>OY829521.1:7655936-8145753 GCA_963691665.1 Clepsis dumicolana
TAAAAAGGCTATATTTCCATACAACTTGCCGAAATCCGAAAACCTAAAGGGTACTTCCAGTTGTCCTAGAAACTTGAAATTTGGTATGAAGGTAGCTCTTATAGCACAACCACTGAGAAAAGTCTGAAAATCTGATTTCGTAGACCAATATAAGGAGCAGTTCTCTGCTAACACTGGGCTTCTTAAAACACTGGGGAAAAGCGTTAAAATCTTTCTAAGGAACCCTCGTGCGCGAGTCCGACTCGCACTTGGCCGGTTTTTATTGAAGAATATAATGTTTGGGTATAGTGTGCTAGCCAATAATCTTAACTTAGGGATTTAATGGACATCATGTATTTTGGTTAAAATTTAATTTTTAACAAGGTTTTTTGGCTGATTCATCAGATTCATCTCAGCATCATCACCTGATGATCTAGCCTGCCTTTTACGTCCCACTGCTGGTCACAGGCTTCTTCTCAGCTTAAGAGGGCTTGGGCTGATTACCGCATTGTTGTTACAGTTCTATGCATGTACCAAATTTCAGGTCAATCTGACCACTAAATCACTGGAAGTGGGCCAGTACCTAATTCACTGGCAATATTTTAAAAATAAAACTCGGTCAAGTTTAGTGTGCATTATTGGCGTGGCCGAATTATTTTGTCCCGTGCCATCTCGGACACGCGTGCCATTCAAAATTCAAAATTTTATTCAGCAAATAGGCAGTTGAATGCTCTTTTACACGTAATTTTTTTTGAGTCTACCAGCGCTTTCGGAAAGACCATGATTGCCAAGAAGAATGCGCCGCAAGAAACTTGGCACAAAGTCATTTTTTCTAAAAACAAGTTACATTAGCTCTTACAATACGTAACCACAGATAAATTACACAAAGAAACCTCACTCTGTCATTAAAAAATTAAGAGAGAAAAAAAAACCGTATTTTAGAAACAAGTGTAAAAAGTTAGACATAATGAAAACGGGATATTGGCCACGATTACCTTATAGGTTTGATGAGCTCCCGATATTTCGATGCAGTTGCATGCATCATATCAATATCGCGTTTTCATTATGTCTAATGCAATTAACCGCGAATCATTTAAAATTGTTAAGTGTAAAAAGTAATTATTAGAACAGCAAAACCAGAACACTTTACTTTACTGGCACGTTTTAATTGAGCAGGAGATCTCCAGGTCAAATATCTGTGAAAATTTTAAAACATTTAATTTGAAACATTTAAAAACAATTAATTTGAAAACTGTGAAAACATTGGTTCACCATCCCTGCTTAAGAATCACTTCATGTATTATACATGTATAGTATTTAATTTGGGTACTCATAATTTTTTCAGTGAAAGACAAGGCTGAAATATTGGTGGAGGTGGAAAAGTTGAGAGCAGTCCAGGCAGAGCTGACAGCTGAAATAGAGTCCTTGCACACAGATCTAGAGAAGGAGCGGTCGAAAATTGGTGACCCCAGAGCTAAAGACAAGGTATGATCTTACATATTCTAGAATCTAGATTATTATAGAGCCTATATTAAAGTGATAAAACTAGGAAAGCTTATTATACTTTTTTTCCAGAAAAACAATGCTAAAAAGAAAAACATACGATTTGATGTCGCTTCCGAAGCCATATTAGCAAAGGAAGCTAGTTCAGGGACTGCTTGAGAAGAATATAATTTTAAAACAAATGTGATAGTAAGAGATTAGAAACGCCTAAATTGCCAGAATGATTATCCATATAGACCATATATTTATTTTATTAAATTCTTATAAGGTAATGGCCATATTATGACAAAAACAAATTTTTAGGCATCTTTTGTCTCTTTTAAGTGAATACTTACTTTTATAAGTTTCTATTCAAATTGTAACATTCACACCTTAATTTAAATAAAACAAGAAGAAGTATTCTATTGTGTTCTTTACAAGACTAGTTGAAGTTGAACATTTATAACTATCTGCTTTGCTAGTAACTCTACCATTTTCAACTAAGTTATTAAATTAATGGTATTTTTTTATTGGGCAGTCAGGTTGCGTCAACCTTAAGTATTGTCGTGATCTTGTGTAAAAAAATATCTCTGCACTGCGTGAAAGCTCGGAGGTCGAGGTATCATAGGCTGCAGAATTGAGTGTTCGATGCGCGAGTCGAAGTCCATATCTACTAAATCATCACTTATTATTATTATTATTCTCGTATATTTATTACAATCTTAGGCTAGGTTTTCACAATATTCATATAAAAAGTAGTAAAACAATATTAATACAAAATATAAAAACATTATAAAAACCTAACCTAGGGTGCCACCGGCAGCGAGGCGGGGCCTAAGCTACCGGTGGTCAGGGCGACAGAGAGAGGAACCTCCTGACTATCCGAGCCGTGTCCAGGAGTACCGCCTTCTGTATCTGACCCTTGACCCAATTATTATTATTATGTTACCTAGATTAACTAAATTTCTTATTTAGTACCAACAAATATAATACGGTACAATGACTCCGGAGTTACACCAGCATTGGACGCACAGAACCAGCTAAACATGATCTCAATAAAACTTATGTTATGGTTATCAAGAAAGTCAGTTTAAAATTTGCTCTAAATTTTCAGCTTTTTAACGTTGTTGGTGCCAGCGTTTACTGGGATAGCCGTTACGTTGAAAATGTTAAGTACTAAGTTACGTTTTATGTTAAAAAAAAACCTTAGAAAAAAAACGTAAAGTAATCCTCTAAAATAATGATAAATAAATAAAATAAAATAAAATGCGTTTATTTCGGACAACAGAAACTAAAGCCTAAGGTGTTATGGCCTAGCACTAAGCAGCAGAAATATGATATTCATTCAAAGAATATTCCGCTCGCACAGCACCGACTTCATATTAGTACTTAACATTTTCAACGTAACGGCTATCCCAGTAAACGCTGGCACCAACAACGTTTAAAAACTGAAAATTTAGAGCAAATTTTAAACCTGCTTTCTTGATAACCATAATATAAGTTTTATTGAGATCATGTTTTGCTGGTTCTGTGCGTCCAATGCTGGTGTAACTCCGGAGTCATTGTACCATATTATATTTGCTGGTACTAAATAAGAAATTTAGTTAATCTAGGTAACATAATAATAATAATAATTGATGATTTAGTAGATATGGACTTCGACTCGCGCATCGAACACTTAATTCTGTAGCCTATGATACCTCGACCTCCGAGCTTTCACGCAGTGCAGAGATATTTTTTTACACAAGATCACGACAATACTTAAGGTTGACGCAACCTGACTGCCCAATAAAAAAATACTATTAATTTATTAAGATTATCAGATCATGACTTGGTGACAATGGGACCACCTCAGGAGTATACCCTTTCGAATAAAAAAAGAATTTTGAAAATCGGTCTACAATTGACGGAGTAATCGATGTACATACATAAAAAAAAATACATACAGTGGAACGTAGAACCTCCTCCTTTTTTGAAGTCGTTTAAAAAGATGAAAATTTTGAGAAAAACTTTAAGCTGGCGAAATCCTGAAAACCATGCGACTTTTACTACGGTTATATTAGGCTGGTTCGGTGCGTCTTAGGTTAGTTTACGTCCGGCTTCATTGTGACTACCATATTTGGAATTTGGGACATACTGTAGAATTGTAGGTGAGATAATAATTAATTTCTACAGATTCCTCGGAGATCGCGCACATAGTGTTTATGTATGTTTGTACAATCTAGTGCTTAGTACCTACTTTGAAATCGTGCCAGGGCTAGCAAATTTAAAACTAAAAAATCGCTATGTGAGCACTTAACATCTCTTTTTGTGACAAAAGCGCCATTACGCCAGGCAAAATATTTACAAAACCCGAATCCTATTCTGAATGCTCACAAAACAAACTGTATATTTGACATGAGAAATGTTTTTGCTTGTCAAAGTGTTTATGGCCTTGACATAAGTTTGATTTTTGCCTGATCTGTGGAAAAGCTTTTTTCACTGTACCTACACCATAAGAATAAATAATCACATAGTAGAACGGAATCTCTTTTGACCGAGTCCAAAACGCCGCCATTTATATACCTACTTCCCCCTTCACGTCGTTACACCCCTTTGTCGTCAAGGCGTGTTACTAGGGTTGGTTGCTGTTAAATGATACTTACGTCTAAAGATAATATCGCTTAAAAATAAGTTTTTCTTTACTTTGAAATCATTATTTCTATTCTAGTTTTACAAAATATGATATTTATAAATCATTACGAAGGTCTACATATTATAGACACTTCTAAATAAGAAGTTATTATAAGTGCCATACCAAATGAAATCATTTAAGGTGATTTAAGTAAGTAAGTATTACTTATCTACAAATATAAAATAAAATACATACAGGCTCACGTAAAATTATTACCACCAAATTATAAACAACCAAACGCGCGTGCGGCGACGCCGGCCGTGACAATCTGACTGAGTAGTTCCGTTCTACTATGTTATTATTTATTCTTATGCCTACACCTACTTACACTATTGTCATTGTCAGGGTCTTGTCGATTTCCTAAAATGTGTTTTTCTAGAAATGGTCTTCCTACAAAGTAGCTTTCTTGAAATATCTGTTTTTTTTCTGTTTATTTGTTTCCTATGATATCACGTTACTGTTATAAATAACCACTTCTAAAAATGGTCTGTTTCCTGTAATATCTACTTAATTCGTGTTGTACAGCCGTTGTTGTTAATGCCCTGTTTTGGTGTTTCTTTGAGTGGACCAGACTACATATTTATGAGTAGGATTTAACATTGACTCATGCATTATTTGGTCCATTGTCATATTTTATATCCTTTTCTGTACTTACCCCTGGCCACGTGTGTAATTTTATAATGATCGATTGAGTAGTTAAGGCGTGAAAGCGTTATAAATAAACAAGCAAACTCACTCTCGCATTTATAATGTCATATCTAATGGGTTGTGCAAAATTTGACAATGACTAATAAGCTGAATTTCAACTTAGATTACCTAGGTACTAGATACCTTCGCTATTCCGCTAAATTCTATCTTGAAAACATTCGTAGTTAAAAACGTACCGTTACGATTAGTTACTCGACAATAAATGAACTGAAGAATCGAATAAGCATGTGTTATCTTCTATCTTCTTAAACCTTTTCATGCGAACTAGGGCGACTACCTCTGGCGTCATTTTGCATTTTGACATCCTTCACTGATGCCATCACTAAGAAAGGGACGCACTGAGCGACTAGTGAGAAAATTGCGCGTATCCTAGACATTCTGATGAAATATCAGGGCGGTGATAAAAGCTACAAGTTACAATTTACAAGCGGAAGTCTCTTTCTAACAAAATGTGATAGAATGAGACTTCCGCTTATAAATTGTAACTTGTAGCTTTATAAAACACGTCCCTGTTTTCCAACTTTTAATGTTAGATGTTAGTGCAACAATTTTGTCTGCTAATGATTGTAACCTTATAGTTAATACAAGGACTTCCATGTTTACGTTCACTTAATTGTATTACGATATTATTTAAGGATGAAAATTATAATTTTTGATACTTATCTCTTTTTTTCGTTTTGATTTATTCCCCCGAGAGAGGCAAATTATGATCACACATGTTGTGTAAGTTTTGGAATGTATACATTTATTTATTTACTTATTGTCTATGGTGGTATGATCTTTAATTGATCTACTAAACGTAAGTAGTGTAGGCATATTATGTATCTGCATCTTGGTGTTTCACTGTAATGGGATACGCTGCAATAAAGATGCAGTTCAATTTCACATACGTAGGTACCTAAAAGCAATTTTCGTTCCAGTTCACTATGACTTTTAAATGAATAATGGCAACTAGACTATCACTAACTACTATGTATTGTATTAACTACATTTTGTTACAGATAAACTTGACTGACTTATTGTATTATGTTAATAATATGATCATTATCAGGTACCTACTCTACTCGAGTAGATAGTACAGTATTTTTGAAGAACTATTCCAAGACATACTTTTTAAAATAAAAGGTATTTCAATACTCGTACCAATTGTCCATTTATTGAAACAATTTAAGTTCCCACACTTTGAATGTTTTTTACTCAAATGTTTTTTTTTTCTAATGTAATGCTTGCATGCGTTGTCGGTATAATTATTATGTACTTGTGACAGAGTCCTGTCCACTGAAACTGTTTATGAGGTCTGGTACGAATTTGGACAGTGGTAGCAGTTTTACTATGCTGAACTGAAAATAGGGTAAAGAGAGGTAAATTAGGTAAATCACGGACGTTGTTGAAACAATGCACAATTTATTGCCATGTCTAATTACATACACAATTATAATTAACACATCAATGTGATATTTTATTAAAATATAAAAAAGTCTATTATACAGAGGTCAATGTACTTAAAACACCTAGCAGTTAATTCGAAAAACTTTACTGAATTAAAATTGTGTATATCAATCGATCGACAACGGGTTCCTGACGAGTCTTAGAACCGACACATCAGTAACTTGCAATTCTCATTCAGAAAATTAAAATAAGTAATAAAAAATAAGAACGTATGAGATAAATAAAACATAACTACAATTACAATTATGCATAGTCAATTGAAAACTAATTAAGGACACATACACGACGCTTATTTATAAATATATTAGGCATATTAAATTTGTTCCAGATTATTAAAATTCAGGTATATTTATGAAAATTAACAGAAATTGGAGATAGTCTGTACCTATGTAGGACTGGTAACATTACCAAGAAAAGTACCGGTATTTTTAGTTTTTTTATCGGTATTTTGTAAAGTAACGATATTACTAATACCGAAATAAATACATATGTGATTAAAGAGACAGACAAGACGTAAAATAAACCTAAAAAAATTCGTTACCAACCCCACTTCTTGTCACAAAGACCGTTATATTGAGTTTTTACGGCTATATTATGGTAGCGGTATTTTACCAGATTTTGTAACGTTTTTTATTAGGCCTGTACACAACAAAACGGTACAAAGAACAACAGTTATTAATATTAATTAGTTATTGATTCAGAATGTTCAAACTAAGCCTAAATACCTACCCAAGAGATGCGAAATCCTGAAAATTAAAGGTAGTATGTGCTTAGTGCTTACAGATATTAAAGAGGTTTTCGTAATATTTTATTAACCAGATACATAGTACAAGTGCCATTCATTGACTAGCGGTTTTAACTTCCCATATTATAGGCTTTGTCACATTTGTTGTACGAATCAATGACATGAATGAAATCTGAATGGATAACTTAACGTTAAACTTACCTACCTACATCTATTTTACTCTCTCACACTTGCAAGAACCATAATCTTAGTTTTGAAGAGGGATAACACTCTTGTACCTATCACATTTTTATTTTTTTATGAGTATAAAATTAAAATAAAGTGACTGACAAAGTGTTTTATTACATGACTCATTACAATCTGATATGTTGATTTTGATTACAGTAAATGCAAGTGGGGGTTAGTAGCACAATATGCAATTGGCAGTAATCTTGATTACCTATGGCAACGTGAATTTGAATGCTTAAAATATTTTTGGTCCAAAATTTAAAGTAAGTATCTAATCACTTCCCACATTACGTTTATCTGAAGTTACATTATTTTAAAGATATAAATACACCATTCTAATACTGATGTTACAGAATATATAATTATGTATTAGTAATTATTAACTAAGCGAAGGACTATGTTAAAACTAGTAATTTCTTACATAATATGGCAGTAAAGTGGTATTGTAGAGCATTGGCCTCGTGTACCTGCGAGATTCGTCCGCAGCCACACGCGTGGCGCTATTCGAGTAGGTACCTACTTACGCGTAACTTTATACGATGGATTTACATATACTGTAAACATAAAAGAAGCTCGATTCACTGGTTCACATACATATAGTCTCACAAAACTCCACGCGTCCACCGCATTACGCTATATACACTTCCCTAAAGTATTGTTTTTAATAAAACCGATCACGGTTAGTCACATTGTCCATAGTGTCCCTTAGATCTGTTAATTCAGTGATTTTTTTTATAGAAGATTTCAAATTATGCAGTCGCCCGTACGTTACGTGGTCATCCCGAATGACGTTTTCGAATCCCACCAAGGGGCACTTGCATGTAGGATTGACGACGTAGCGAACTGATCAGAGTATCGAATCAAAAGCAGCCTGATCATACAGGTAGAAGTCAGCTTCGTGACTTGCTTTCGACATGAATGTATTCAAGTAGTTTGGTGTGTACCATTAGCAGGGCGGTATGTCTGCGCAAATAATAGTCGTCATTGGTTTGTTCGCCAAGTCGCATTCGGCGTCATTTCGCCACTGATTCGTCACGTTGTCCACGCAATACACTCTCCGTTGTTTCGTTGGGTGTTTTCCCTGGTTCAAATAAAACAAACTTTAATAAAGAACCTTACGATGCTAATTATATTTACATTTTATACAATGTTTAAAGAATATGCTTACCGGCAGTCTACATGATTCAGAGCAGGCTTGCCAGGAGTCGACGTGCCAGTGTGCGCGCGCCTCACATGGTGGCCTCATACAAACTTGCGACATGGCTCCACTCTCGAACAACTCCTGTTGGTCGCAGTTCGCGGGGTCCACCTTATCTGTAGCCAAAAATACACCATTAACATTAACATTAGGTATACCTAGTTTTATCTGGTGCAGCTTTGAATAATAGATATTTTAATCCTAATATCACACTCCTTACTCTTTTTAGGTCGGGTGTTATAAAGCAAATAGTTTATTTTTGTTCGCTATTTCAGTTAACGGATCGTAGGCCAGCATATTCACACAGCTAGCAGCAGGTGTAGGAAGTAAACAATCGAAAATTTCGATGAACATAGTACCCCCCATTGGCGTCGCGCAGTCGGGTAAAAATATTGAAAACACTCTTGGGGCCTAAGAATGTATAAAGCTGTCGCCACACTTACGGCCGTGTTCGTTGACGCACTCGTGCCGGCGGTCCATGCGGCCGCGGCCGCAGGTGACGGAGCACGGCCCCCAGTCGCTGAGCCGGTAGTGGTGGCGCGCGCGCCGGTTCATCCGGTCCACTGTGTACTGGTAGGTCACGCCTGGGTTGCGATGTCTTCCGCGGTAGATTCGTTGCTGCGCATGATTTTTTATTAGTTAGCGGAACACTTGGCTCGACATTTTGATTGGCTCGGATTTCGGATTGTATTCAGTTTTGTTTAAAGGTAGGTAGGTATATTTAAATGGAAATGACACTACTAAGCATCATCAAGAGTGAATTGAAGAGTCAAATAGACTTATTTTCATTTAAATCTAACTTCGAACAACTATACTGAGGGTATACCTACTAAACAACTTGATTAGGTACCTGTTATTTTAGTGCGACTATGTACTTACGTATACTTTGATGTCTTCAGAAATTGGTCCTGGAATTCGTACTTTCTCCCAATCACGGTCTCGTTCGTAGATCGCTTGCGATCCTGCTACGAAGTATTCTGTCAGCGTAGCATTACTAAAAAATAACGTAAGTTCCTCAAATTTCTCCCTTGTAATACGCTAAAACAACGATTTATTTTACGACTACATTTCAACTAACCGAGCTCCGCTAAGAAGAAGTTTCCTGGTCCTCGCACTTCCAATTGAAATGTAATTTCCAGGACTGACTTTCTCTTGGATCTTTACGTTCCTTGATCCAGCAGGTATTATGGCAACCTAAAATCAAAATTACATATAACCAGGGACTGATAACACGTTACCTGGAAAAGTACCGGCATTTCTCGCATTTTTACAAGTATGTTTTCTTTTCTTTTCTAAATACCGAAATAAATGCCGATATCTACCTTTAAAAAATCCTGGTAAGTATATTAAGGCAGCAGTATATTTACCGGTATTTATTATTTAAGGTACACACACACAGGTTTACACAGTAAATCAAGATTTTTCTGGTTTTCTCGTTTCAATGAGTATTAAAGTTTCATAATAGACTTTAAAGAGAAAACTGTCACGTGAAGATTAGATCCTAAAAGAGAAATTTAAGTACCTCACTAAAGCCAGACTGTTTAGTGGTGCCTTTGTTATAGATGCCTTGGACAGTCTTGCAGGCCGAGCCGGTGCCGCCGCACACGCCGCAGGCGTCGTCCTCCAGTTCCGAGCCGACCTTCCAGTCACACCCCACCTTGTAGCACACACCTGGTGCAGAAAGTTGGATATCAAACTCGTGTTGTTTAATATTACCATTAAACTCGAGGATCGACCTCACCTACGCTAAGCTACGCTTAAAGTTGAGGAGCGTCAAAGTTACAAAAACCGGACAAGTGCGAGTCGGGCGAGCACGAGGGTTCCGTACAAAGAAATTAACGCTTTTCGCCAGTGTTTTAAGGTGTCCAGTGTTAGCAGAGCCCCGCTCCTAAGCAAAATGTACGCAGTGTGAGGTCATCTTATATTGGACTGTGAAATCTACAGACAGACAAAAATTTAAGATTTTGTAAATTTTCTGAGTGGTTGTGCTATAAGAGGTACCTTCATACCAAATTTCAAGTTTCTAGGAACTCTGGAAGTACCCTTTAAGTTTTCAGGGTACGGCTTTAAACTTTAGGTACAACTTCGATGTAGTACCTATTATGTTTTGCATTTTGTTTTCCCTTTATGTTCTAGAATCGTACTAACCAGCGATGCACATGTCTCGAGAGCCAAGCGTTTGACGGCACGGAGTCCCGTCGGCCACGTAACCGTCCAATATCTCTATGTCGTTCCGATTTCGTGGCACACAATGCAGTTCACATGGTTTATCTGGAAATGATAATGAAAAAAATATCTGTTTTAAGTAATGTACCACGTAACTACTCATTATATTTTCTTTTCGTAGCAAGTGGAAGTCCGTGGCCTACCCCTCCGGGAAGCAGGCGTGACTGTATGTATGTATATACCTATGTATATTATCTTTATGGACTGATTCCGTCTCAGCATCTAAAAAAGTAGGAAGGTTCCGTAGAACTATTACCAAGTTCGGTTCTCACGTTAATGGGTAAAATTTAGGTCAAATTGTGATTTTTATTTCGCTCACCTTGATCGAAATACGGCACCCATTCGGCAATTGTTTCGTTATTATCATCCGTCTTATTGTTGTATTTAGCGCACTGGACCTCTCTGAACGATGGGTCATTTATAGGGCACTTTTCTCTATTGCATGTTCTGTATCTGTAAAGTAATAAAGCGGTTTGCCGTTAAACGTTCTTATTCGTTGACTAGCTCATGCCCCGCGCCTTTGCCCCAGTGAAATATTACCGAAATAGAAATATACCGTGGGAATTTCGGAAAATCCTTTCTTAGTGCACCTCTAGGATACTCATGGTATATGTCTGCCAAGTTTCAAGTCTCTAGCACCAGTAGTTGTGCGTTCTGTCAGTCAGTCATGGTACTATTTTGGTATAGGTATAGGTAGTACCTATACCTACAATAAGGTTTTATCTTCATAAAACGATCTTGTCAGTGATAGGTTATCAGAATATCTATTGGAAGTAAATTAATAAGGTATATAGGTACCTAGCCTAATTTACTTAATCCATTTCATTTCAGGCTTTTGGGTAAACATCGCATGTCACAAAAAAACTGGACTTTTTTCACTAGGTACATCGTATTCCTTCCTCATTAATCAAATCTGCTTTTATTAAGGTAAGTTAGGTACTATTATATTGTCTGTTCATATCAATCTACAATATTGGCTTACCGGCTCCTGTCTCCCACGCAGTACTTCCCATTGTTAGAAGGTTTGGGGTTGTTGCACTCCCTGTTCTGCGTCTCGACGCCTCCGCCGCACGTCCGGGAGCACTCGCTCCATTCGCTCCACTCGCCCCAGCCGCCGTCGCGAGCCTCAGGCGGGTTGGCTTGAGGGACGCACTTTTGGTTCTGACACCACTGTTAACAAAAGATACATGTACGGTCGAGGAAATTAATTCCTGACCCAACATGGAACCTTTTCACAGTAAACGTCATAGTGACATCGCATAGCTTGACAAGGAAAATCGTTATGACATTTACTATGAAATGTTCTATGGTGGGTCAGGAATTAATTTCCTCGACTGTACCTAGTGAATATTAATAGAGTTATTTCAAGGGTGCTGGGTCATAGCTCATAGAACCCATGACAGTTTGAGTTGAAGGTTCTCAAGTAGTGACCACGGAGCGGGAGACTCGGCGTAGATGAGCATCCTACATTCTGGGCTTGATGAAAGTGTAGGACGCCGGTGGATGAAAAAACGGCAGGCGGACACTCGCAAAAATATCCGGCTGAGGTACTTTTAGAGCGTGAAATTTGTTTCCGTCGTGCTCTTTTCTTTACATTTCGGAGCGCCTTGTGTAATCAACTGTCAACGCGACCAAGACGTTTTTTTGGCCGTTGATTACACTAGACGCTCGGATTTTAATAGTTGAGAGCTTATTGATTCGCTGATGACAGTAAATGCATGCTCAGGATATAGTGAGAGAGTTACGATAAGTTCGGGTCTAAATCCAAAAGGGTGCCATACCATATTCTCTCCGCAAGTGGTGCCGGGTGCAGCCGGCCGCAGCATAGTTTTACACGTGTCGTTGACGAGGCACCACAAATGTTCACACAGCTCAGTAGGGTCCGTGCACACCGTCGCGTCCGTCCCGAACTGTAGCACGCACTGTGTGGTCGCGTCGAACGTTACACCTGCAAAACCTGGGCGTTAGCATTGGTGTAGGAAGGATAAAGAAGGGTTTTAGGTAGATGGATAATATTTACCAGCTGGCACTTCTGGATATTTGTATTCCTCGTGGATTTGATCGGAGGGCTCGTCGCCTAAACATTCACCCAGGCCGTTGCTGTAAAGAAAGATTTATTAATTTAAGAAAATGAAATAGCACCTATTAAATGTGATTCAAATTTTAAATTCCCTCTATTTTAATAAATTTTCCCTTAATTATGTCGTCAATTACACTTAACGCCTACTATACATGAAAAAGTAAGTAAGTAAAAGAAAAACCATTTTTTTAAGAAGCAGATAAATAAATTCTACTGCACTGTCGGTGTCACGATTGGCCTAGCGGCAAGAGGGCTTGTAACGCAGCGCCGCACTCTCACTGGCATCCTGAGTTCAAGCCACCGCCACCGTCTATAGTTTTGTTTCGTTTTTTGTTTTTGTTTTTATTTTATTAGTTTAAGAAAATAAAGTAGAAAATGAGACACAGGTAATTTCTACGATACGATACGATACGATCTTCTACGATATATTTGGTCGTGTTTCGTTTTTGCTTGCAGTCGCAGTTTCGTCTTGTTGTGCAGTGTTTTTGAATTTTAGTACTCATAGTTTGCATTAGGATTTTATTTATGCACGTGACATGTTATTAAGTTTGAGGTATATTTTATTTTATATAGGTATTTTTTTAATATAGGTATTTTTTTAATATAGGTATTTTTTTTATAAATAATGGTTGTTTTTTCGATACATAATTGAAAATGTAGGTATGTAAATGTTAATTTAGTTATGATTTTTTTTTCTTCTATTTTGACATGGGTATTTAAGTTATTGGTTTTATTGAATGGATTTATTTTTATTTGATTTCGATATTTTAGTTGTAGTATAAACTGTTTGCGGTGCCCGGGTTCGCCCGCGTTTTACTGTCTTTTATTATTTCTGTTTTAATTTTAATGTATTTTAATACGATGAATGAATTTTAATTGCATATTAAATATTATATTTCTATTTTTTATACAATGACATGAACTTTATAATGGTATTTGATGTTAATGAATTATTAGCTATTGTATTATGAGCAGTCCCTCTTAAGGTGAGATGCCCTTATTGCCCGGGGTCGCCTAAGCTGTACGTGCAACCAAGGGGCCTCAATGTTCATATCAGTCGGGTGCACAGGGACGCGGCCTCTCGGGATGCTGCTGCTTTGTCGGTTCCCGACTCGACCGCGGTGGCACCGGTCTCTGACTTGAGTGATGCGCCACAATTCTCACAGAGCGTAACAGGTCTGCGTGATCTGCCATCGTTGAAGAAAAGGATTCGAGTTCTAAAGCACATACCAAAGGGAGCGAGGAATCTCGCGGCTGGCAAGTTGTGCGACTTGATAGAGGTTTGTTTGCGAACGAACGATGTCGATGACTGGTTCAGCTTACTATCCTTCTCTTTTTCTGCTCTGAGGGTTCCAGTGGATGGAGTGCGCAGATCTTTAACATCTAAAGTCAAATCTAACATTGACGGGGGTACTTTATACTTTCCGGATGCGCTGTCAACACATAAACCGGCTTCGACTTATCGTACCATTGAGACTAAGGTGCACGATGGGGACTTGAGAGGTGCTGTTCGCTTGCTTCTGTCGGACTCTTCGTTAGCTCCGGCCAACAGTGACACGTGAAGCGCTTTGCAAGACAAGCATCCCTCCCCCTCCAGGCCATTGGCTTTTCCACCGGAGCCGAACCCTTCAAGTCCATCCCTTTCAGTTACCCCTGCGGAGGTGGCCATTGCATTGGGGTCTTTTTATAACGGGTCGGCTTCGGGTCTGGATGGTTTGCGCCCCCAACACCTCAAGGAGCTGACGTCACCTTCTGCGGGTAATAACGGGCTGCGCCTTATGGAGTCGTTCTCAAATTTGTGCAATTTTTTGTTGCAAGGTTTGTTGAGCGCGGAGGTGGCACCCTACTTATATGGAGCTTCTCTCTGTGCCCTTTCGAAGAAGGATGGCGGTATCAGGCCGATTGCCGTGGGGACCACGTTTCGCTGCTTGACTGTCAAGCTTGCTTGTAGATCAGTCAGGGACGCAATGTCGTCTCACCTTCAGCCGAGACAGGTGGGTTTCGGTACGGCTTTAGGATGTGAGGCGGCGATACACGCCACCCGATCGTTTGCGATGGACCACGAAGGCACTGACAGCGTTCTTGTTAAAATCGATATTAAGAACGCATTTAACAGCGTCGAGAGGGACGTTATTCTGTCAGAGATCTTGGAGCATGTGCCATCCCTTTACCCTTTCGTCCACCAATGCTACGCTGTCCCAAGTAATCTTTTTTTTGATGAGAATGCTATCCTCTCGCGGGTGGGCGCTCAGCAGGGGAATCCCCTGGGCCCTTTATTGTTTTGTTTATCAATTCAGAACATCATTTCTGCCTTGAGCTCTCCGCTGAATGTTTGGTACTTAGATGACGGCACAATTGGCGGAGATCCTGGTGTTGTTTTGGAAGACCTAAGCAGACTTCAGTCGGCATTGGGGGCCATTGGTCTTGAAATTAACCCAGGCAAGTGTGAGTTGTTCGCGTGTGGCGATGTGAGCTCGGACGTGCTTGACAGCTTTAAATCACAGTTGCCTGGTATCAAGCAGTTGGATAAGCCAGCAGTTAGCTTGCTGGGCGCGCCAATTTTTCCCGAGGGTGTCAGTTCTGCTCTTGAATAAAAAAGACTGGCACTTTTATCGGCACGGGAACATTTGACGCATATGTCGGCACATGTCGCGCTCACCTTGCTGCGTAACTGTTTGGGGATGCCCCGGATGACGTACATTTTACGTACGTCTCCTACATGGCTTTTCGAGCGAGACGTGGCTATTTTGGACGACACACTTAGGGTAACACTGGAGGTTGTTCTAAACGTTCATTTCACTGATACGCAGTGGTGTCAGGCGGTACTTCCAATCAGGCATGGTGGTCTTGGGGTGCGTCGAGTCCGAGATGTTGGCTTCGTGGCTTTTTTGGCGTCCTCCTATGGCTCTGCGGATCTCGTTGCTCAGATTTTGGGTGGTGATGGTGGCGAGAATCGCGTGCCATTTCAGTCGGAGGCTCTTGCCAGGTGGTTGAGTCTTTGCCCAGGTGACAAACGCCCAGAAAATACCAGTTTGCAGAGAAGTTGGGACGACATTCTCTGCAAGCAAGTATATGATTCCTTTATGGCGGATGCCTCGGGTACGGATGTTGCTCGGCTGAAGGCTGTCGCTAGACCTGAGTCGGGGGCGTGGTTGCATGCTTTGCCGTCTCCCCAACTGGGTGCCCTGCTCGATAATAACTCTTTAAGGATAGCAGTGGGACTTCGGTTAGGTAGCCAGGTATGCGAGCCGCACCGCTGTGTGTGTGGGGTGATGGTGGGGGAGGACGGGCACCATGGGTTGAGTTGCCAGAGGTGTGCGGGTCGTTTTCCGAGACACCACGCCATTAACGATATTGTGCGGCGGGCTATGGTGTCGGCTAATGTGCCTTGTGTGCTCGAGCCCCCGGGCCTTAGCAGGATTGACGGCAAGCGGCCGGACGGTCTTACATTGGTTGGAACCAATGTAAGACCGTCTTTTATGGGACGCCACGTGTGTAAGCACTTTTGCGGCGTCCCATTTAAGACAAACTTTGCGGTTAGCTGGTTCCGCGGCTGAAAATGTCGCGAAGCTAAAACACGTAAAATATTCTGCCTTGGAGCCGTTTTATGACTTTGTGCCGGTTGCGGTCGAGACAGCTGGACCCTGGGGTTTGGAGGCACTAGACTTATTTAGGGAGCTAGGTCGCCGACTCAGGGATAGGGGCTGCGATCACCACTCTGGATCGTGGCTGGTTCAACAGGTTTCCATTGCAGTCCAGCGAGGCAATGCAGCCAGTATAATGGGGACCTTTGAGCCGGGCACGATACAGGGAGGGGATGTATAGTTAGTATTAATTGTTGACGAACCATGTTGCGGATACCACTTTTTATGTTAATTCTATTACTTATTTTTGTCATTAATCCTATTGACGAAGCCTTGCGCTGACCTTTAGTTTGTTCATTTGTATTTTTTTTTGTGATTGATTATTTTTATTGAATAAATATTAAATTTAAAAAAAATAAAAAAGTAAGAAGTCCGTTACCCACAATATGGATGGCGTTTTTAAACTTTGACTTGTATAACAATTTATAATCCTACCGTTTATGATGATTATTGACAGTGTTGTGTTGATGACAAATAACTTGAGCGTTTTGTGGGTCGCTCGTAAAAATTGATTTAAGACTCTGGGCAGCGCCGGAGCATTAATAAATAATTAAATTACCGAGGCCTTGTATAACGATATCCGGTGGGTTTAGCAAGTATATACTAATTTACTAAGTAGCTGCCTACGTGGAAAATTTCTACTTTCAGTTTTATTTGTATTGAGTACCTATATAGTAAATTTCTTTGATTGCTGAGTAGCAAGGCAGAAGTTACATTCACTTAATAATTATATAATCGTATTTACGTTTTACACGTAAAATTATCCTAGAGGTATATCGAGACGGTGAGAATTTTCTAGTCCTGGGGTGTTTTGTTCATTACACTAAAAACTGCCTTCCTTTTATGTTTGCCTTACAAAAATATTGACTGGTTACATTTATGTAGACGATGTTAACATTTATCAGCGATAATTAGCGTCAATCGCGCAAAATATAGTCTGACGCATTTGACGCTTAACTGTTATTTGCAAATTTTATTGTTTCTTAATCACTAATAATTAATTTTAATATCCGGCAACTTTAAAACAGCCCATAATATATTACTGTGTCTATCAAATCAAAGCATGGAATGTGAGAACATTAAAATGCCTCAATCTCGAGGACAATATGAAACCTGTAAACATCTTCCGATACCATCATGAATATAAATCTATTATTAAATAGGTATATTCGATTATGCTTATGATGATTTGTTATTCAAAGCAGTTCTACAGTTAAATATGGAATTTCTCGCCTATATCACCTTCATGTCGCAATTTATTTATTTAAATTATTCGCTGTTGTACTTATCAATTAATTAACAAGTTAAATTTAAACTCAGCGGCATAAAATTTGACCCAGTCTAGGTACAAAATTACCCATACCTACATGAGCATATACATACACTAGCTGTTGCCCGCGACTTCGCGTAGAATTTGTTTATTGCTATACTGCGGATATATTAAGTTCTGTATAACAATTCAATAGTCCAATCATCCCAAACGCATGGGATCATTGGACTATTTAATTTGGTCTAAGGTCAAAGGTCTGTTTAATTTGGGAAGCCATTCTCAAGAATGATGGCTTAGATCCTAGATGCTATTTTTGGAACTAAAAACAATTACTCTCACCCGCTACCTCAATAGAGTGAAAAATCTGTGCGGCAAATGTATGCTTTCATGCAACACCTTACGTTATGAACGGGTACGGGTTACGAACCCAAAGTTTCGCACCTCCCTTCCACTTTGCTTGGTTTGATAGTTATCAATATCATGTTGTTGCGGAGGTGCCCCCCCCCCCCCCGAGCCCCCCCTCGTTGTTTGCTGCAAAATAGTGTTTCGCTACTTATTAACGGCTTAGAGGAAACAGTAGTGTTTGTATGCTTTTCATGCGGGGGGCTGGGCCCCCGAACCCCCCCCCCTTCCGGCGGCGTAGTGGTTTGCTACTTATAAATAGCTTGGAGGAAAGATTACTGTTTGTGTCCTTTTTGTGGCTTGGGGCTGTGCCCTCCGAACACCCCCCCCCCCCCATCTTTCCTTCCGGCGGCGTAGTGTACTTATAAATAGCTTGGAAGAAAGAGTACTTTTTGTGTCCTTTTGCGGCGGGGGGCTGCGCCCCCCGAGTCCCCCTCTTTCCTTCCGGTGGCGTAGTGGTTCGCTACTTATTAATGGCTTGGAATAAAGAGTACTCTTTGCGTAATTTTTATGGCGAGGGGCTGCGCCCCCCTCCCCCCTCCCCCCTGTGTTCTTCTGGTGGCGTAGTGGTTCGCTACTTATAAATAGCTTGGAAGAAAGAGTACCATTTGTATCCTGGCTTATAAATGGCTTGGAGGAAGATGTAGTGTATGTGTTCTTTTAATGGCGGGGGGCTGCGCCCCCCGAGCCCCCCTTTTTCCTTCCGTTGGCGTAGTGGTTCGCTACTTATCAATGGCTTGAAAGAAAAAGTACTCTTTGTGTCCTTTTTATGGCGAAGGGCTGCGCCCCCTGAACCTTCCCTCTTTCCTTCTGGCGGCGCAGTGGTTTGCTACTTATAAATAGCTTGGAGGAAAGTGTACTTTTTGTGCCCTTTTTATAGCGGGGGGGGGGGGGGCTGCGCCCCCCGAGCCCCGCCCCCCCTTCCTTCTGGTGGCGTAGTGGTTCGCTACTTATCAATAGCTTGATGAAAGGAGTAGTGTTTGTCTACTTTTTATGGCGGGGGGGCTGCGCCTCCCGAGCCCCCCTCTTTCCTTCCGGCGGCGTAGTGCTTAGTGTTTATATCCCTTTTATGGCGTCCCTGAAGTTGAATTCACTTATTTCTATTCCGCGGGAATTTTGCACTTTAACTCTTTAGATCGATTTTATAAAAAAACTTTCACTAATAGAAAGCTACATACACTTCTTGACTGACATTGGCTACCTACTTTTTCCTAGGGAAAATGCAAAATTCCCGTTGGATAAAAATAAGTAAATTTTTAATTTGGACCAATTAAAAAAATATTTTCATTAATAGATAGCTGCTCTGTTTCTGATTGGCATAGGCTACTTTTATACCGTAATTGAATTCACTTGTTTCTAACCCGCGGGAATTTTGCATTTTCCCGGAGAAAAAGTAGCCTATATCAATCAGGGATAGTTAAGCGTTATGTTAGTGAAAGTTTCAGAGATTACCTCCTACAAACAAAGAAACAAAGTTAAGATATTTCTCTATCCCATGGGAATTTCAAAAAATCCTTCTTTAGAGCATCTCTATGATACCTAGGTACATGTATTACAAATTTCAGGTCTCTAGCACCAGTAGTTTAGGCTGTGCGTGTCCTCTCTATCCGCTAGTCAGTTATTATGAAAATAAATGTTATTTGGTCTTTATCCCGGGGGAATTTCGGAAAATCCTGTAAACCGTTTGTAGCTGTTATTGTTACCTACTTGCATGCCAAATTTGAAATGTCTAATAATTATAGTTACGGAGATAGAGCCACTTTGATCCGAAAATATAAATCCCAATCCCGTGGGAATTTCGAAAAATGCCTTAGTGCACCTCTAGGATACTCAAGGTATATGTTTGCTAAATTTCAAGTCTCTAGGTCCAGTGGTTTAGGCTGTGCGTTGTCTGTCAGTCAGTCACGGTACTGTTTTATAGGTATAAGTAGATTATATATATTTACCTAAATCATTTAGGGAATTAATTAAAAGCTCCTTATAAGGTGCGTAATTAAGTGAGTATGGCGGAAGCTCGGACAAAGCATAATTATCTTATCACACAATCGAATCGTAACTGCTGTCTTTTTACTCGTTTTGTGTATTTACTGTTATTATTACCTATTAGGTACCCGCTACGTTCAGAGTTGGTACCTATTGTTGACACGATTTACCAAGTACAATACACATGGCTAAGTTTTTAAATAGAAAAACTGGTACCTACCGTGAGGTTCGAACATAATGTAGTTGTAGTAGGGATTGCTCACGTCTTAATAGGATGATTATCCGATATATCGAGACTTGATGTAATCCCCTATTTTTGCATTAATTAAAACTGTGTAGCCTGTCAACCAAGGTACCCACTCGCATAGAGCAACTATTAAATGGGGCGCGGGTACTCGGATGGCTCAGGATGATTTTTTTTATCATATTTTGCAGGTACGTGAAACTAAACACGCCATGGCACCTGGCAATGAACGGGAGCAAGCAAGAGTAGACAAACTGCTAGACTATATATTTATATTGATCGGGGTAGTGTCTCTCCCCCTTGACAGTAGGCCTCCAATAGGCTATATAAAGTCGGCCTTATTGTTATTGACTTACTCCAAGAAGTTGGTAACGTCTCGTTTGCTGCAGCGCGACCAGGCCACCTGCACGCTGTCGGCTTCGAACACCGGCGTCATGATGTGCAGCGTCGAACCTTCCCGCCGGTTGCAGCCGATCTTCTCAGTGTCGTGGTACAGGCCGAAACTGCAGGAATTAAGTTAGATTAAGTAATGGAAAATGGAAGAGAAGAGAGAATAGAGGAGGCGAACATTGGAGGACGATTGTAGGTAAGTCATCATCATCAGCCTATTTACGTCCCACTGCTGGGCACAGGCCTCCTCTCAGAATAAGGTAAGGTTGTAGGTAAGTACCTCTAACTAATATGATCTTAACTTTCGACATGATAAGTTATTTATGAAGTTGTTTTTTATTGTTTATCTATCTACCTACGTTTATGTCAGTATAGCCTTATCCATCAGAAGTTATGCAGGTACTCAAAATACAAACTTTGTTTAGTTGGGACATTGTTCAGTGATATTTGATTATTTTTAACCGACTTCAAAAAAAGGAGGAGGTTCTACGTTCCACTGTACGTATTTTTTTTATGTATGTTCATCGATTACTCCGTCAATTGTAGACCGATTTTCAATTTTTTATTATTTGAAAGGGTATACTCCTGAGGTGGTCCCATTGTCACCAAGTCATGATCTGATGATGGGATCCCAGGGAAATCGAATGCAAACCTCATATTTTACAGGTACGTACTATGTGTTTCATATATTTTCTAAGGTTATTCAAGTATTTGCGTCTGGTAGTCATCATCTCATGATGATGAGCTGATGATGGAAGGTACAACTCCTTAGCGGATAGGAGTTGGAGGATAATTCTGAAAACGTTAAATCATTATTCGAAAGGGTATACTCTTGAGGTGGTCCCACTGTCACCAAGTCATGATCTGATGATGGGAACTCAGGGAAACCGAGGACAACCCTCAAATTTTATAGGCACGTATCATGTGTTTCATATATTTTCTAAGGCTATTCAAGTATTTGCGTCCGGTAGTAGTCATCTTATGTTGATGAGCTGATGATGGAAGGTACAACTACTTAACGGCTAGGAGTTGGAGGATAACTCTGAAAATGTTAAATCAACGTAAAATTGTGAAATAAAAATCTTTTAACAAAAAAGTAAAACCGCCTTCAAAAAAAAAAACCTTAGAAAAAAAACGTAAAATGATCCTGTAAAATAATGATAAATAAATAAA
Organism: Clepsis dumicolana; assembly: GCA_963691665.1. Classification (NCBI taxonomy): domain Eukaryota; kingdom Metazoa; phylum Arthropoda; class Insecta; order Lepidoptera; family Tortricidae; genus Clepsis; species Clepsis dumicolana. The sequence continues at coordinate 7,677,812 of OY829521.1, forward strand.
ATAAAATGCGTTTATTTCGGTCAACATAAACTAAAGCCTAAAGTTTTATGGCCTAGCACTAAGCAGCAGATATTCAAAGAATATTTCCTTCGCACCGCACGTGCACGTCCGAAATAAACGCATTTTATTTTATTTTATTTATTTATCATTATAGCATTTTAAGTTCTAGTCATATCTCGCTTTGTTCATCAGCCAATTCCTGTCATCCGTTTATGTCGCCAGATTAAAGATTAAAGCAAGCGTTTTATGGATGCAATTAAAGGCGTGATGGTTAAAGTTCGAACATACAACCGTAAATAGGTCCTAATGTGATGTCTGAGCTAGTGCTTGGTGATAGTGACTTGATATGAAGTTGGTAGGCTCGATCGCGCTCTTTCATGATCTCCTATAGGTGACAATTAACGATACCATTTAGATTAAGACTGTTCATCGATTCATAAATACTTACTAAATAGGTTTGGCTACTAACGATTAATAGTTTATCGGCTAAACACTAGTAAACACACAATCGAATAGGTTCATTTATATCCTGTTGTTTAACTACTTCCCCTTTCCTTAATTTTATATGTGTGAGTACCCATAGTTACATCGTAATTAATCATTAATGTATCTATAAGCTTTAAAAAGCACTGTATTTTATAAGATAATTACCCATCACAATTTATTGTTTAAATAACCTATTAAGTTTATAAGTATGCAATCAAATCATCCGGGCCACATTCTTCTCGTTCCCTCGACACCTCGACCTGTCACTTGACATCGCCAGCAAACTGCTCCGTTTATATTAAACTCACTCATTATTCCTTGTTTTAGATAAAGACATGAAAAATAACTTGTGTGGGCCGATAGTAGTACGGCGTCAATGCACCCAGTGCATTGTACCCGACGAATGATGCATTCATGTGTCTAGAGTGGTTGGGTGCGCGAAGGTCATTGCCTGAGCCTGCCTGTTTGCACTTACATAATCGTGTTTGTATTATGATTATGCGAGTTGTCTAACTGTAGCGCGCCGCGCGACTCCTTGTCCGCTGAACAATTGTGTAATTTACGAACCCGCGGCTGGTAGGTACTACGCGATGCATCGCGTAATTAATTCGCTCGGCGATTCCTCTCCGATGCGCCGTAATAACTTAACGCCGCCGTTAATATCTCGGACGTATTTAAGCGTCAGGTTCCCGGCCATAAAGTGTGTAACTCGATCATTTTCTTCAATGAAAGTAACAGCCTTGATATAATCCCGGCATAGAAACGTATGACTCACCCCGGCGACTGAGCCCGTGAGCCGGCATTCGTGGTCAAATAAACTGAACACTGTATTATTTTCAAACTAAAACAAACAATATTACCGCGTACTTCTAAAGTTTCAAAATATCGTAGTTGCGATTGACGATACGTTTATAAATAAGAAAATTGACAAGGTTTTTCTTAACATTTGAATTTTCCGGGAAATATTCGTCGTCGTATATTGCGTTATGATAGATGACAGTTATTGCAAAACTTTAGCGGAACGCCACTAACACTATAATACCTCATCACCATGAAGTTTCATATGAGCTTATCAAGTATGCAAGGGGTCATTCCAAAGTTAATTAACATTTACAAAGGTCGTTTACACAAGTTAAATTTACAACTAATTTTCCTGTTGGTTAAGTCTGGGTGAGGTCGTAATTTATTAATTTAATAAAGTCTATTTAATCATCACAGATATCAAAATTGTATGGTATAGTGAAATAAACCGATCACTCACGTATGTCAATTGAGTAGGTATAGCCCGACATGTTCCGGACTAATCCGTAGTCCTTCCTCAGTGCCCTAAGCACGACTTGTCGAATCCTGCGTCACGTAAAATCGAATAGTAAACTATTACGAGTTTGTATAACGTTTGGAACAGCGCCCGCCCGTGAGCGTATTTGGAACTAAAATTTAGTATGAAATTTCTCGATCTCGATACGATAACCGTAACGTAACGCAGGATTCGACAAGTCGTGCTTAGGGCACTGGTATCGTTTGGTATGGTAAATATTTTTTTTTTAGAAACAGACATGAAAATACATTATAACCTGAGACTATAACTCAGTAATAAACAACTACTCAAGAGCAATAAAAACGGGTCACTTTGTATGAAGATTTCCACACAAAGTGACCCGTTAGTTTTGCTCTTGAGTGTACCTAGGTATTTCAAATGCCTTCAGTATGTTCAGTAGCTACCTACCTAAAGTATATCTTATAAGAAAATTAAATCACGTTGTCGCCTGCCTGCTATGCTCACTCTATTTTTAACGAACAATCAACATCGTCTACATTGTAGACTTTTTTCTTAATAAAATCAAGTAGCTATGCATTCTGATGAAGCGACGTGAAGCCGCCCAGACAGACTGATGGATGTTTAAATTACTCCATATTATCGCTAATGACGCACAATTTTAAGCTCTATGTTCGTCAGATCTATGCCCTAACGGACACCGCGGCGTATGACAACAACTTCTAGGAGTTTTAACTGCATTATCTGTTTCAAATTCTGCACGTGTTTGGAATGCATAACGCGAAATTTAAAAATCTGCACGGACTGAAACTGAAACTTAATTTATTCCGTTTGACTAAGTCAACTATTTATAAGACGTTCAATTTTAAGAATATTTTGGGCAATTGAAGACAAACCGTAGTCACAACGTGCCTAGTTGTTGTTAAGGGGATAAGTTCTAAGACTTTCTCTAGTTACCTACTGTAGTCGTTTCAGGGGTGGGACTCCTTGATCCACCACTCCAAAGCTGCTTTACCGCGAGCCTAGCTGCCCTCTTACAAGACCGCGGTTTTACCGTGATCCACAAGTGTAAAGCTCGTCTGTCGACGACAGTCTTCTCTCAGTCGACAGTCTTCAGTCAGATCTCACGGTTTTAATTACACTGCATGTCTCCTGCTGCGTCTCGCTGCGCTCGAAAAAAAGACTTCAAACCCTCACGAGGAAGCAGCAGAATTTAAGCTATGACATAAGTGTAATTTGTAAGCCATACGATAAATAAATAATAACCCGTTAGTGGTAAGTAATACTAACTTGTGTCCGAGCTCGTGCGTGATGGTGTGCGCCAGCATAATCCCGTTGTCCTCGTTGACGGAACAGCTGCGGTCTGGGATACACATCCCTGCCACGTGTGCCACGCCCAGAGTGCTGCAAGCAAAGAAAACTTCAGAAAACCGAAATTTCGAACTTGTTTAGGTACATATACGTTTACGAGATTTATTTAACTGTTACTTATAACTTTATAAGACACCGCGCAAAGCGTTGTATACTCAAATTGCGCTGCATTCGAGACACGAGTGAAAAGTTCACTAAAAGGACATATTTATCTCACATCAATTACATTTTAAACATTTTTTATAGTAGTTACAAAAGGGTAAACATTGCTTAAACATGTTTCTCTAGATGTCCTTAATGACTTGTGAATTGTGTAGGGCCGTCGATGTAAATTGTCGCGAGAACTGCGTGGGTAATTTAGGGCAGTGTCGAAAAATGAGGCGCGAGTATGGAACAGGCAATAAAGTCTGCAATCACCGACACAATGGACACCCGGCTCACACACCTTGAAATCGGTTTTCGTTTGATCACGAAAGAATACCCAAAGTTGTCATTCATTTATGGTGTGGCAACATAATGCTTTAATACCTTTAGCGGTTGCTGATACGAATAAAAGTGGGTGTGATATACAGCCAGACGTAACCTCGCCATAATATGCGTTCCATTTGTACCAAGAATGGTACAGAACTCATTTTTACCTACTTCTACTAGTATTGAACCTTTTACGTTTAAATCGTCAGCATGACTTAACCTAGCATAAGCAGTTCAAAAATAGAAACATGGAGGTGTAACTTCTTAAGTTAAAACCATCAGTAAGAAAAAGCTTTGTGGCGCCGCACTACGCGCCGCACTACATATCCAATCAACAGTGTGGTGCCGCTTTACCTTCACACAGCCAACCAAGTTTGGTAACCTCATAAATAGAAATACATTTCGCAAGCGTGAAATAAAGTTTGTTTCAATTATTTTTCTTTCACAAATGTTTTTCCCATAATGATGGAAATATAGGAATAAGTAGCGCGCGCGCCGGCCGGGAATAGGCGGCTATAACAGGCGGCTGACTCACGCACGCGGAAGCCGAACATCTATAAATTCCATACAATAAATTTAATAAACTCATACAAACCGGTGCACTTTACAACTCTCACTCCACAATTACACGGCTGCGAAATTACATGCATTGAACCCTACATCGTGCTATGAGTGTTCATGAACAGCAGCAACATTAAACAAACAATAATTCCATGATATCTCAACTAAGAATAAATTTCGCTTTTTGTCAATTAATCTCAAGCTAGTAGATTAAGTATACGTACATACCTAAAAATATTCTATACATTCTAACTTTATTACGCAACGTAAATGATAAAATACGAAACTTAAAGTTCTCTGACTTTTTATCTTAAAGAAAACTACTCCATAAATACGCACTTCGAAGAATCTGCGTATAATAACTCGATTTATTTAGTGCGTAAAATTGCCGGGTAATAAATAATCGACAGCGTAAGATATAGTACGGCAGCGTCATACACACTAGCTGAGCTTTAAGCTTAAGCTTTTTATTTATGACTCGGTTAAAAGGGCTTTCAGACGTAGGAATCTATAGTAAATCAAAATAAACAAGATTCTCGTGTTATGACAACGAGTGTTGTTGAGAATTGAGAAAAGCCATAAATCTGGCGTTTCCAACATTCGTTGCAAATTCTTTGAAGAATTATTTTTAAAGTCTGCATTGGCTTGCAAAGCGGTCGAGTTTAGAGTGGTAGCTACTTAATCTAAAGTAGGTTCCTAAGTCAGTTGGGAATTGCCATCGGTCATAAAGAAGTGAATTGCCTTTACCCAGTTGATTATAAATATCGTTAAGCTTGTAGATGTTAAAAATAAATCATAGAGATAGAGACTTATTTCATAAATTAACGAGTAGGTAGGTATAGGGAAAGAAGATAAGCGAATAGAACTGGGTAGAGCTAATGAATCATAATATAAATCAAGAAAAACCAGGCTTTTAATTAGATTAGATTCATTTATTTCTCATTGAAAATATATTATGAGTCTTATTTTTTGCTAAGGTTCCCACTGATCTTAATATAATTTTAATACTGATAACTAATATAATACGTTCCAAATAACATTAGGAGTGTCAAGACGCCATTTTGTCTCGCATCGCTTTTCAATTTCAACTATTTTGTCGTTCCTGTTTCAGCTTGGCCAAAATTTTTTGAGCAGGTTTGATAATTATTTAATTAATTACTTACAGATTTTTGAAATAAAAAAATTCTTTAGGTAAAATGTTCAAAAATGTGCGTACCTGCAATCTCATAGAGTCACTAGTAATAATAACTATCATAATATTAGATACAAGATGTCAATAAGTATACCGAGGTTGTTATTATTATTTTCTTATTATCGTTATAAATATTTTGCGGATTTGAAAAAAAAATGTACGGAAAAATAATTTTCATTATCTGCCGACTCTAAAATTCGTAAGTGGTGACTGAGGAAGTTGACAGAGAATCCAATTCCTAAATTATTTGAAACGCACAGCACATAGCACTAGTTATTAGGTTAGACTTAGAGACCCTACCTATAAGCGTAATGGCCGCGCGTTGATGTCTTTTCTAAGAAATTATGCACAGACAAGTCACTCCACAGGCGGCTGTGATTGATGTCTGCACGGTATTCGCAATATGTTAAACTCTTATGCTAGAAAAGTGAAAGCCTATCTATACATATAACACCTTAATACATTGAAACTCATGCCTTAAGAATTCTAGTTGCGTTTTTGATTTTTTGCCAAGACGTAAATTTTAAAACGATAGCTGCAAGTTGAACGAACGGTACGCGTAAACATAAAATCTTATGATAATTGCGTAAAACAATGCCAGCTTTAAAAACAGTTTATTTGAAACTATACGTTCCGTCTGGCGCCGACGAACCTATCACTTTAAAATGCTTAAGTTTATTGCACATCTAAATCTATCCTTCTCAAACAAAAAATGGATAAAAGATACAGATGCTGTCAGGCGACCTATCATTTGGTGATTATTGCATTACACCCTAATTACCACAATGACTCGTTTCCCTATGCCAAAAACCACCCAATTAATCAGCAATTTTACTTCGACACGCTTTCTATTCTGACGTACACTCTAAAAATCCTGCTAGAGTAGAGTTTAATGGACGTCAAAAGAATTTATACGACAAGTAATTAATTTAATTCGCACCTAACTAATAACGGCGGTCTTTTATGCTCGCTTCGATTAAGTCGCCGTATAAAGATATTATAAATCAAAGTTCACGCTTCACCGCGCTTGGAGGACCACACGCGCTCAACTTCCATAACAAAAGACGATTTGTTGAGAATGGTCAGCATAACGCAGGCAATTTGTTATGTTTATGTCGACAAAACGCCTTGTACGGGCTCGATTAGAAATGTAAAACACGCTAGCTTTTGATGATGAAAATAAATTAAAGAAACTGTTAAAGTTTTTATTTCTTTTTTAATCACAGAAAGTGGATGCACGAAAACTTTTTGATATTAGAAGCGATTTTTAATAATAAATTAGACGATAGTACCAATTTAGTACTTAAAATTTTGTTTCCTAGCCTATTAGTATGTCCCACTGCTGGGCAAATGCTTTAATTAGTAGACGTCTCATATTACAGCGACTGAGTATTACTGGGTACTTACTAACTTTAAGAAAATTCAAATGAAAGTGGCTGTTAATTACTTATAACTATTTGTAGGTAATTTTCTATTAAGTAATAATGATTGCCCCCTGCAAGTCAGAGTATACTTACAGTGGGTCCACGTTTACGGCTAAGAATCACAATCGCAGCGAGCACAATAGGGCGCGGTATCCGACCAGGGGCTTAATTGACCGCGAACAAGACGCTTGACTTGACGCTGGGACCACAGCAAACAGAAGATCGTGGTAAGCAATGGATGTAGATAATACTTTAGTAACTTCCACGAAACTGCTTATCTTGCTTCGAGGATATAGTTGATGGAAAATTTAACAAATTCGCCCCTGACATCGAATATTCCTATCTTACATTACATTGGGTGTTTACGGATACATAAATCAATTAAAAAATATATTGTAAATAAATAAATATGCATTCACTTAACACAAATTAATCAGCTATTAACGTTTTATAATTTATTTGCATACTGTATACGACAACAAGTCTTATGTTTTATTTTGAAGCAAGATGCTACTGTATTTAAGGAGTGCGGGTTTCTTTACTATAGACGTAGACGACCACACAAAGCCACAATCTACTTAATTGAGAGCTTAAATCGTAGGGATGCATTTTGAGGAGACTTATCAATAACTTATCGTTGTGTGGGAGAGCTTAAACTGCTTCTTAAAAGGATACAATGATCACGGAGTACCCTATTATGCAAGTACCTACGCACTGCCAACGCAGCATATACAACCGTAGTAAATTTAATACCTTTTGGTTTTATTAGGTCTCCGCGGCTGCTCCGGGTTCAATCTACTTAGACTGTTAAGGATTCTGGGTAACCCTGAGAGACTTTAAGTGTAATTCGGAGGTCTCCTAAAAATGTATCTTCAAGGCATTATTTGGACTGAAACTGTACTCCTAGATTTTGTTAGCCTGGATTTTCCTATCACTAAGCTATTTGTTTCGTAAAATAAGTCTTGCGCACTCATGAGGTTAATCACCACGTCCTTTCGGGATGAGAAAGTAAACGCATGAAATTTGCAGCTTCGTTGTTCCGGTTGTTGGTGGGAATTTAAAAGCAATATTGCCATGTACCTAATTTTACTTTCAACACCTGTGAACACAACTTGGGCGGCGCGCTCAAACGAGAGAAGGTCTACTTATAGCCGTTTAAGATTGTTCCATAAATATTTATAAACTCCAATCGGTATTATAAATTGGATGCAAAGTGCATAAACACCGGGCGTCCGCGTTACCATGGAGAGATCGCGAACAAAACTGGCCTTGGGGCTGAAAAGTCTAATTCACATCTTAAAAACTCGTAACACCGGCACGTATTGAAAAGTGTGGACGTATCCACTTATCATAGTCTGTATCAAAATCGCAATCTTGTGATAACATGAACAACATTTAAAAAGTGACAGGTGACATCGGTATGTCGAAATTGCACGTCGTATGCGCATAACGGTTGGATGTCTAACGAGATAAGCCGCGATCGGCGGGCGAGACGGCCTGGCGCGCGTGTACGCGTGAGCATATCGTAGGTACGACAGGAACGCAACATTTTGACAGCTATTTTTAATCAATAATTTTGAATATCGAAGTGATTGAAGCTAAGTCTGATATGTAGATATACGGTGAATTGCCGTCGTCCGTTGAATTTAGACCTAGTACTAGTAAAGTTACTGAAAATTCTCTACACATGCAGATACCTACCTAATTATATAGGTACCTACACAATATAACTGCATTGACTCACCCGAAACCTGTCTACCCTACGACCAACTCTCTTCTTGATATTTATTTCAGTAAATTGTTGTGTTCCGCCGCCTTTTATTGCGGTCGGTAAAAAACAAAAGAAAATGCGATTGCAAGCTAATTTTAATATTTGAACGGTCAGACTGTTTCTTTGAATGCCTAAAATAAGCGCATTTTTATGTAAATGCAATCGATTCCGCATTTAGGTATCGCACCGGCGCATTATCTTACAAAAGTTTAACTGTAATCATTAATATGTAGAGGTAGGTATGTGTTTACATATTGATGATTAAGTTTTTATGCAGTTGCATGCATAATGCATGCCAGCGGCCCGAGGGCTTGACACCGTTACAAGCTCACTCATTGTCTTTGATTACCGACAGACGTTCGACTACTCGTTTGTACCGTTTACCGAACGCACCGGGTATCCTTATTGCATTTATTAAGTATGCGGCTTTTTTGAAATCCATACGTGATTTGCTTACGAAATTTAATTTAATTTATTTATTTAAGCAACCTAGAAGACAGTGGTGGGCTTGTCACATCAGACGGATTCGAATGTGTAGTTAATTGAATGTTAAATATTTATATTCCAAAGATTTTGATTACTAATTCAACAACAGGCGAAGTCTTGTAAGATACTTCGAAATTCTATTACGAGATTAGTAACTGCTAACAAGTAGGTAAACTATAATAAAATTTCAGTTACTTTTATAATCCTCTTACGTCGGCACACTCGATGTAAAATAAACAAATTGATGTATTTAGCGAATTACATAACAACGTAGTTTCTGTTCAGTATCAGCCGCAAGTTTGTGGGTTACCGGCGCAGGAGAACGTTTTGTTGAAACCAATACGTTACAATAAACTGCACTTGCGTATGTAATGAAGTGTGTGAAAGAAAGATTGAAACGTTAGATATATTAAAATAAATACCGACCTCAGAAACAGAACGGGTGGTGCAAGCCGCCTAAATAAATAGGCACAACACATTGCCTTTGCTCAATCAATACCAGCTTTGATTGCCGCTAAGACGCCATTACCAATTACATATATAAGGTTAAATATTTTTTTAAGGATTTCTATTACGCTACGAGTCATCGTGAAGCAAATAATGTCCTTGTTTGGGCTTGAGCAATCTGTCGTACTGGTTATGTTAATTTTATTGGTTCATTTTAATTAACTTTACACCATATGTCTAAAGGCTTTTGTTGGAAGTTACTGAAAGTCGCACGCATTGTCGGCTCTTTGAAGTCCGAGCCGGTCTTGAAATATTTGCGAAAACTCCGTAATAATGTAAACGCCGATTTGTCGAGGCCCCCGATTAAATAACCGTTGCGTAATTTAAAAGATAAAGTATTGTCTTTATTCGAATTTGCTGTGTAACATCCATTCGATCGGAACAACCATTTGTGTGAAGGAGGTACGTGATAAAAATCGTATACATATAATATACTTATGTAAAGTAAAATTATAAAAAAATATGTGAAATGTCACTGGGGACCTGGAGAGCTGGCAGCTTCCTCACTCAACGTATAAGCATTTTTCCCGGTATATTTATTTATTAAAGACTGTACACAGGGTTCATTTTAGTAAACCATCAAGAATTTAGCCAGTGGTTTAGTAAGTCGTGAACACGTACACATGTAAGTAAAGTTTTCATTTGAGAAAAAAAAACTCCTGTACATTCAGTTCTTTTGTTCTCCTCATTTTAACACCCGCAAGAGACAACCTGGGTAGAACTGTGACATTAGCTTGCTGGTTGACCATTATGTATGGAAGTTTTGAACTTACTCAACCCCTGGCTGAATACTTGACGGTTCAATAAAACGCATCCTGTAGGTACCTATATAAATGTAAAGTTAATATAAATTTTACTGAATCTGTATTTACGTGTCTATAATTTATTAAGTATAGGCATAATATAAAATTGAATGTTAAGCAAATAAACAATTGATTATTATCATTTTATAAGACATGGTGGTGCCGCATTGATTGTAACGTTGAGCAGAAACCAAGCCGTGTAGGCCGCTAAGTGCCGAGTGTAGTGCTCGGACGATTACCGATGTCGGCAAATATTAACCTAATAACTATCTAAGTACTCATTATAGTCTTCGCGATTTAGAAAAGGTTTCACTTCTAAATAATGTAGGTGGACATATAATGTAATTGTAAATTTCATAACTGTCTATCAATTTGAATCTAAAACTGAAATATTGCACAACTTGACATGATGACATCATACAAGGATCTTTATTGGTGGTATTGAAATAAGTACCTATTCTCCTTTCTTACATCGATATTAGTCACTCCCAAAATGTATTCAAGCGTTACGCAACGCATAGGCTGGGCTGAAGCGTAAAACAATACCAAAATAGATTGCCCATTTTAACTCCAAGCCCTGCTATCGAAACCGAATGCAAATTCAACTTCCAATAGTGTTTCCTAATTACCATTTTGAGATGAAACAAGAGGCGCCTACTCGCACTGTTCCCATGTGCCAGGGATTAAATCCGAAAGTGTTCTATTTTGGAATCGGTTACTCATGCAGCTCTATTTACTCGATTCCAGACGCCTTCCACTGCCATTGACCTTGCATCGGCGCGAGCTTGTACAGAAAAAAAGTTAATGCTAATTTGTTGAGAAGGTCGTCTGTTTTTTGCTTTCCCATTTTCAGCTCAAGGATTTTGCAGTTTTATTTTAAAGGAAAGCCAGAAAAACCTAATTAATTCTTATAATATAAGGTGTGCCTACATTTTGATTACAAGTGAATAACACATTTGTTTGGTATTAAGTAAGTAACCCATAATTGTTTCTTAGGAGTTTTGACTACTGGTAAGTCACATTAAAACTAAAAACTAAAAATTGTTACCTGCAAGGCTGATTGTGAAGACTGCAGATGTCTTGCCTCGTGACCAAGATCGCTACGTCGTGATGTTGTGGGTGTGTGTCATTTTTAGGGTTCTGTAGCTGCTGCCACCGACAGAACGACGACAGCGTCGTATCAGCGTTCGTCGTAACTTCCAACTCGGAAGCTGCGCGTGAGTCCTCTACTAAAATGATCTTCACTACCACTACTTGTATAAGATTTCCAATTGAAGGGTCCATGTAGAGAGATGATACCTGCATTCAAATAAATTGTTCACTCACTGTGCTAACAAGCAAATAAGTAGTGTGGGTAAATTGTGTAATTCTTACCATGTTCATAATAGTTAGTAAGTAAGTTTCCAAATTTTTATCCCTGTGGAATTCGGTCATGGACCTATCGGCAACCAACAAAACTTCGACATGCTGGGGTTTGCTCACAGAGCGAGGACGTCTCGACCTATTTGAAGGGTATTGTCGATTTGCATTGGGATTTTTATACTGAAAAATAAGAAAAATGTTTAGTAATAGGGATTTATCAAATAGTAAATATTTGACGATGCTTATTTGGTACTCGCAATTTCAACTCACTTTGTTTCTACCGTATGCTGTTCGGGAAACGTCGGTGATATTCCACGGGAAAGGCGGTTGCTTCGTGGCGCAATTTCTCGGTCTCCTTCGTCGTCTTCTATGCTTTTTCACAGCCCCTCGTCTTCGATTTTCGCGGTTTAACTTGCTTCGTCCTTTATTTCGTATATAGGTATTCTGCTCCAAAGATTTGCTATTACTGTTGCTGGTTTCTATTGAGCTGCTTTTTGAATGTGACACATTAATTCTCTGTTCTGCTCTCCTTTGCATCTCTGCTCTGAATGCAATGGGACTCTTCCTCGCGGCTTCAAATCTTCTTAGCCTTTCGGTTTCTCGCATTCGTCTTTCTGCAGCTTCTCTACTGTTATGTGGTCTCTGATTTCTTGGTGAATTCTGATTTCTTCTAGGATGAAACTTTTCATATTCTCTTTCGTATAATCGTCTATATTGTTCATTTGTGTTTATACTACTTCTATGATCAGCTGATCTCTTCGCCCTGTGATAGGCCTCGACTTTATCGACAGCCGACCTTTTGAATATGACGTGTGGTCGGCCCGCAGAGCTATCACTAGGAATCTGATTTGAAGGCTCGATCCAATATTCTCCATGCTCCGTTCTTAATAGCCCCGCCTGGGAAAGAGAATAAAAAACTAAATAACCATCAATTTTAACACGGTATTTTAATTGTTCTAATGAGTCCATTTCGCAAATACACACTACCAATTAATTAAAAAAAAAAAAACTGAAATCAAAATATTTTATTGCTAAGGGTTACAATATTTATGTACGGTCCCTCCTGGTAGTACAGTATGACAATACTTGTGTTAGGAGGTTCCGCTCCTCCATTCCGGTGTAGTTTTACAATTTAGCTATTTCTTAATAAGACCTATATCTATATTAATTAATTAGTAAGGCGTGTGTGTGTGTGTGTGTATATATATATATATATATGTGTGTGTGTGTGTGTGTGTGTGGGTGGGTTGTTGTGGGTTTGTGAAGGATGAGAAGATTGTCCCTGACCTAAGTTTATTCCACAGCAAGTAATAGAATTTATCAAGATTTCTTGCTAACAATTCCACTAATATGCTTATTCTTTACAACCATACCTACACACGTACGTTTAGTTTCTAATCGCATGACGGTGTGATGTGTGACTTTTCGATCAATGAAATAGAAAACAAATTTGTACACTGTTTGGTTGAAAAGTAACATTGAATGACTCCATTCAGAGTGCGAACTGCGAAACCGGTCTGACAGCCAGTGGGTCAACAAATCTAGCGTCTTGTTTGCTAGTAACGGTAGATAAATTGATTGATAACGAAGTAGACGTGGTTTTGCGCGAAATTTACTAGAAACTATTCTACCTTAAGATGCATTGCTCTGCGCCAGCTTAGAAGTCTGCGTGATTGTAAAATGATAAGGGGTGATTTCAATTCTGTACTTGATTCACAGCTTAGTCTGCTAATAAATAAGTTATTCAGCATAGAAAGTTACTTTACGATTTCCATTCAGATATGGTGGCATCTCACTAACCAGATCATTAATTCAATTTTATTATTACTACAACAGTAATAATAGGTCAGAATTGTACTAAATTTCGGTCTTAAATATTGCGTGACGGCAATAAGACAATCAAAATACATTTAAACGTTCAAATTGTATAACTGGATTTCACAGTCGACAGATTAAGACTATAAAACCAATGAGGTTTAAAACGAAAGACATTTGCGAAGTTGTTTCTTTATTGTTGGGTGTGGGATTTAAACACTGCATAAATTAGAATATGAAAAGTCCGGTTATATGTATAATTATGTTCGATGGCGGGCTAGTCTGTATGTCGCCGGCCTTGCTGATCGGAAGGCCGGGCGCGAGCGACGAACTGCGCTCGCTGTGTAGCCAACTCATTTCCCCCTCATTATTACTATTGAACTTTATTTGAAACGCTTTAGGCTTTCATAATTTAGTGCTTTTGCCATACATTTACGTTTTCAGTCATAGCTCTGCAGAGTAACACAGTTAATGATCTTTCAAATCCAAGTACGAGGGCTGTTTGATAAGTACCCGTTTTCTAAATATATTAATATCACTGGCCGCAAATAAGTATACCACCTTTTTAAGCCATTTTTCAGAGGCGGGAAAATTAAAAAAAAAAATGGCATTCTTTTGTTTTTTTTCTCATTTGACAACGATTCAGTGAAGGCGTGAACTTAAAATTGTTAAAATGGAGAAAGAACAGTATCGGTATGTAATTAGATTCTTATTTTTGGAAGGAAATACATGTGATGAAATAAAAGTAAGAATGCAAGCGGTTTACCATGAATGTGCTCCTTCTATGACAACCGTCAGATATTGGTATAACGAGTTTAAGCGGGGGAGAAGAACCGTCTTTGGTGAGGATCGCCCAGGCCGGCCAGTTGAGGTGACTACAGACGATATGGTTAAGAAAATTGAAAATATCGTTTTAGCCGACCGCCGAATTAAACTTCGAGAAATCGTTGATGCTGTAAACGTTTCAATCGAGAGGGTACAACACATATTAGAAGATAAATTGGGTATGAAGAAAGTATCGGCGAGGTGGGTGCCGCGTTTTCTCACGGAGGAGCAAAAACGGAACCGACTGACTACTTCGGAGCAGTGTTTGGCCGTGTTCAAACGTAACCCGAAGGAGTTTCTGCGTCGTTTTGTGACCGTGGACGAAACGTGGGTCCACTACACACCGGAAATGAAAGAGCAGTCGAAGCAGTGGATTTTACCGGGTGAACCTGCTCCAAAGAAAGCAAAAACCGTCCCATCGGCTGGAAAGGTCATGGCGACCGTTTTTTGGGATTCGCAGGGTATTATACATATTGACTATTTAGAAAAGGGAAAAACAATAACAGGGCAGTACTATGCCAATTTATTGGATGAATTTGACGCCGTGTTGAAGGACAAACGACCCCATTTAAAAAAGAAAAAAAGTACTGTTTCATCACGACAACGCCCCGGCTCATTCGTCCAGAGTTGTGACGGCTAAATTAGCACAGTTACGCTACGAACTATTGTCTCACCCCCCGTATTCTCCAGATTTGGCCCCATGCGATTTCTTTTTGTTTCCCAACCAAAAAAAATGGCTCGGTGGCAAGCGATTTGGATCAAATGACGAAGTCATTGCCGCCACAGAGGCCTATTTTAATGACTTTCCAAAGTCATACTTTTTGGATGGTTTATTGAAGCTTGAGTATAGGTGGAACAAATGTATAGAGTTAAAAGATGACTACGTAGAAAAATAAATGCATATATACAAAAAAAAAGTTTTTTTTCCATAAACGGGTACTTATCAAACAGCCCTCGTACTACTTACTTGTAAAGGTTGCACGTAGAATACCTACTAATATTAGCTATTGCAATTTTTAAAGATTTCTCACTATGGTAAACATAGAAGTTTATAGTTCTTATACAACAGACAGTGGCTCGCTATATCTAATTGAAAAAATAAAGGAGCACGACGCGTACTCGGTGGATAGGTACACATAGAAAGTGAACGTAGACGCTATATCAACATTATCAACACGGACGTACGTATTAATCCACTCGAGATGTCCAGGCAAGGCAGAGCGATAGCCGGTCGAGTGTTTAACTTAGCCGGAGTGGAGATCAAGCGGTGCGGTGTCGGCGTTTCACTGAACTTCCTCACACAACCTTACGTACGCGAGTACCTACGCAACGTGAGATAAGGATTCATTGAAAAATAAAAGGTCGCCTTAAAAGCTTCTTACGATGAGAAAACGAACGAGCTATTTGATGCTCGCCTATTAAATATTCAATTAACTTTTAAAAGCAAACAACAAAGATTTGCATCTTAATGCCTATAACGTAGTTATAGCCGCATAGCTGGCTACGTTTATCCGTCGGTGGAATAAAATAGTAAAGTAATTTAAAAGCCTACACGCCTTCGTAAGGAGGTAATGACCGATCAAAAGGGCTCAGCCGATTTAGCTAGCGATGATTAAAAAATTAGCATGTAGTAATCGATTGTTTATCATTATCATCTAAGTAGGCAGGGACGTTGAAATCGTTTTAAAAAGGTATCTAATGGACTAAATGGAAGCAATGTTTTAGCACAAGCGACAACCCTGTAACATAATTAATTTCATTCACCTGTCCGGTTTCATTCATGCTCGCGTGAGATTAGCACGAACATTACGGACCCACAATCTGCCGTGACCTCAGGGCGTAGCCATCATTAATTAGAATGTTTTGTAGTTACAAGAATTCTGTGTCCTATTGCATTGTACCTTCTTGTGTTATTGCTTCTCAGTTGTATCCGGATACTCAGCATATCTTTAATAATGTTTCAGCCGCGGACTCTATTAAACTAGGCAGATTAGCGTGGTTTCGTTGTTATTATTGGTTGTACGTAGACATAATGCCCATTTCAAAACCCAATTAAATAGTTAATGAAAAAAAAACATAGGTTGCTACAGTCGAATTGAGAACCTCCTTTTTTTAAAGTCGGTTAATTATCAGCAGGTTGAATATACTTGTAACAATCCCTAAATAGCGAGTACCCTGGTTAATTGGTTTATTACGTATTACGACTTGCAACTTGGCAATGAGCATAGCTTGGTGTGCACGTATTATAGCTCGATAATAACATCCGACTTTTTTTGTACTCTGTGATTGCGATCCACGGCATGACCAAACATAGATGTTCCCTTCTAATTAAAATCATGATTATTGTTGTTTTTGTCGCAAATAATATTAGTATTAGATTATTATCTTTTGTTTATCATTAGATCTTTATTTCTTTATCTCGGGAATATAAAATATTAATGGGTACCAGCGATGGGCATAATTAAAGTGATTTGGGGAGAGGCGTATACTATTTATAAAGGTACGTCACGCCCCCACGCACGCTGAGCAATTAGTCTCAATTATTACGGGTGAATAACTTTTTACATTATACTTGCTTGCTATTAGAGACGTTTCGATCTATTCGTAAATTAAGTTACCTATACGTAGTTATACATGATGTGTGGGTACGTGTCTACGCGTACCTTAAGCTTAAGCACTGTGTTAATAAATACTTTCAGTTCAAGTATAATCTGAATCTGACTACACGATTCGCAACATATAACTTTGTGATCAAAATCTACTCAGGAATCCAAAAACACGCACTCAACGCCCACTTTTGATTACTTCCACATATAAATCATTAATTAATTAATTAATTCGCATCAGTATCTCACCCATCGATCAAACGCAAGGCCGCTAATATTAAATTACGAATGTGGGCACAAGAATACACAAACAAAAATTTTAAAGACAAGTAGGTATACTGAATAAGGAGTAGTTGTTAAAGTGATTTTTATTTGATTTGTGGCGCGGCTTGTGGGCGGAGTAGAGTCGTAAAAATCAATTAATCAAACAGAGATGGTCAACAATCGTTACTGAATCAGAATTTCACTTTTACCAACGCACAGCTGGCCCCTGATAGGTACTTAGTCGAAAGGGTAATATTGAAAGTAAGAGTTTACCGAGCATCCGACCATCTATTCTATTGGCTACATCGAAAGCTATTTTTTGTACTGTTAGAGCCTCATTGATATATTTTTAATAGCGTCACGTCTTCGTAGTGAGATTCTTAGGACATCGCCGGTTCGACATGGTATTTGCAAGTAGTTATGTTTGAGCAACTAAAAGCACTTAGTAAATGTTACAGAAGCCGGTTGTGTTGATTGAGTGTTGGCTTTGTCGCCTTTGACAGCACTTCATTAAGAGCTGTTAGTTTGTTATCTAGTTATTAAGGCCCTCCGCCTGTTCATGTTTTGGACAAGGTAGGTACACAATTACAAAAATCTGTATTATTAACTGTGTATTCCACTTCAAGTATAACTAATAAGCGGTATAATAAGGCACTTGAAACTTACGCACTAACAATTTGTATTGTCCATTCATTTATTCCTTTTTTTGTTTGCTTATGATAGTTTTTACAATCTTCAAGCGTGTAAGGTCGTTTCATAGCATAAAAATGGCTTGTAACTTCAAACGATCCGAGCATTAATTGTATCCAAGTAAGTACAATACCGCGGTCAACGAGCCGCCAAAAGCAACAGATAAATAAGAAGGATGGTTCTAATGTTTTATCTGCAGATTTTTATAGTTAGGTATGTTAAGCTCTGCAAGGCCAAGTCGTGATTTATTTGAACTCTTCGTTTATAAATAACTGACAGTAAAATAAAGCTTGGTAGACTAAACATGCACGTTCGTTTTCAATGTTTTTGCTTGTGGTTCAAATGGGCAGCAATAATCCTTTAACGTTTACGTTGAAAAAACTAGATTTCGCGTTATTTTTAGCAGCTTTTTTTGGTCAGTCAAACAGTATTTGTAGGTAATTTCCCCAGAACTATTAAAGAATTGGCCAGACGGCTGCAACCACACCAAAGCCGTCTTATTTTTGATTAGTGAGGGTTGAAGTGGCATGAAATTTTAATGCCCGGCAGTCGTCGTCTGGAGTGTGGTCACCGCATATGTTCAAGTAGCATTGAGGCCGTCATTTAGTGGTTTTAGTGCGGTTGTAGACGGTCTTAAAAAGCAGGAAAATCGCACGGAACCGTATCTCGTGAGAGCGACCGCACACGCTGAAGCAAAAGAAAGACGTTGCTATGGACGTAACATGATTTTATTACTATGGCTGAGGTTTTAGCATCTTGCAGCTTATCTTCACAGGATTACTATCAATCGGCAATGTGGTCTTAGTAAAAGACGTTTTTGTACCTATACTTCTTGTACTAGCAACTAAAATTGTGCTCCCTAGTTAAACGTTTAGATATATATACAGTTCCGGAATCTCAATAGGTACTAACTCTTGCTCACATGCCAGAATTAGCAAAAATATATGCAATGGTCTTCAAACTTACACTGGATTTGACAACCATGGACCAGACTCGTTACTTATTAGTAGGGCATAATCGGTATGCCATTTAACAGTATAAATCATTTCTTCCTCATGCCACTCAATCATTAATATAATATAGGTACATGGTGTATCAATTCAAGATAAAATTGCCAAACTAAAAACAATTACTTTGCTCACCCGCACAGATATAACTATTTGTCATTAGTGGTCGCGGGTGAGCAAAGTAATTGTTTTTAGTTCATAAATATGAACCTCCGCAAAGTAACGCCTGATTCAATAAATTATATAAAATTGCCATTTATGTATTACACTTTAGTACTTACCAGTCCATCGCAGGCCGACAGGGCTATCTTGGAGTCGGGCTGCCCCCTCACGGAGCCCGTGTAGTGGCACGCAGTCGCCCCCGAGAAGGGCCGATGCCGCGTCCGCGCACCCGCGCCCTGGCGCTCCACGACCAGCGCAGGCGTTATAAACGTCACCGACGGCCTGTGGACAAACAAACGAACGTCAGTCATGGTCTACACTTCAGTCTCAGATATGCTACCAAAGGCCGCGACACTAAAGACTGAAGCCGATCAGTTGTGAGATTCCGAATTATGTGAGGACCAATTAGAATTTTCAGTGCCTCTACATCAAGAGTGGAATCAACATGCATTTCAACGTGAATTAGGTGGAACGCTCAGCTTTACCTACTTTTTTATACGAAATATAATACAGCATAAAATAACAAACCAATTCTTATTAATACAACATGGCAGTTGAAAAAGAACTTAAGGTTTTAAAAGACTAGAACTAATAGAAGCAAAGAGCAAAAGATTGGAGGTAGTTATGCGTACAATACAAGTATCATGAAATAGAGTTTCCACTATTCGCAAACGATGCAAAGTTCTGTAGAGCAAAGACATTTATCTTAGATCGTATCGCTAAAGATACGTTTCAATTCTTAATTTAAAAAAATCTACCTAAGTAGTTCCAGCCCTAGTCGCGTATCTTGGATTGCTGCGCGCCAACACAATTATAGGACGGCTCCACAAATAAAACCAGAGAATGCGCCGGTCAACAACAGACTTGAGATTAAAATCGCTTAGCTTTGGTTTTGTATGACATGTAATAATAATTGATTGCAGCCCGGCCCCGGGACCCGGAGATTATTTTATCATTTAAAAATCAAGTCCCTGAAAAGGTCTAAGATGATTAAAGGATAAAAGGATTTAGACGTTATAAACCAACAAAACGATTGCAGTATTTCAAAGAAATTCTTATTTAAAGCTCCGATAATCCAGAATCATTAATGCTATAATAAAGTTAAAAGCTAAAACATCGTTTTGCGCATTCAGCTTTTAGATATATCATAAATATTTTATTATTCAGTAAAAATAAAAGCAAATGGTGAATGCTATCTCGTTGCTTTATCGCGATAATGTTCTCTGAGTTCATTAATTATATATTTTGCGGTCGTTGTTCGACTTGTTTTTGGGGAGATACTCTTCGCTTAAAAAAAACTAACGAGGAAAAATTGTCGATCGTTGAATAGTGTGAAGCGATAGCAATAAATTGAATGTGCGTTTTAAGCGCATATCGGCCAAGGAATCTGTCCACTATGGCGACGACCATAAAAAGTAGATGTCGAGGTGGCACACGGTCAAGATTTATCGGGTACCACCGGCCTTAGTAGATACGTACCACCACTCGTGGAATGTACCTAACGACTTTAAAAGCCTTCGAGAAATGGTGAGGATGTATTACAGCTCACTATTTAAAAACTATGCTAGGTACATACTATATATTTTATATATTGTGTATATACATACATATAAGTGGCCATCAACGTAACGGGGATGTTTGCTCCCATCGGAGCACGTAGCAATGGACAAAATAAGAGTTAGTACTAGTAATTATCGCTAGTAAGAATTTTACATACACCATTAGTTCAAATTTCCGCAGTCTATCGGTTAGGCTATCACTAGGCCAAGGAAGCAATTGGTATGATTCGAACGTGTTCCTTTGTTTGCGTTCGTAGGCAAACGGGCCTTGTACAGGGCAGAAGCTGTCGATCGGTAGGCAAACAGTTCGAGTGGCGGTTAAACACACAGATAAGGCTCATTATGGCAATTAGTAAAGGTAAACACGGCCGCCCCAAATACGCGTTCGCGACAAGGCGTGTTGACACAAATGTCTGCATCTGTACACGCACTCAGGCTCCCAGCACTGCGAGGGGTTACTCAAACTTCACTATCAATAAATTAGGTAATAACTGATTTAACTGAATTTAAAAATAAGCCTACTGAGGAAAAACTGTTTCAGTTACTCTGATTACATGCAAACGTT
Source organism: Clepsis dumicolana (assembly GCA_963691665.1). Taxonomy (NCBI): domain Eukaryota; kingdom Metazoa; phylum Arthropoda; class Insecta; order Lepidoptera; family Tortricidae; genus Clepsis; species Clepsis dumicolana. The sequence goes on from OY829521.1 coordinate 7,699,015, forward strand.
ACTCTAATCTCGTGATACGGTATCATTTCTGAGAACTGTCATCATCGCAATCAAATAAAATGGTGCAATTATGTAAACGCGCGAGCTCACTGTGAACGTAATAACCTGGCATTTGAATGGTAATGCGTAGGTAGTGCCGCACTTAATAGGCTTAATAAGTGTAACACCAAGCACTCAGCCTTTCCCAAAGTTTTACTAAGTCGGACCCCTTCAAGACTACTATGATTGCCATGGATTATCTGTTTTTTTATGAACCCTGTAGTACGGTCGAGGAAATTAATTCCTTGCCCACCATGGAACCTTTTCACAGTAAACGTCATAGTGACATCGCATAGCTTGACAAGTAATGACGTTTACTATGAACATGTTCTATGGTGGGTTAGGAATTAATTTCCCCGACTGTACTTACATGCTCGCGGAACTCCAGGTGTCAGCGGAGCCCAGTTTGGGATACGTGTTGCTAAGTCGTACCATAGGCCTTTTAGTGCTAACCAGGTGGGTGCTACTTTTATCGCCAATAATATCCTTATACGTTTAGGCGACATCGAGGCGGGACCTTTTACACGGACTAACATGACTACGATTAAAGCAACCTAATCGCAGCTATTAACATAAATGTCAACACGAATAAATCGTGTAATAATATTTACTTATAAGGAAATTCGTGTTATGGATACTAGCTGGTGTTAGATAATTTATGTAAAAATAAAGAAATGTTAGTACATGCCACCTAATTCACATAGTAAACGTAGCAAGGGTTTAAAATAATATCTACTGCATGTCTTAAAGCTTGTTCTGAATAGTTCGTTCATTGCCGAGTGTTAAATTATTTCTCAATTTTATTTACGACATCTGTGTTTTTTATTACACTACTACAGCACATTTTTTACAGTAGCTGAATAGAATTGATCTTATCTGAAAACGTATAATTTAATTCGCTCAGGGCAGCAGCGTACCTAGCAATCGCACTATTACCTTAAAAATACTTAAATCTATTTTAACTTTGCATAAATTGCCTTGCTCCTGTCTCAATTAAATAAAACGTCGATTAACGCGATAGTTTTTTCCCAGCCCGTATGATCGGTATCGCATTTCAACATGATGAAGGTATCGTAATACTGTGCGTACCGTAATTTCGGCGCCCTGCAGCGCACAATTCCTTTGTTTTCTTTTATTGCAATCTTTTACGAGGTCCTTGCACTTGTAAGTCTGGTAATAAACAAAGTTATTCCGCTGAGAAATAAATTCCTCTGTAAGTTTTAGTTAAGGAATAGTGACGTGTCTAATATTTAAGTAATTTCAAGCAGTTATTTAAATCAATGTTCGAGTCCCTAATCCTAATTCTAACTAATATTATAAATGCGAAAGTAACTCTGTCTCTCTGTCCCTCTGTCTGTTTGTTGCCTCTTCACGGGAAAACCGCTGCACCAATCTAGATGAAATTTGGTAAGAAGATAGTTTGAATATTGAGGAATAACATAGGCTACTTTTTATCCGGGAAAATTATGTAGTTCCCGCGGGATAGCGATAACCGGAATCTACGCGGACGAAGTCGCGGGTAACAGCTAGTGTTGTATAAAAGAATTCATTGGCTTATTCATCGAGGCTACTTCAATTAATTTTATTCCGTTTGTTTTCATGCTTCAAAGATATATAGTCAGTTCTCTAGGTTTTGCTGTAGCTAAACTTGGAAACTAAAGAAAATCTTAGTAAACCGATTTTGGCCAAGACGAAAATCTTTAAAAATAACATAATTTAACTGCCGCATTGGCATTTCCGCTTATATTTCTGTTCCCAAAGTGTTGAGCTATGAGTAAATTTAGATTTACAACCGTGAAGTGTCTCAACAGGAAGTGAGGACATCATGTAATTGCACGAGGATATTAATAAAATGTTAATGGTAATAATTTACTAGCAAAGTGGTATTTTTAATAGCTAGCTTTGGCGCGTCGGTGGTGCCTGCACGAAAGCTTTCACTGAATACGAAAAATGTAGTAAGTTAGGTAACTATCACTAAAAAATACATAAGTGTATTCAATTTAAAAAATACATTCAGTCGAACTAAATATATTAATCGAGTTGAGCACATATTGAACGATAATGTAACTAAAGCGTTCATTTATTTGTACTCTAATGTTAAATAAATTGGCGTCGGTTTAAAAGACAATTTTAATAAATTGTATTCAATCGTGTAATTTTTTGAGACACATAATTTTATTTACGGTTCAAGTAACACTAAAGATTTCGAATACCGCTCGCTTAAGACTGTGCTCGTACGTACATAAACATAATAAACTAATAAAAATTTAACACTCAAACAATTTAAGGAAACACCGAAAGATAAATTCTTGCGTAAACTTAAACGAATTTTCTTTTAAGTGAAAATTCTGAAAATCTTAGTTAATGTAGGACTAGCAAACAAAATCTTTATCGATGGTTCGAAGAGAACTTAAAAACACAATAGAGCTACGAAAAAGACATACTTAGGTACTAGGTATGTAACTTTTGTTAAGTATAAATAAACAACGTATTAGATTATTTAGCTAAAAAAATGACACGTAATTTACTTTAAGCTAGTTACTTTGAGCTAATAACCGTGAAGCATCAGGTCACGTTTTCCAAATTATGCTATTGTCGTCACAGATTGCAAATTGTGCACTATTTTAAGCAATCATGCGAGTGACACTGTAAGGTAGAGTCACTAAATATTTTGCTGACTGTGTTACAAGCAGAGATCTATTATGTTTCGCTGTAATCAGATATTTGAATTCCAAACTTCCATTCCAATGTTGGATTCCGCTAAACCTACGTACCTATTGTTCAAGCTGCAAAAAACTTAACAGGTGTTCTGGAGAAGACAAACAAAAAAGTATGTCCGTACGAGCATAATAAATAATAATGTATGTATAACGTTTTAGTCGGGCATATCTAGAAAGCTCGGTTGGAATTAAATAGTGATCAAGTCGTTTCTCCCGTGACAGAGATGTTTTCGGTATTCCATATCAGGCGAGGGCCAATCCCACTGCGGATGGCATTGCGCAATCTTTGCAATATTCATCGTTCATTGTATTACAATAAATTGCCCCATAAATATGTATGAACTGAAACTCTGAACACCATGCCCCGACTTTCAAACTGTCGGCTTTTTGTCCGTTCCCATTAAAAATGCACATGCCCAACCACGTCCCAGTTCTCGAGATGAAATTCGACTATAGCCTTGTAAGGACCACGTCAAACTTCGATTGTTTGAATTTGAAACTTGAGGTCGTTAGTGAAAAGTTATAATTCACTTTGACATTTGTCCTAGGACGTTGGGTCGCACGAGTATAGACACGAACAATGAAAATGGGTTGGATACCTATACGTTGTTTAGAGGACACTTAGAGTTTTATTAGGTTTGGATTGTAGTGGCTACTGGAGTTCACGATGCAAAACGATGACAACTAAGTAACTACCTACTTCTACATTAGGTGATAAATAAATAAGATTAAGAAATCTAAAGTAATCTTGTACTTTATCTAAGTGCCTTGTCATGTGAACATTGAAAACTAGTACATATATATCTTTGACCTTAAACGACTCTATTGCCAAGGGCGTGCTCATATATTTTCAGCTAGGTGCTCAGCTGAGCTGTTCCAAAATATTTGATGGCGATTATAGTGTGTATGCAAATCAACAATAGGTATTTCGATATTAGGTAGGTATTGTTCAAAATTCAAAATATTCACACAAGAACCCGATCAAGCATTGGCTTACTGAAACAGCACGCGCAAACCTCGTTTATTTTCAAGCTCATTGCATCTCCACGTGATAATTAACTCTAACTTTCTTCTGCCCTATGCAGCCGCACTCTAGTAACCGTTACTTTTATTAAAGCGCGTGCAAAAAGTGCACTGGCGGCTTCTTGGTAGCGCGTAGTGTTCACAAGAGAGTGATAGCGCGGCTTCCCAGAAACGATTGCACGGCGAAAACTCGCACTTCCGCGGTCCGCTTTGATCGCTGCACCCGCTCACGGCCTTACGCCAGACAAACACCAATGTTCTTGTCATAAAAATCTCGTGTTACTTATGCAACCTTATCTAAAATGACTGGGATGCAATTAGACGAGACGTGCCTACACGCTATGTGCGGTATAAAAATATATGAAGACATATTAGATGATGCCTTTTTGATAGCCGGTCCACTTTATGTTTTAAGGCCGTTATAACAAATGTGCTGAGCTAGGTTATAAAAGTAAAATAGGCTGAGGTTGTCTTGATTATAGCTACGATGGCATGTTAGAACTAAAAGTAGATCAATTAAGCTTTTTAGCTTTAAAATTGGTCCTCTTCAGCGAAAGTAATCATGCTCCTTCGATTGGCAAACCAAACTGCTATTAGATAAAAGCAAAATCTTTAGATATTAAGCGATTGTTTAGCGATTACACTAACAATGAATAGCTCTAATCGCAGACATTTATCGGATTCCTAATGCTTGTCTTAAGTGCTATTTGCCTCACTCGATCACGAGACTATTTAATAACAAAAGTTATCTGTTAATCTCATGACTCAAGCGCAGTCCGAATGCGTATCGTGATCAACTGCTTTTAGTGGTTAAGATAGAATACAATTAAACCGGATAAATGTCATAATTTAAATTAAGATAGTCTAGTCTCCAAGTTAGCCACTGGAAGACAAATTTGCAGTAAGCTAACTATAATTTTATTTTAGACCAGCTGTTGCCCGCGACTTCGTGTGCGTAGATCGCTATCCCGCGGGAAGTGTAAGTTTTTCCCGAATATAAATTAGCCTTTATTATTCCTCAATGTTCGAAGTATCTTCTTGCCAAATTGAATTTAGATTGGTGCAGCGGTTTTTCCGTGAAGAGGTAACAAACAGACAGACAGAGAGACAGAGTTACTTTCGCATTCTAAGATTTGTACTCGTAATGCATAACAAAACTTATTTAATTCCTGTCGGCGAGCATACATATAACTCATCTGTTGATAAGAAATTATCGACGCCCATAATTACCGAAATTACCATAGCCGTTTTTAATAGGTAGAGGTACCCGAAGTATCACCATTAGTAGGTAGCAAAAATATATTATCGAAAGCGTACTTATTTCTTATTGTACTGCACCAATAACAATATATTGTGATTACATTTCGTGTTTAATGTACAGGAGTAAATTATTCGCACTATTTAGGACAAGAATGTTGTTACAGCGCCAGATTAGGAAATCATTATATCTACCAAAGATAAATAAGCTTTAGGCTCTATAAGGAAAATAGAACCCGTTATAACCGCCTGTGATTATTTCTTATTGATAATTAGGAACCTGTTCCTGTTCAAGAACAAAAGACAATACACGTAGGTATAATTAACATTTTATTAAATAATCACGATCGTATAAATGTACCAACAGGTTATTCTCAATAACTCTTTGAGGCATCGTTAAAAATTGATCCCAAGGAAATGTTTAGGGCTAGTGTCAGTTTGATTGAATCCGCAGTGAGTAAGATCAGAAGTTTCTGTGAAAAATCGCACAGAAATAGCACGTCGAATTTATTATCTCCAGTAAGTAAGTAGTGCGTGCGATGGATTAGGCGCGCGGCCAACATCTTGTCCGAAATTAATATCTCGTAGTAACACAAATATTGCACGACGCGATTAGGCTAGCCATTGTCAATTCTAATTCTGATATAAAACAAGCAAATGTACCACTTATCGCTTTATATAATGTGGCTCTGGTTTAAATCTAGACAAGTGATTGTCACCAACTGTTGTGTTGAAGCTTGATGTTTTTATTTTTATATAATAATAGAATCACGTTACTTTATCTTCCTTGTGATTTATAGGATGAGTATAGTGTTAAAATAGTGTTTTTCAGGGTAATGCGTTTTTTTTTGCCTAAATCACAGATTTTTTGTTCTGTGTTTTGTAGTGGTTAACTATCAGAATTACAAGTAAAGTAGTGTGATAATATTTTTATCAGATTTTTGAATCAAAACTAACAATATTTATATTTTTGACATAAAGTCAGTGTGCATGATTGTGACTTTTGGTGCCAACAGCAACAATTAGGTTAATCCGTGGATTTCATGAATGCCACAATAAAGATCATCATGTTTCGAAACTATTTTTCAGCAGCCATTAACATTTCCGAACAAAATATTTTTCTTTGTTCTACTTTTCTTATTGGTAGCCAGTAATAAAGTTATGCAAAACAATTTTGACGAGTACACAAACAGACAAGTGAAACAGACATAAGACGGAATTAATTAGTATCTTAAATATTATGTTAATTGAACTATGTAGAATGTGTATAATTACCTATTTAATTCGTGTGGCTCTATGAGATAAATCACCTACACGCTGGTACACGAATGCGAAGTCAAAGACGAAACGTCACACTTTAAACAGATTCACGCATCGATTAGCTCCATACATATAATTACATGTGATTGATTATTTCAAATTATTTTTTGCAAAGCTCGTTGACCTACGTAGGTGTGTGGTCAGAGCAAAAACACATACTTAGAAAGACTTTATTGCACCTTGTTAATACATAAAACGTAATTGTGTGCGATATAAACTCTTATCGCGATAGCAGTAATCTTATGACATTAACTGAAGTCGCATGACGAGGAACTTTTAGCAAAAGCCACCCGATCACTAAATGTTAGGTTAAGTAAAATATTAGTTAGTAACCGTCGAAAGGTGTGGTTATTGATTTGATGATAGTCGGGAAACTGCTCGGCAACAACAATCGGTATAATTATAAATTAATGTGTGTGTTATCAGCGGTCTTATCTCAAGCATATGCAGTAATTTAGGCAATCGTAATTACCTACAATGGCATATGGTTTACCTATAGATGGACCTCCCAATGTAACCTATTAATCCGATTTATCATTGATGTGTCATTACTACAATGTAAACTAAATACTCATCATTCAAAGCAGTGTCCTTGAACTTGTGCCTTGTATCCAAACCACTCGTGACTCGTGACTCGTGACTCAGTGGCATTAATTATTAAGATGATAAGTAAAACAGGAGTTCTTGAAATAAATAAATTCGTTAAATTGTAATGAGTTTTTTCACTCAATAAGATTGAGCTGTGTTAAGAGACATGAAAATGATATTACAGTGAGCGCGCGTTATGTATTATGATCATACAGAAGCTCGAGTCGTAAAATATGTATAGTGGTTATGTCATGATAAGATTTCCATTATTGTAATTTGGTAATTGAAAGTTCAAATGAGATGAGTTTTAAATGTAGCTACCACTGTTCATTCCTGAAACAGAAGATAGGAAATGAAGAAATTATGTAAATAAGTACCGACAACTGACAATACGCGTCGAAAGAGCAGTAACAAAACATCTTAGTGCTAAGGCACTCAGACGCCTACTCACTCGACATACGTTGCGACAGCGACGTCAGGCAACTTTGTAAAATGTAAATCCCAATTACAAGGAGTGGATGAAGCGAGAAACATAGTTTTTAAGACTATTTGAGGCCGCGAACTAGCAAAAGCAAAATGAACGACCAGACGCCTGGAAATTATGGATGCGAAAAGCAAATCTGTCGTAGCAAAGTGATAGCAAAATAGCATTAAACTACTTCCAGTCACCTAATGTGACATTTTATGTAAGTGGCGAAAAAAGTCCATAATCGAAATAAAAAAAATCTATTGGAAAACCTCCACTTCTACCAGAGTCAACTCTATCTAACTCTGCTTTGGGATACCTCTACTATAAAAATGCCAAGTAGACTTATGCTTATACATAGGTATTAAGTACTTACGTGTGTATTTGTAAAGCTTCGACCCTTTGTTATGCTAGCAAATGAGATAAGACAAACGGGTAGGACGCAGTATCTAAAAATAGACAAGTATAAACTGGACTTACCGCAAGTCTAGCCTTAAATCTCGTCCATCGACGGTGAGGTTGTAATGCACGGAGTGCGGCAACCGGTGGTCGGCCCCGCGCACGTCGCGCCGCGCACGCGTGTGCCCATGCTCGTGGTCGTGCTCAAGAGCGCGCGACACCAGCTCGCCGTCGCGTGTCACCTTCACCGGCGTCGAGACTTGCGCTTGCGAGGGATCCAGGTGCACTTGGGAGTAGATACCTGGAAGTGACACTGCTGTTAGTGATCGCTTGAGTGTGGGCACTGTAGAGCAAGGTAGAGGACTTGATCTCACGCTCATACATTATTATAATCAAGTGAAAATAGCTGCTGATCGCCTTTGTTAGGTTATTGTTCTAGTTTCTTTTATTCCTCTGTAAAGTAAATCTTAGTTCAACTTGTACATTTTTTTTGTAACAAAGATACATGTCCAAACCAAGGATCCCTGATTTTACGTCTATTGGCTAAGGCATACGCCTCTGATCTCAAAACAAAGTTTTGATATCTAACGCCCGAATCTCGAGTACATTATTTTATGAGCGATAAAAAAACTGCTGAGCGACACATAAATTATCCGAGCGTAGCATGACTCCGTTTCCACGAATATCGGAAGCAGTAAATTGTAGGTAAACAAACGAAAAGACAGACATGACCTGATAATAATTGAGTAATTGCTGATAAGACTAATAACCGTCCACTGTCATGTTTTGCACATATTTACTAATGATGCAAGATGTATCACCCCATATTTGCAATATGATACCGTTGCGTTAAATAACTAATTCGGCAGGTCGTGATGTGACCGTCAACCTGAAAAAGTGTAGGTATCTATCTGCTACAAATCAAACAATGTTTCCAGTTTTCAAGATTATTGCAGTTTTTTTAACCGACTTCAAAAAAGGAGGAGGTTCTACGTTCCACTGTATGTATGTTTTTAGGTTTCCGAAGCCAAAATGGCAAAAAGGAACCCTTATAGTTTCATCATGTCCGTCTGTCTTTCTGTCTGTCTGCACGCTGCATAGCTCAGAGACTATTGGTAAGTACTAGAAAACTGTCATTACACGCTCTTGCCTGGTTTTATTTCAACTTCGTTCAATAACTCATTAATCATTAGCCAAAAAATAAGAGACTCAACTCACCATAATTTTCAGTTGTATGTAAAACCAGAAACAAAGTTAAAGAAGGTCATTGTTATCGTTTGTTTGACTTGGCTGTTTCGCTCGTCATTCTTTATGGTAATGAATGAGCGTGACAGTCGTTTGGGCGCGCGCGAGCGCAACGGGTCAATGTCGCGCCCTGCGCCCTACAGATGGCGCCATGAGCGCCGGCGCCGGCGCTACGCTTAGACGGCAAGCGGTGTTTTTATCAGGTTAATAACACATAATGAAGTCTGTTCAATTATATTGTGTACGCGGCTGTTGAAGATACGTACTTAGACATGTGGATATAGTTATATAGATACATCGTTGTATGTGTTCTGAAGGGGTTCGCACTAACCAAATATAGTCGATTAGTTAGGTAGAATACTCAGCATATTTTCGTTGAAGTTTTAGTTTAACATTGATTCCTAAGAAGGTGCAAAAAGCGATGAAATAAGTGCGAAAGAAGGGTAACGGTACTGCACGAAAGATCCCATTGGATCCCAGCAGATGTTTCTGCGCTCCGACTATACTGCGGGACTACTACAAAATTCGAAAATTGAAGTTCGTATCGTATTATCCCGCTCACTCTCGTATTAAATAATATTAGCGTGAGCGGGACGGCACGATACGAAGTTCGAATTTTGTACTTCGTAGTAGGGGGGCTGGCTGGAGGGTGTAGTATTCCGTCGTTTTAGGGAAGCGAAAATGATATTTAAAATTTGCTAACTGTTGTGTTTTATTTTATTTGTGTGTTGATTTATTTTAATTTTATAGCCTTTGCTGTAAACTTGTTTTGGTAATAAATAAATAAATAAATTGGGTCGAACAGTATCCAAAAGAACCCCTAGCCCCTAGTCACTGTCACTATAATTAATTATATTATATAACAAAGTCACAGCCGCGTTTGCCTGACTGTCTGAACGCTTTAAGCTGAAGAATTACCCAACGGATTTTGATGCGATTTTCACCATCATACAGGTAGTTAATATTGTCTGGAAAGTTTATGGGTAAATAGTACGTTCTAATTAATTTTATAAGTAGTAGAGAAAACCGTGCCAAGCAGTTAATAGGATAAGATAAACCATTGATTCTAAAAGTTAATATCTGTCATTGATCTGTCTGTGATTGATTGATTACTTGGAAGATCTTTAGCTTAAGAGCAATTTCTTGTGAATCGCGTAAGCAATATCAGCACTCGCCACTTGACACTCGCTGACTAGTAAGGCCGCACAAGTTCTAATTAGTACGACTCGTGCTATTTTCATTCCCTAAATAGTCTTACTTACTCATAAATAAAATAATAAAATAAAATAAAAAAGCCATTTATTCTACTACTTCCGATAACTTTCCACTTTCCAGTTTTTACTCATGCACTGTCTACACATAACATTATCAATTTATTTTAATTAACACAATTGATTTCAAATAAACAAGTACTACGTATTATTATTATTATTATTCGTTAAAGTAGTAGTCGCCTCTGCGGCGTAGGCCTCCCCCATTTCTCTCCATTCAACCCTGTTCCTGGCTTTACTCATCCAGTTCCATCCAAATCTCTTGACAAAGACATCTGCCCATCTTTTCCAAGGTCTTCCTTTGGATCGTTTCTCATTCCTTGGAATCCATTCGGTAAGTCTTTTCTTCCATCTACTGTTATCCATTCTACATATGTGTCCAGCCCAATTCCACTTTAATGTCCTTAATCTTGTAATTACATCTGTCACTCTGGTCTTTTTCCGAATAATTTGATTGCTTATCCTATCTGACACCCTTACACCAAGCATACTCCTTTCCATTCTTCGCTGACAAACCGCAAGTTTGTGTTCATCGCTTTTTCTTAAGGACCAAGTTTGGCAGCCGTACGTTAAACAAGGAAGTATCGCCACATCAAAGAGTTTCTTCTTAATGCTAATGAGTAAGTAAGTATGGTGATACTGGCGATTTAATTGGAGCAATAGTAAATTACTGTCTTAGTTCTACCGGTCTAATGTTATCCTGTAATGCTCCACGTTAACTGATTTTACTACTAATTGAAAACCTTTGAATGTCTAATTACGTTTTGTTGCAAACAAACAGTTATCTCAGACGTTATAATTGGACTAATGAATTTAATTCCCAGGTAGGTTCTCAGGTAAGAACTAAAGAAGTTCATCATTTTTAACATGAAACATATATCATATTATTTTCTGTTTAACCTAACAGGTTCATTTTACTCGCTGAGGCCCGAGTATATACGAATATTCGAAACCTGCATCAACGTAAAATCGAATAGTAAACGTTATCGAGTTTGTATGTCGTTTGGAACAGCGCCCGTCCGTGAGCGTATTTGGAACTAAAATGTAGTATGAGGTTTCTCGATCTCGATACGATAACAGTACCGTATGCTGCATTCGAAAAGTCGTGCTCGACCCTCTGGAACCATTGCACAGTACACTCGTAGAGTTGGAAAAAACTTATCCATTCATAGGTATCTGGGTAGTTCGGTGATTTCAGCGTTCTTTCTAAGTACTAATTGGCAATTCTAGCCCGGTAGGTACCCTGTCGTCGTACCTATCGTAAAAGTGCTAACAATCATATCGACTCTACAATAAAACACTCAAGATATTCCAATCTAACTAACTGCCTTCCTGAGTATAACAATCGACACAGCACCACGCAAGTGGGATCTTCGTTGTTCTTTTTTTTCCGCCTTGCTTTTGTTTTGTCGTGCTTTTGTGATGTTGCGTGGGCCGGACTCGTATGTCCCTGGGCTAGACGTGACAGCAATTACTAGCCATTACCCCGGGGTACCTGCCCCCCGCTGGGCCGGACGCCGACCTCGTGTGGGAGGACATTTACTAAAGCATCAGATTGGAGCATTATCTGAAGCTCTAACGACCATGATCTAGACTACCGACTGACTCCGGTAACGAGAGAGATTTGAGTCGCCGTCCTTATTGAGAGACAGTGATTTGTGGCCGAAAACGCGAAGCGGGGTCACTCTATTTTTCTTTATAGGTATGTAACGTATTACGATTAGTTACGTGTAGGTATACGATATTAGACTCGGGGATCAACTTTAATTATCTTTGTCACACGATTAAAGACAAAATTAGGAACATTTGAAAATAATTTTGTATCTGCAATGCAATTTTGTTAATATATGTAGTTAAATTATCGTTTTTGACCACCTTAGTATTAAAAATAATACCAATATTGGTTTAGAAAATATGCGTTTTTCCCTGGCCCTAGGTCATATTTAGGTAGCTCTGATATTCTTAATTATCCCGAGACTGGACGTTATATATAGCAATAATCCCATACCCAACTAGCTTCTTCAATATTGATTTGATTACTTATAATAAAATCATCTCTATAATCGGTTAACCGAAGCAATATAAAAGTGCTTGAGGCGCTACACTAAATAGTTTATAATAGTTTGTATCATATAAAAATAAGTATAACCAGGCATGATATTCAAAGATTATGATTACCTACGTGAGAACATTTTTTACCTTGCCAAGCTCGTTTTTCTCTGCGAAAGTTAAATGAAAATTTAATTCTTAATTAGAGTTTACATAAAATGCGTTCTATGCACGTGTTTCTTCTATGAGTCTTGCGAAATTTTAAGCTCATAAGACTAGTAATAGAAAAAATTACGTTTGTACAGAGCACCTCACATCTAAAGAAAAAATAAAAACATGTAATTGACCGATGTTAATACCTAAGTAATGAAGTACTTACTCCACGTCTAAAATTTCGAACAACTTCAAAAATTAACAATTTACAGGACAGGAAAACTTATCTCTTAAATCTCTTCCAGTTGACAAGACATCAGAATCAAGAGTAGACACGCATAAAGAGCTTAAATAGAACTGAAATCTGAAGTTAACCATAATAAATAGGTAATGCGTTAAAATACACATACCTACTTATACATAGAAAAAAAAATCGTACATACTACAAATACATCACAAATATAATAGACCAATAGATATGAAAATACATAAGTATACGACATATAAGTTAGAAATCATACAACCTTTGTTCAAGAGGAGCCGTCAAGCCAGTATAAATTGCTACATTAATATATGAATTTAGACCATAATCATGCCATAATCCTTAGATCAATTATTTTGCAACGCTGAACTTAAATAGCCCGTAATCAACACCTCGGTCCTTGCCGCGTCGTTCGATCCGACCCCCTATGGCTATAATAAGTAATCAAATGGATTTAATTATTCATCACGACCCGATGCCGGATGGGAACCAGTCTTAAGCAATTCTAAAACCTCGACCATGTTGCCTCCTTATTAGCTTTTTAATACAATAATCGAATGCCGGGGCTACTAATTCGGGTCTTTGGTCAAGGCGCTTTATAATCAGGTAGGTAATCATTATGATCATCACTCTTCTAAAAATCCTAACAAGTTAAATTTGTATTGTAGATTGTGTAGATTAGACCTCGACAGCATAAACTCCGTTGAAGTAACGACTAAACGATATCTCCTAGAACAAGTTACCGGGCAATAAAAACTAATTTTACGCCGCGATAAAAGTGAGTTACACTACCCTTAATTACATAATCAAAGTAAACCTAGGTATCACTATCACGATGAGTGTGACAAGAACGGATGTTTTTAATGACTTTACCTGTATCTCATTACTTTGTGACTAATTAAAGGTTTCACTTCGAAGTTATTGATACCCTGTTACAAAATCAAGAATTTAATGATGTAAACCCGTTTTCAGCCATAATCTATAGGATTTTTTTCTGAGTAGGTTATTATAATCAAAAAACTTTGCATTGCAAGCTATGACAGTGCCTTGCACTTTTAAACGTGATCGTAAAACAAAAATAACCTTACAAAATTAGATATCTTTAAATACCTTGAACACAGAACTTTGGTTGCCGGCGGGGGCGGCGCCCACGAAATCAGGATCAATTGATAAGCTACTAGCCGAGTTGATGAACTTTCGTCTTAATTAGTAAATAAAATGACGAATAATTGTCACGCCACGGATGTTTGGCGTCTACTATATTACGATCAAATCTTGGCCTAGCCGTGACAGTTTACGTCACCCCAACGTCACGATAACCGACGGATTCGCGCCTTTCTGCACGACGCTGATAAGATTGCGTCTGCAAATATTATCATAAGCGATAAGGAAATCAGATCGTTACACTTTACACTTTCCAGTGATAAAGTTTGGTTATAATTACAATTTTTTGATAAAGTTAATCAAATACGAAATTATTATTAACATCGTCGTAAGGTAATTGTCCCAGTGCCCTACACTACCCTTATATTTGGAACCTTCAATTTTAGTGAAATAAAGGGTGATCCGTATATCAGTCACGTATGTCAGTCGTCGTTGGAGTGTTGGATTAAAGATGAACACCTCAAAAACAAAAATAATGTGTAGTAATACCGACACTGACTACTTAACAGTTCATGGCCAGCAGATCAAGAGAGTCGCGGAGTACGTCTACTTGGGTCAAACCCTGAGTCTCGAGAAGAGCGGACAGGATCGCGAGATAAGGCGTCGTATACAACTAGGGTGAGGCCGGAGTTTTCGGCAAGCTCTGCGACGTACTTAAGGCAAAGCGGGTCCCTTTAAGCCTCAAACGTCGCATGTTCGAGCAATGTGTTCTCCCCGTGATGGTATATGGATCTGAAACATGGACGCTCACCAGGCAATTGATACACCAGATGCAAGACACTCAGAGAACTATGGAGAGAGCTATGTTGGGCATTACTCTTCGCGATCGGGTACGAAATACCGAAATCCGTAGAAGAACGAGACTAACCGACATAGCAAAAACAATAGCCGTAAAAAAGTGGAGGTGGGCGGGTCGCATATACCGCAGACCTGTTGGAAGGTGGGGAAGGAAAGTGCTGGAGTGGAGACCACGGACTGGGCGCAGAAATGTAGGAAGGCAGCCCGCGAGATGGTCAGACGATCTGCCACAGGTTGCAGGGAGGGACTGGATGCGAAAAGCATGTGACCGCACAACCTGGAAGAATATGGTAGAGACCTATACTCAGCATTGGGTAGTAATAGGTTGGAAGAACAAGAAGAAGATATCAGTCGAGTATAGAATGGCTTCATGTGCTTTCCACGGAATGAAAAACTTTTCTATCGTCAGTACGGACACCTAATGAAACCTTATGTAGTGAATCTAATTCGAGTCCATAGTGTTCGGTCACAGCAGAACCTCTGTTGTCCTGTTTTCGAGTCGGCTGACATACGCGAGTGATTCGTGTATTTCACTATCACGATATTTTTATTTTTCAACATACAGTACTACCAGTACCAGTAGTAAGAATTAGTTGTCATGTCTTCTGCTAACTGTCTTATGTTTCAATTCTTTAACGCGTATGATACATTTGATATACAATAAAGAGGCATCATGAGGCGCTCCCAAACAGTGACTAATGATTTGACAAGACAAGAAACAAGAGCGCAAATGTAAGCACTTTCGTGATATGTGCAAGAAAATGAGCAGTAATATTTATAATTTATTGATTCTAATAGGAAGAAACCATAGCTAGTTTTTTTCAGGTTTGTAGTGTTTAAATTTCTACTAATTCGATAATAATAATATCTCAAAATACATAGGGAGTGATATTGTCACTTACCCTAATGAACATTGAAGCTTTCGCCTTTTCAATACTCATCATTGCAGTTAATACAATTTTGTTTATTAAATCCGGCAATTGCAACGGCTTTAGGCCGGCTATTGGTTGGATCGTATAAACGCACGCTACATTTGCTCGTGTTTTCTGCTTACACAACGCTATCCATGGTCTATTTTAGAAGTTATTTGGTCTGTAAATAGATTGTTTTACCGTATTACATGTCGTCGATTACTAAACTTACAGTACTTTGCCGGCATAACCGTCCAGTGGCCAGTTTGGTCAAACAAACGTATTTCAGATAGTAAACACATGTGCGTTTGGCCTATTGCTCGATTTATTCCTACCGGCGTGTGAATAAAAGAAGAAAAACTTTGAAATACGAAGGAAGACGGTCATTTACTGATGTTATTTAAAATAACAAAAAATATAATAACCAGTGTTATTTGTAAGTCAACAACAAAAAATTCAAGAAATTGCAAGTCCCAAGTCGGTGCTTTAATAATGATATTTGATTAAAATTACGCTTACCTAAATTAAATAACGATTTGATTTATCCCGTGTAGCCACTAAACTAAATATGCGAACAGGCGTTTTAATGAAAAAGAAAAGGTTTCATCCGTGTTTAAGTCGTATGTATAATACATATAATACTTAAGTATAAATAAAAAATACTAATTTAAGCAAAACAATTTGTCAAGATGACAACCGTCCGTAACATCCGTCGATTTAGGTTAGGGTCTCCACGAAAAGGCAGATGAGTCATACAGGCAATCTTATGCCCTGCCGCCACACGAGACCTGAATCCAATTACCAGCCTTTCAAAGTGTGTGACATCTACAAAACGAAGGTCGAGATTAGCGAAATCTGTTTCAAGCTCGCAAATGTCGCTGTCACGTGTTATCTGTTTGGCAATTTCGTACCCTTTACAGTCATCAGTTTTAATTATTAACGGTATGTTAATTAGTGGCTATCTTAGATCTCCGCGGACGCAGTATTTTGCAAACGAAATGTATTGAAAATGCAACGAGGAAATAATTACTCTCTGTTTAAAATCACGACTTCGGTAAGGTATTTAGTAAGTTTGTATGCTGATGGATTTCAGATTACATATAGTAAAATGTTTCGGCGACATAGTAAATGTAAAAGTTTTTGAAATAAAGAAAGTACTCACCAGTATGGATAAAGTCTCTTATGCTGTCCTGGATCTCTTCCTCCACGTCGCTGCTCGTTTTCACATGCACTTTAGGCATATTTATATACTTTGCGCTGCACCACGCCACCAACATTTGGAATAACAAAAGTTTGAATATCGTACACCGCACATCCATTTTTCTAAGCACCATCTTGTCTCGTGAATGGCTACTACTTTTACGGTTTTGACATGACAATACTACTACCGATGCATTTTATCATAATGCTAAAGACGTAATCGTATTTGGTGACGGTCAAGTAACCTAGAACACTGCTATGATATTTTGTGCCTGTAGTTCGACAGAGTTAACGTGTAGAAGCTTGGTCTTCGATTTTGATGAACGTTCATTATATTCGATCTGAAACAAAAAAAAACATGTTAATTCCTGTTACTGTTATAATGTACCATTTTACTTTGTAAGATATTAATGTCAAATTACCTATCATTTTTATAGATTTAGTAGCTAATTCTGTTCAACTCTATAATTATATTTCGATAATATCGAAGAACTTCAGGAAAACGAAATTAAAAAAACACGGAATTTATGTTAAAAGAAAACTAACACTTAAACTAAATCACACTTATTTTTCCTCAATTAATATTTCACTAAAAGTTTTCTCCTCGAAGTGCGGGCAGCCCGTAAGCGTGCGTGCTGAGTCAAGCGGCAATCTCTATCTGAGAGAGTGGAGCCGGCCGTTACATAATTATATCTCTAATCTGTGCCCAAATAGAACACACGGTTTGAGTTTTAGTTAGCACTGCAGGCATCGTGATAAATAGCGAGGTGAATTTGCATGTCGGGAAATTAGATGGAAATATTTATAAATATACATATCGTAGGTGTAACTAATTAACTAAGGTGTTTTTGCAGGATTTCGTGACATAATGACTAAGGTTTTTTTTGTAAGTAACATGCTTGAGAAAACTTTGTTACATAAATATGACCAGCGCTTAAGCATACTTAAATACGTATGTATCCTAAAAAGAAAAGCAACAGTTTTTTTTTTAATCCAAATAACAAAATAATACATTAAATAAGCCATGTAATGGAGGTAATTTTAAACTCTTTTCGGCATAAATCAATTGTTAGATAACTTCGGCCTTGGTTTCTTGTCACGTTAACTGTTAACAATGAAATAAAGAGTGATGAATAGGCGCTGCCTACGATCGAATGTTTACTCAGCAACAGCTGCAAAACGTAGAAATGAGTACGCTGACGAAATCGATTTAATATTGTCTTGAATTTAACATACTTTTTGTCGAAGAAGTAAAAATTAGGATGACCTCGCACGAAAAGGACAACGAATTAAAGGAATCCACGGAATAAGAAAATCGATTGATATCAGGTGGTTGTCCTCATATAGACAACATTTTTTACATGTAAATTATAATAAATAAGTTATGATTTTTACCGTAGACTTACAGACAATGGATGCAAACTTGGCTTCAATAAGTTTTTACCTGTTACTGTTGTTTTTTTTTTCAAATTGTATTTTTATCACCTTTCATATCCAATACTAATTAAATTTCAAGGTTCCGTGCCCTAACTCTCTTTCTAGATACCTGTTGAGCGGTCAGAAATAGATCATTTGGTTCTTTACCGCGATAGGGTTAACAATGACGAGATAAAAACAATAAAAATAATTCTATGAATGTCCGGGAATGTGTTCCTAGAACAAATGAAGAGGCAAAGGTAGGGCCCCACGTGCCCCGCGATAAGGCAGGCGCCAGTCTATCCGAAACAAGGACGGAGCGAAGGGTTCCGTCGGCCACTATCTCTTGGAACTTTCAAATTTTGAGCGGTTTTATTTGTCTATTAATAACATAACAAAGAAGTAAACTTTGTTTGTTTGTTGGGGGTAATCTTTGGAAGTACTCAACCAATTC
Organism: Clepsis dumicolana; assembly: GCA_963691665.1. Lineage (NCBI taxonomy): Eukaryota > Metazoa > Arthropoda > Insecta > Lepidoptera > Tortricidae > Clepsis > Clepsis dumicolana. Next base: position 7,717,750 of record OY829521.1, read on the forward strand.
TAAAAACCATTTGTTCAAAACCAAGCGGCACTATCCCATATTAACATTAGAATACAAGATTTTATTTGCTTCTTTGGGATCTCCAACGAGAAAAAGAGGCGGAGCACTGGCGACAGATTGTTCATTGAAACTCTTTCCACAGAAGAAGAAAGAACCTATTGTAATTTAATGATGAATGGTAACCGATATAAAAACAAAAACAAAGATGAAACAAAGAAAGAACTGACTGAGTTGTGTTGGGAATTTTCGTGTTTAGTAGGTAAGTTAATATTTTAAAACCTGCGAAATACAAATATATAAACATTTTATTTCAACATACATGGCATAATTTGTTTTGCTAACGTATAATGTTAGAAAAAAAATCATTTCTCCATTTCCAGAAATGTCCAGCATTGGGCGTTATAATGTGTAAATTTCACGCGATAGAAGAAGCATTCTTCATTATGGTGTTCCGCAATAATGTGGTATATAAATTAATAATTACATTATTATTATATTTTCGAAGTTCTCGGTTCACAACACGAGTAGGTAGGTATCCACCTATATTGCCCCGTGCGACACCAGATCACCAGACACCTGTGTCAAACTTTACTCCTTCACTTGTAGGGTAAGTGTGCTTGGACACCTGTGCAAATTTCCAAATCAATACATTATGATATTTAAATCGATTCTTTTGTCGTATCGGAGCAAATCGATACAGGGTTGAAAGTACATTGTAAGTAACGACTTCTTTGGCTTTAGGTAAGTTGAAACATACAGCAACATTTAAAAAAAAACTTTTTGTTTGTCCCGCTGAGAAAGCATGCAGCACGATAATGAAATAGTTTTACCTAATAGTTAAACATTATAATGAGTTAAAACCACAATCTTAATTTACGTAAAATGTTAGACAATGAATTTTAAAATAAATAAAATACCTTTTTCTTTACAGTCCCGAGGAACAAAAATAATATCTCAACGCTTTACGTACGTAATATTCTATAGACGTTAATCTTTACAACTATGATTTCCCGGTATCACGTAGTGGGTAATTACGTTATCTGAAATACAGGTATCTCTGTGTGTACAACAACTAATCTTAGTGCTGACCCGATTCGTGCCTAGGCTGATAATGACGTATGACCTAGACTGAAACTCTGCGAGCTTGGTCAAACAACAGATAATGGAGATTTAAAGTGTCTAGTACGTATCGAGGTCACTATCATATGCCGAGGTAATTTTTTTCCGTAGTTAATCACCTGTCTCCCTACAAGGAGTCTCTTTATAGGGTAAAGAAAGCGAAAGCTTCTCTTAACGATGGACAGCAGAACAATCCATCAAGCTACCTGTCACAAAACTATAAAAAACAAAACTTTGTAATCGACAATGAAGGGCTTACCTAATTACTGGTTGCATCTATGTAATTATAATTAGTGGCGTTCCTTTAACAAGTTAATCATCCTATTAAATTTAATGTCTCAAAGAGGGTGCTTGGCCATAAACAATGTAAGAAAGGAAGGGTCCTCAAGCAAATGGTATGTAAGTGTACAAAAAGTAGTTTGGATCGTGTGGCGCCACACCGCCGATGGAATGGTCTGCGCGACTGACGCCGGCGCCCGCGCAGGGTGCCGGCTGCCCTAACGCAGGCACTAGCGTTCTTCGAACATGTAAATTATCAGACTCTTTCGTATCAGCACTAGAAAGAAAAGGATGTATCATTTTACTAATTAGTGTACAAATCAAAGCGCACGCAGAAACAAAAGCTACGTCGAAAAATGGTTTCTACAATTTGGGCGTTCAAATAAAATCTAATCAAATAGTATTAAAAATATCCTGTGATATTGTAGGCACCTAATTATCTTGAAGGTATCCAAGTACTTATCAAAGTAAATAAATAGTTTACACTTGTCTAGTTAGATAAGGCCATTGAACTGTATTAAGAATCTTGCATGCATGCATCGATTTATTTGATACTCTACTATTCGAGGAGCAAATATTACTTAATTTACTATACATTGATTAAATTGATTGATGGGTTGATTTAAGTAAATTGATTTTTACTGTTGCCCTTCATATCTAATCATCTATGCGGATTTTTTTCCTCCAAAAGTAAACATTTTGCAAAAATATTCATGAAAGTACTGAATTGGCTTTAGTTTTTATGATTTTGGAGTGTCTATAGAGAGATTGTCCCCAAATAACAATACAAATATTATTTATTGAAAACCACAAAAAAGTACAAGGACCCCTAAGCGAAACCCTTATAAACCCTAGGCATAACTCTATAGGACAAATGCTAATAAAAGTATTTCTTCAAAGTGTATGCAAGTTTTGTTGATTTTTAATCATTTTCCCTTTATGCGAGGTAATGAAACGCTAAACTTATACATATAATTAAATTAATTAGTAGCATTTTTCAATAAAAAATTACCTATTAAAGAAAACCTAGTTTTTCCTTAGGTACTACGTTCCTTTACAAAACGAAACAAAAAAACTAGAGCCAATATGACAAAAACATTAATCGTTTCATGAACTGTTGGCATGAAATTAGTCAAAATCAAACATATCAAGAGCAAACAATACCTACTGTTGAAGTACGTATGTGCATATGTAGGTATTCACTGATTGTGGTAGCCAATATTGCAGAATGGCAGTAAGTATTCACCAAAACGCTATTATCACTTAAATCCATACTTAAAGAACCTTCTTCATAAAACGGCTGCACATAGTGATTTTGATAAACAGTGGCACGTCGCCGGGGGCATCCGTCATCGTCTTGCGTGTTGGTCTCGCTTTGTCTCGCCTTGTAACCGGTAGCTCCGGTTATGGCTGTCCTTTATGAACTGCGCTGCATGGGATTGTTCGGAACACTAACTACACTTACACCCACAGGTAAGATGAAGATTGACTTTGGTTCGGTATCGAGTGAATCTTTTGTTTTTAAATCTGGTTCTAAATTTTCGCCTGACCAGTGTTTTTAACTTTTAAAAATACTGGCCAGATAGAAAAAGGCCAACTTTTCGCAATGTGTCGAGGATTTTTCAAATGTATGCAGATTCAAATGACTTCACTTTCTTTAACATTGTATTGGAACACTTCTCTTGCTGTGAAGGTCAAGGTGTACTTTCGTTTGGTTCGTGGTGAGTTATTGCGGAAATTAATTTAAAATCATCAGTAACGTAATTGGCATGGGGCCGAGACTGTGGTCCAACCTTTATCGCAAGAATGTTAACTGACGGCATCAAATTGATACAAAAAATTTAATTATACACTTGCTACTGGATGAAAGCATTCGAGGCATTCCTTAAAAATCGGTGATATGAACTCAGAAAACTTCTACACAGAGTCAAATACAATAGCTAATTGGTTACACTGTTATATATTACTTCCATAGATGACATGAAATGTTCGTGAACGTGTTAAAATAAAGCGAAATCATGTTTAGCGTTACGATGAAATAAATAAACGCGTCAAAGTTCAAAAGCGTGTTTTGTTTGCCACAATGTTTGCAATGAATGCCACACAAATGTATAAATATGAACCCGGAAATCGGGCCCTAATGGAATCAGTTTTTTTGTCAGGTACTATTGTCTGCCGCGTACTCCGCGACAGTGACAGAGGCTATTTGTAATGCTCGGAGACTAATGACTGCTGTCGACCGATCCAGATCCCATCTAAAAAGCATTCAAAGATTTTCGCTGCGAAGTAAGCAGAGCGTCATGCCCAAGCGCAAACCAAATAAGAAAAAAATATAAAGTAGAGTTTACGGAGATGATTTAATTTTAATGTGTTGGTAAGAAGAGAGTTATGATCTGAGGAGCGTGTACGTATATTACATGATATATTTATTATTATGCTAGCTTTTGCCCGCGACTTCGTACGCGTAGACAATAACGTAAGTACCTAATACAAATACTGGTTTTTAACGGAAGATGTTGATGTTGCTGTTTTTTTGTCTGTGAACCCAATGAAACTACCTACCTACTTAATTAAATGTTGAAAACTACTATACTTACGCCATTAACATTCTACATACAGTTCTTGTCTGTCATGACTACCTATTTTTGCAAAAAATCCCGGAGGATAGAAATAAGTAAATTATACATTTAGACCCATTAAAAAATCTTTCACTAATAGAAAGCTACACTGTTTCTGATTGACATTAGGCTACTTTATCTCGAAAAAGTGTAAGTAATAAAGTTCCCGCGGGATAGACCTACGTATTTTAAAAATTCAGTCAAAATGTCAATCAGAGACAGTGTTATAGCTTCCTATCAGTGTTTTTTTTTAAATCAGTCCCGAAATTGAATTCACTTATTTCTATCCCGCCTTGAATTTTGCATTTTAACTCTTTAGATTGACTTAACAAAAAAACTTTCACTTATAGAAAGCTACCAGTTCTTGACTGATATTGGCTACCTATTTTTCCTCGGGAAAATGCATAAGTTTCAGATATTACCCCCTACAAAAAAAGAAAGAAACAAAGTTTAGGTATTTCCCTATTCCGTGGGAATTTCGAAAAATCCCGTCTTAGTACACCTCTAAGATCCTTAAGAAATATATCTGTAAACTTTCAAGTCTCTATATCCGCTAGTCAGTTATTATGAAAATAATACTATTCTAGTATAGGTCTTTATCCCGTGGAAATTACGGAAAATCACGAAAACCGTTTTTAGCTATCATTGTTACCTACTTGCATGCCAAATTTGAAATATCTGATAATTATAGTTACGGAGATAGAGTCACTTTGATTCGAAAATATAAATCCCATTTATTCTCTATCCCGTGGGAATTTCGAAAAATCCTTCCTTAGTACACCTCTATGTTACTCTAGGTACATTTATGCCAAATTTCAAGTCTCTAGGACCAGTAGTAAATTTCCTTTATTGTTAAGGGATCATAATTCCTATACAATCATTGTGTTTAATATTGTATTAAATGTACGTAGGTACCAATTTTCTTTCTAGTGAGACTATTTAACCATCTTCCAAATCTGAAAGAATAAACTTTCTCGATATTCCATACTCTCTTGAAAAACTTGAAATACGATTTGCCTACCACAACTCTCAAAAAGTCCGAATTCATAAAATCACATGAAAATAAATTTTCAATCAAAGTACCTACCTAATCAAACAATCAAAGTAAGAGTCCAGCAATTGCTATTTATTGCAACATATTACATCCCAGTCATTATTAATATATTTTACTTAATTAAATACTGAATAACTAACTAAATTCATTAATTTCCTTACCCCTATTTTATAATAGTTTCACAACGACTAAAATTTTCCATTGAAATTTATACTAAGTTTGCTTTAGTTAGTTCTCTTATTTTCATCATGGTGGAGTACAACAAATGATCACTATTTTGTTACTAAAAGCTATTAAATTAATATCATTTTAGGTACATCACTTTAAATAAATCGAAACTTAGTGCGTTATTGTTATTTACAGTATTTACATATTCCCGCGGTTTTTTTTTTTATAAAAAAAGTATGTTTTTCTTTTTAATACTACCAAGCTATTTAAGACATTGATAAAAATGTTAGATTTCGAATAGAACGCCTGCATACAGCCACCGATTTGGCTGAATGAGACATGTCACTTAATGTTTCCATGGTCTATTTTACTTTTTAAAAAGTTAGTAAAGTAGTGTGCTGATAATGTGAGCTTGGCCTAATGAAAAAAAAAAACAATGGTGTGACAGCGATGACAGCTGAATCAGCTGTGATGTCTATGGTCAGTTTCAATTATAAAAAAATATGTACTTAAGTAAATTTAAACAATAATTTAGGTAAAAAACATGAAATGAAACGGGATAAAAAGTATCCTATATATTATTCCAGCGCCGTGTTTTACAAAGCTACAAGTTACAATTTACCAGCGGAAGTCTCTTTCTAACAAAAGGTGATAGAATGTGTACGGGCCGGACTGTATAGACCCGCACTTTTTGGGGTTCAAAATAAACGCGACGCTTTCGGCTTCTGATCGGATCCGTAGAAGAGGTTGTTTCCAGAGAGATGGCTGGCTGACGACTGTGAGAAGACTCCGAGACGACTGACTTCCCAGCGCCGCACGGGCTCTATTTATACTGCTCGGGCGAGAGCGGGGGCCCGGGGCGCCGGGTTCGTTTGTCCTTCTCACACTCGGGCGAGCGTGGGGGCCGGGGCCGGATCCGATACTATTTTATTTCTCTTTCTATTACTATCTATTTACATGAGCTTAGCCTATTTTTCTATACGATACTTATATAACTATTATAATATAATCTTAACCTATCTTAAACTATAATTACAAACTAATTGGACTGCGCTGTCCCGCACATTTCTCCCGCCGTTCATCGCCGTGGTGATGAAGTTTCTTCCGCGTGCTGGACCGCAGTCGACTGGTGCACCGCCGTAGGCAGGACAGCCAGTTTCTTTGTGGGGCGTCGAAGCACGCCGCCCTTGGTCGCCACGTCCGCAGCTCGCACGATGCCGTCGGCACCGGGGTACGTGGCGGTGACGATTCCCCGCGGCCATGTGTTGCGTGGAAGGGTGCCGTCGACGATAAGGACTAGATCGCCGACGGACAGCGCGGGGCCGCGCCCTTGCGGCTCCCGCCGGTGTTGGAGTTCTGGGAGATACTCCCGTATCCATCTCGCCCAGAACAGGTCGGCGAGTCTTTGTGATGTGCGCCAGGTGGCACGTCCGACGGTATCACTTTCTTCGAAGGTCCCAGGTGTCGGTGCCCAGGCAGAGCCCCCGAGGAGAAAATGATTCGGCGTGAGTGCCTCAGGGTCGTTTGGGTCCACCGATACGTGGGTCAGTGGCCGGCTGTTGACCGTAAATTCGGCTTCGGCCAACAGCGTGATGAGCGTCTCTTCTTTAGGGTGCCGCTCGTGTAGCGTCACCTCTAGTGCGGCTTTGGTTGCCCGCACCAATCTTTCCCAGGCTCCGCCCATGAACGGGGCTCCCGCGGGGATGAAGCGCCAACTGATGTGTCTTCGCACCGCCTCTTCCTCCGTGGCGGTGTCGAGGGCTCTTCTTAGTTCCTTATCGGCGCCCCTTAGGTTAGTCCCGTTGTCGGACCAGATCTCTGTAGGACATCCGCGGCGTGCGATCATGCGTCGTAGTGCCATGATCGCGGAGTCCGTTGTCAAAGAGTGCGCCATTTCTAGATGTATGGCGCGGGTTGTGAGGCATGTGAATAGAGCTACGTATCTCTTCTGGTGGCTGCGGCCCACGGTGACACTTAGTGGGCCGAAGTAGTCGACCCCGGTGTAGCTGAAGGGCCTCTGGTGATGTGCGAGGCGGCAGAGTGGATGGTTTCCCGTGGGTGGGGTTGGTGGCACGGCCCGCCTTATGCGGCAGGGCAGACAACTGTGAACGACTTGGCGTGTCGTGGGTCGCAGATGAATCACCCAATACTTCTGTTTCACTTCGTTTACAGTAGGTTCCACTCTTGCGTGGCTGAGTTTCCTGTGAATGTAGTCTATCAGCAGTCTTGCTATTCTATGTCGGCCATCTATGACGGGTGGTCGTTTGGCTTCTTCTGCGATGTCTATTGCGGCGGCGATTCTGCTCTTCAACACCATTAGGTCGTTGTCAATGGCGACTGCTATTGTCTTCAGTTTGCTATTAGCCGGCAGAGGTTGGTTAGCTCGCAGGGCTTTTAGCTCTTCGACGAACGTTTGTTCTTGAGCCGCTTGCAGTAATATTTTTTCGGCACGTTGCAGCAGGTCAACGCTAACTTTGATGAAGTTACGCGTCGGAGTCGTTGGCGGTATTCGATGTTCTATATTCCTCGTGGTGGGTGCAGCTTGCTGTCGCCAATCGGGATCTGACTTGCTATTCGCCTTCGTTCTCTTGTAGTTGACTATTTCTGTTCTTCGGCAGAGTTCTATAAATTGCAGAACTCTAGCTGTGGCTCCTCTTAATCTTTCCCATTTCGAGAAACGGCTTGCCTCAGGAACTGCTTCGCTTGCAACTATCGCAACGTTTTGGTGTGTTGCGAAGTTGGTTCTTTCTTCATCAGTCAGGATGGGTGTCTCTTTGTCTGCTGATGAAGGCAAGACCTTTTCTTCTGGCCACTCTTTCGGTGGCTGACGCAGAAAGGCTGGGCCCTCGTACCATCTATGGTTCCTTGTAAAGTTCTCTGGTACGTCCCGGGTTGCATCGTCCGCAGCGTTTAAATTCGTTGGTATCCATCGCCATTCGTTGACTTTACTGGTCTCTTCTATTGCAGCTATGCGGTGTGCAACGAACGGGCGATAGGTGCGTGAGCCGCTGCGGATCCAGTGTAGCACTGTCTTGCTGTCCGTCCAGTAGATGGTGCTGTCTACTCGTTGCCTATGTTCTTTTTTCACTACTTCAGCCATGCGCGTGCCCATTACCGCTGCTTGGAGCTCCAGTCTCGGGATCGATGTGAGCTTCAGTGGGGCGACGCGCGCTTTGGCTAGCACTAGCGATGTGTACACCCGACCGTCGGGTTGTTCGGCGCGCCAATACAGTGCCGCGGAGTAGGCTGACTCGCTGGCGTCTGTCATTACGTGCAGCTGTAGGTTGGAGGCGTCGCTGAACCCTGGGTAAGCGCGGGGTACTGACACATCCCGTAGAGCTTTTAGATGTGTCAGCCATTCTTTCCACTGATCGGCGAGATCGTTGGGTAGTCGCTGGTCCCAATCTATGCCCCTGCGCCATGCTTCTTGTAGCAGACTCTTCGCTCTTATTGTGACCGGTGACGCGAAGCCCATGGGGTCATATAATGACATCACTATCTTTAGTGCTTCACGTTTCGTCGGCGTTCCGGTCTCGAGGACGGCTGGCGGGATGCGTGCCAGGTCCAGGTTAAAGCTTAGTTCGTCTGTTCCGGGTCTCCAGATAAGTCCCAGGACACGTTCGCTCGGGCCGCCGTCGTTGAGCTTAACGGCGTTCGGCTGTTCGGATGTGGCCTTCATGGCTATCATCACTTCCGCGCTGTTTGATGTCCAGCCGCGGAGGTTGAAGTTTCCCATCTCGTGTATCTGTTTGACGGCAGACGATGTGTCGATGGCTTCTTTCACTGTCTTGAAGCTATCTAAGTAGTCATCGACATAATGATTTTCTATTATTGCCGTTGCGGCTCTATTATCTATGTTTCGATGCTTCATGGCGTTGAAATTCTTCACGTATATCGCAATTGATGGAGAACACGTCGCTCCGAAAATAAGCGACGTCATTCTATATTCGGTGGGTGGCGTGTCGCCTCGCTCTGCTCCTCTCCACAAATATCTCAGTGCGTCTCTGTCTTCTTCTCGCACTTTGACTCGCATAAACATCTCTGCTATGTCGGCTGTTACTGCCACCGCATGTTGTCGGAATCGCATCATAACACCCGGCAGCGACTGCAATAAATCTGGGCCGGACATTAGGTGATCGTTGAGTGACGTCCCCTTTGTTTTTGCCGCCGCGTCGTGCACCACCCTGAACTTGTTGGGTTTCAGAGGGTTAATGACTCCGAAGTGAGGTAGATACCAGGTTCGTCCCGGCGTTGTGGTAGCGGGAGCTGGCTCGGCGTACCCCTTCGTCACGAGTTCTTCCATTTGCGTTGCGTATTTCTTGCGTAGTTCTGGATTCTTGTCTATCTTCTTTTCAACGCTGTGGAGGCGGCTGAGCGCGTTGTCGTAATTGCGTGGCAGTTCTATTTTCTTGCTGTTCCACAGCAGGCCAGCTTCGTACACGCCCGGCTCCACTTCTCTAACTGTTGCTTCCATAATTTTTCTCGCCTTTTCTTCCGGGTCGCTCGTTGGACGCGCAGGCTGGATGGCGAGGCTATCTATTGAGAAGAATCTTTCCATCTGTTCTTCGATCGTCTCTTGCTTTTCGTGCAAGAAGTTTACGCACGCTCCCAGCGCACGTGTGTGTGCGCCGTGCAGGACCCACCCCAGCGGGGTGCGGGAGGCTACTGGCTGGTTACGACGGCCGCGTCGCATTTGTTGCGCCACTAACAGGTGCTAGTTATCTTGGCCTATGAGGATTTTCGGACGGCCACACGTGTAGACGAGTTGGTTTCTTATGTCCTGTAGATGACGACATTCGTTGACCGTTCCCTCGTCGACTCGCTGCGCAGATAGTGCAAGGTTCCTCATCGTTCGCGCTTGGATTGCATATTTTCGACCTGCGCCTGTTAGTTCTATCTTCACTCGCTGACTCCGTTTTTGTTCAAAAGTGGAGTCCGATATGGCATCAATGCGCAGAGGGTCAAGCGGTCCCTCCGCTCCGACGTCCTCGGCCAGCTGGCTATCTATGAGGGTGACCGTTGAGCCGTCGTCGAGCAGGGCCCAAGCTTCTTTCGTGCCCAGAGGCCCGGACACTTTTACTGGTAAAATCTTCAGAAAAGAGTGTGGTCCGCAAGCCCATGCACAGGTCACTGTTTCAACTGGCGTTTCCTTATTGTTGTCGCAGACTTTCTTCACGGTTACCTCTTCGTCTGTGTGTAGAAGCGTGTGGTGCCATCTCTCGCAACCGTCGATCGCACATTTCCTTGCTTTGCACGTGTGTGCATATTTTCTATATCGCAAGCAACGAAAACATAGTCGCTTTTCTTTCGCAAATTCCCAGCGCTGTGCGGGCACCGCTTGTGTAAACTTTGCACATTCGGGGGCGGTGCTGTGAGTTCCGTGGTTGCACACTGGACATTGTTTGCGTTCTATGGCAGCAAGCGTTCGATGCGTTGGCGGCCGGCGCTCTTGATACTGCGGGTGCGCCGACTGTACTATTTCTGGCGGAGCGAACGGCGCGCAGATATCAGCCTCTCGCTGTAGGAAGCGGGAGAGTTTCAGCAGGTCAGGCTCTTCTTGAGGTTGGCCCGCCACAAATTCGAACCATCTATATCGCATGTTCATGCCGAGCTTCTCTGTCACGTGCTTCGTGACTTCCGGGTTGTACATATAGTGGGCTCTATCCAAAGCGCGTAGCGTAGCCACTATATTACACACTTTATTCGCGAATATGCAAATGTCTCTTGGGTTGTCCGTTGGCCGCGGCAGCGACCGCAAGCGTTCCAACTCGGCGAGCGCGATGGCGTCGGGACGCCCGAACCGATTTTCCAATACTTTAAAAATGTCACTTGCACATGCACCACTTATCAACAGTTCTTCTATCGCTTCGCGCGCACGTCCTTTTACACTGTTGCGAAGTCTATAAACGTTTTCACTATCACTGAAACTATTCACTGTATCTATATATGCTTTCCTGAACGAAAGCCAGTATTGGTGCGAGCCCATAAACACTGGTAAGTCCACAGGTTTCCGCTGTTGCTGCTGGCCCGCGGTAATGGCCATGGTGATGGCCGTCGTGAGGTCGGCAAGCGGGTTAGGAGGCCGCTGCATGACCTGGACTGCTCCCGCCGGTGCTTGCATTCCGTTCGGCGGTATGGCACTATGTAGCTGCTGCCTCGGCGTCGCTGCGGCACCGAGCCACACGCCTGGTGCAGGCTGGGGCGCTGCGGCTTGGTTGTTGCGGGTGCCGAGCTCCTGCTCAAGCGTCGCGGTATTGGCGGGGTCGCCCCCCGTCGGTGGCATGTTGGCCCCGAGCCCTTGCCCGGGCGCCGTCGCGGGACTTCTTTCCGCGTGCAGTTGTTGCTGATGCTGCTGCTGTTGCTGTTGTGCGCCGAGCCATCGCTCCAGCGCCATCGAGTTGGCAGGGTCGCCCCCTGCCGGTGGCACGTAGGCGCCGGGCTCCGGCCCGGGCGCCGCGAAGTTGGCGGGCACGTCCCCCGCCGGTGGCATGTAGGCGCCGGGCTCCGGCCCGGGCGCCGCGAAGTTGGCGGGGACGCCCCCCGCCGGTGGCATGTAGGCGCCGGGCTCCGGCCCGGGCACCGCGAAGTTGGCGGGGACGCCCCCCGCCGGTGGCATGTAGGCGCCGGGCTCCGGCCCGGGCGCCGCGAAGTTGGCGGGGACGCCCCCCGCCGGTGGCAAGTAGGCGCCGGGCTCCGGCCCGGGCGCCGCGAAGTTGGCGGGGACGCCCCCCGCCGGTGGCAAGTAGGCGCCGGGCTCCGGCCCGGGCGCCGCGAAGTTGGCGGGGACGCCCCCCGCCGGTGGCATGTAGGCACCGGGCTCCGGCCCGGGCACCGCGAAGTTGGCTGCGTCATGCTGCCTGGGTGCAGGAATTGGAGACCTGTGTCCCGAGACCCTCGTACTTTGGTCGACCCAATCCTGCACCCTTCTCGCCCGGTTGGGCTCTTCGGCCGTGTCTTCAACGACCGTGTCCTCGTCTTCGCTGTCCTCATTTTCTATAGTTGCGAGTTTCGCTCTTGCCAGCTCCATCTGTAGCCTGATCAGCTCTTGTCGCACTATTGCAGCGCGATATGCCTTGCTGCTCTTCTTCTTGCGCGGTGACGATGTAGCAGCGAGGTCGCTCTTCTCACTCGGCGGCGGCGGTGGCGCGAACGTGCCGGGGCCCGCAGGTGATCCCAGTGCGGCGTCCGCCCGCGGGGTCGCAACCCCGAGGTTGATAGCCAACAGTGCAGCCGTTGCCCGCGCGTCGAGTGGTCTGGGCACCACGGTAGGAGTGGTGCTTCTTGGCGGTTGAGTCGTCGCTGTGACCGCCGACGGTGGTGGTGGCGGAGGTGGAGGTATCGGTGTCGGCCCCATGCGTGTGCTCTCTGCGGCGGTCCGTGTGGAGACTGCAGACGTAGTCGCGGAATCGGCGGTGATGCCCGCAGACTCGGACGGCGTCGTATAGGCGGCGGCTGTGATGCCGCTCGACGCAGACTCGCCTCTTCTTCCGACGGAGCGCGTTACCGGCATCGCGAAACTATCCGGTTCGACTGGACCAATGTACGGGCCGGACTGTATAGACCCGCACTTTTTGGGGTTCAAAATAAACGCGACGCTTTCGGCTTCTGATCGGATCCGTAGAAGAGGTTGTTTCCAGAGAGATGGCTGGCTGACGACTGTGAGAAGACTCCGAGACGACTGACTTCCCAGCGCCGCACGGGCTCTATTTATACTGCTCGGGCGAGAGCGGGGGCCCGGGGCGCCGGGTTCGTTTGTCCTTCTCACACTCGGGCGAGCGTGGGGGCCGGGGCCGGATCCGATACTATTTTATTTCTCTTTCTATTACTATCTATTTACATGAGCTTAGCCTATTTTTCTATACGATACTTATATAACTATTATAATATAATCTTAACCTATCTTAAACTATAATTACAAACTAATTGGACTGCGCTGTCCCGCACAGAATGAGACTTCCGCTTGTAAATTGTAACTTGTAGCTTTATAAAACACGGCCCAGGTTGTAAACTATTACCATGTCAAATTTAATTCCAATCTGTCCAGTGGTTTTTGCGTGATGCCTCCACAAACAAACATACAAACAGACAAACAGATAAACAGACAAAAAATAAAAAATAAACAGTTTTGTGTTCTATTAATTATTCCACGCGACCCAATTTTTTTTTTGTAAATATCTTCAATGTACAGACGCGCCGGGTCTACGATTTTATTATATGTATAGATTAAATAATAAGTTTATCTTTTTTAACCGACTTCAAAAAAAGGAGGAGGTTCTCAATTCGTCGGGACATTTTTTTTATCCTATGCCTGTCTTTTTCAGTACACAGGTCTTTCGTCTTGATTTCCACTAGAGAGCTATCCTGAGACCTGGCTCTCGCTCGTCCAGTTCAGTGGTCCGGCCGTCTTAGTTTGACTAACGTTTCATCTGTAATTTCTAGCTTTTAAAACAATTTATAAAGTGCACTTTGAGAAAAAACATATTAAGTTTTAGTATCAAATACGCTTAAGGGAGGCGCTGTTCCAAACGCCATACAAATTTTCTCGAGAACTTTACTACCTACTCGATTACGTTACGTAGGATTCGAATATTCGCGCTCGGGGCTCTGAACGTGACAGGTGAGTACGTTATCGTAAACCTTATCAGCAACTGATAACGCCCGTTACATCATCGACTTAACAGTGCACTGTGCGATCTTGAACTTGCGCAATACGTATGTTAAACAATATAACGTACCATTTAATTAGAGAGAGAGAGAGAGAAGAAGTGGGTTATTTACGAAAGGAAAGGGTTCTATAAATCGTGATTATAGCCGCTATACTTTGAAAAGTCGATGAACTTTTATGTATTTCTGAAAGAAAAGCATTTATAAATTAACGATAAAACATTAACTGATGTAAGTATCTGGGTTTAGCTACACGCGTAAGAAGTAGCATAGGTACAAACTATTGACCACCACACGGTTACAGCATAAGAAATATACAAATAGGGATACATTATGACACAATGAATCGTACACATTTTGATCACTATTTTGGAAAAATCTTACAAATTAAATTCTCTTTTCTTTCTAATAAACGATAAAAGTGCCGAGGTGTTTCTCTTGCAGTGTCGGACGACCTACATATTTATTTTATTTTGAAGCAGATACGAACACTACCCTATCACTCCACATAAAGAAAGTAGAGCTGTAGATATCAATCAAAATAGCTCGCTGACGTATTGGTCAAACCGGAGCACGAATGTAATCCATAGGGGAGGTTTCCTCTGCCGACGTTTTCATTGTGCTCTCTATGAATAAAATATGAGCTGCATTGTTTGTTCAAAATGACAGCTCGCCATTAAATAGCGGCTAGCACAAATAGGAAGCAGGGTAACGATCCACTTTGTGATGCTGCCGCAGAGTTGACAACAGGCTGGCTGACGGAACCGTCAGCGGATTGCTTTCTTTAACTGGAGCGTTTGACTACATACATACACTTGTATAAGTAGAATAAGTAAGAGACAAAAAAGCCTTCAAGACTCTTTTGTTGATATGGGATAAATATCTGGACAAAATTACTGGTTCATTGAACTGCTCTTCTTTTTAGGGTTCTGTAGCCAAAATGGCAAAAATGAACCCTTATAGTTTCCTCATGTCCGTCTGTCTGTTTGTCTGTCTATCCGCGGCATGGCTCAGAGACTATTAGTGCCAGAAAGCTGTAATTTTGCATAGATATACATACGAGGGCTGTTTGATAAGTACCCGTTTTCTAAATATATTAATATCACTGGCCGCAAATAAGTATACCAACTTTTTAAGCCATTTTTCAGAGGCGGGAAAATTAAAAAAAAAGGCATTCTTTTGTTTTTTATTTCTCATTTGACATCGATTCAGTGAAGGCGTGAACTTAAAATTGTTAAAATGAAGAAAGAACAGTATCGGTCTGTAATTAGATTCTTATTTTTGGAAGGAAAAACATGTGATGAATTAAAAGTAAGAATGCAAGCGGTTTACCAGCAATGTGCTCCTTCTATGACAACCGTCAGATATTGGTATAACGAGTTTAAGCGGGGGAGAACAACCGTTTTTGATGAGGATCGCCCAGGCCGGCCAGTTGAGGTGACTACAGACGATATGGTTAAGAAAATTGAAAATATCGTTTTAGCCGACCGCCGAATTAAACTTCGAGAAATCGTTGATGCTGTAAACGTTTCAATCGAGAGGGTATAACACATATTAGAAGAAAAATTGGGTATGAAGAAAGTATCGGCGAGGTGGGTGCCGCGTTTACTCACGGAGGAGCAAAAACGGAACCGACTGACTACTTCGGAGCAGTGTTTGGCCGTGTTCAAACGTAACCCGAAAGAGTTTCTGCGTCGTTTCGTGACCGTGGACAAAACGTGGGTCCACCACTACACCCCGGAAATGAAAGAGCAGTCGAAGCAGTGGATTTTACCGGGTGAACTGCTCCAAAGAAAGCAAAAACCGTCCCATCGGCTGGAAAGGTCATGGCGACCGTTTTTTGGGATTCGCAGGGTATTATACATATTGACTATTTAGAAAAGGAAAAAACAATAACAGGGCAGTACTATGCCAATTTATTGGATGAATTTGACGCCGTGTTGAAGGACAAACGACCCCATTTAAAAAAGAAAAAAGTACTGTTTCTTCACGACAACGCCCCGGCTCATTCGTCCAGAGTTGTGACGGCTAAATTAGCACAGTTACGCTACGAACTATTGTCTCACCCCCGTATTCTCCAGATTTGGCCCCATGCGATTTCTTTTTGTTTCCCAACCTAAAAAAATGGCTCGGTGGCAAGCGATTTGGATCAAATGACGAAGTCATTGCCGCCACAGAGGCCTATTTTAATGACTTTCCAAAATCATACTTTTTGGATGGTTTATTGAAGCTTGAGTATAGGTGGAACAAATGTATAGAGTTAAAAGGTGACTACGTAGAAAAATAAATGCATATATACAAAAAAAAATGTTTTTTTTTTCCATAAACGGGTACTTATCAAACACCCCTCGTATTAATTAGGCCGAAAAAGTGCTGGGATAAAAAGTTAAAAAAAAATTTTTTTTGGGGTACCTCTCCTACATGTAAAGTGGGGATGAAGTCTTATTTCTCGCCCACTTCATAGTGTGGGGTATAAAGTATAAAAAAAAAAAAGTATAAAAATAAGGGGTAAGTATATAAAAAATAAGGGGAAGAAAGTATGAGCAAGGATTTTCTAAGGTTTATAGTTAGAGAGCTGAAAATTGGTGTTTAGGAACTTACAAAATTTAAGACGGCTCTTTAATTATTATTTTAATCGGTGGACGTTAGAAAGGAACTCCAACACAAATTATTTTGCGGGCAAAATCCAGTCACAATACAGACGTATGATAGCAATTAGATGTTAAATCAGTTGTCGATGTTTCTTACCACTCGATTAATACAGACATACAGGCTGTCTCGAAAACCAACACGTTTAAGACATACATAATATAGGTAATAAATACAAGTGCAAAAATGCTAATGTGTACATTTCTACATGTGTGCATTTGTAGCATAGACGCAAGAGCTATCGTACACGTGTGGTCGCGGGTGAGCAAATTAATCGTTTTTAGTTCGAGACAATTGGCAATTTTAAAAATTGTGTCAGCACTCTTAAGTTTTGGCGCTGGTTTTCGGGATAGCCTGTATTATGTGAGTCATATCAATAATAAGTAATTTTATTGTTTTATTTACTTACACACGTGGTTTGGTATCTAGGCGAAGATAGGCGCCACGACACCCGACCCGCCTATGTATCCAATGTCACTGTCCCTGTTCTAGCCGTTTCCACTGACGACCGATTTCGTAGAAAAGCTATTCGGGATCGCATGCGCAACGTGCAAACTTGTGTATTACACCTTTCGAATGCGTAGGCAGAGATTTATCGGAATAACTATCAAGTAATGTCCTATTGTATTCGACGTGCGTCTCTAGAAATCTGGTCTAGGCGGGTCACGGACTCGATATATTTGGGTTTTTAATTCACATTGGCTTGTTTTAGGATTGTGACTAAATAAACCGGACCGAGCATATTGATTGATGATTATTGATTAGAATTAATAAAGTGGTCACCAAGGAAACTTTTGCACTGGAATACTTTTTTTTTTTTTAATAAGGGTTTAACTTATAAATTGTCTCAGCTGAGCATAAAATAATTAATAATTTTAATTGCAACATTGCTTAATGGTCTTAATTAAGAATTAAGAAATCAATGTGTATTCTTTGTTTTGATAAACTAGCAAAAAAAAGTTATTGTACCTAACTTAGAGGGACCGACCTCAATCATTGCTTTTTTAATGTGCAAAGGTTTAAATACGTATGTTAAACTAATCTTTATCTAACCAAGGCCGCATAAATATCAATTGTAATCTATAAGTTATGGCTAATTTTGTGATACATCGCTGCAAAAATTTACCATATTCCTAAGAAACGGTTATTGTTTTTTTTTACCAGTCAACTGAGGTCAACCGAGTGTCAAGTCAAAGCAAATAAATCTATTAGGACTTAAATCCTAAGCCGTCAAATTCGAACAAACCTAAACGAGTTCCGAGAAAACTAAATGTGTTCAGCAGATTATATTGCTTTTGAGAAATTAAATCTGGCTAACAAAACACTAGAATCAGAGACCCTAAAAATAATAAATATATTCGAGTTAAGTGTATTTGATTAGTATAGTCAGCGCCAGCCACAGTGGCTTGCATTGGTACTTTCATCATAATTGTTATCGTAAATTGGGAACCTCTGGGCTAAGGTTTAGAATAGGAGCTATGATATGTCTTGAAATTACATCTAGGTTCTGCTCTGCTGTAAAAAAAATATAACGTAATTTCAATTTTAAACAGACTGACCTCAGAATAAAAGCTTTAAAAATCTATAACTGAGATTTAATTTAAAACCGAAATAAAGTACACCTAAACGAGACTTAAGACTTCGGTGTTCCGTTGTAGTCGTTTTTAATTCTAATATTTGACGTCCCATTATACACATGATAACAGTGGTTCGAGTAAGTATATTTTTTACATTATTTTCATGTATTTTTTTATTTTTACGGTTTTCCTAGTAGAATTTATTAATAAACCTTTAATTACTTACTGAAAAAATAATACACAGAAAAGCAGAAAAATATAGCTACATGGCCTACATGCTCATACTCTAAAGCAAAGATCCCATAAACAATCATTAGTGCAAACATCAACGCCCTAAACGTCTTCAAATACTAATTATATGTATAAAGGGCTAGATTATAACATAAACCGTAAATGTGCCTTACTATTACAAAAGAGCGTATCATCATAGGAAACTACACTTAAGGCATTACGTCTTTTTGTATTCGAAGGGGTAGTGATGCAAACGCGGAATAGACGTAAACGTTACTACCGGTTTTAATAGAAAATAATGTTAATGGCACTGCCAAGTTATGTAGAAACCATTAATGACTGCATGTAGTTTACTTTTACTGTGGTCCTTAATTCCAATTTCTATACCTATTTATTGCCTTGTAGCATCAGCGCTATAAGAGGATTATGTTATGTGTGATCATCTAGTTAATAATTTATTTAAGCAATAATTCACAACCAATATTTTGCGATTAATGTGTAAATATTTACATACCTATACAATGCAAAAATATTATGTAAAAAATCTCCAACTATGTCAATAAATCATAGGCTTAAAATATTTTTTAATTGTGTAAATGTGTTGATAGCATTCAGCAGGTGTCGCACAGTTAAGATTCAGAAATTGCAACATTAGCGCCCACACAGCACTACACGTCCAACACGAGTTCACAATTATGTGCAAATTGAGCTATTTTATCTATTTTCGATGCGTTTGCAACATCACTTTTGGCCAACAATAACACCTTCAGTTACAAACGAATTGAAAGCATTTCGTTAGGTATTTTAATTAAATTGTTTCTTAATAACTTTCCTTTCAAGTGTGAATGATAACTTCACTTCATTGGTTTATTTTATTATTTATTGACTTTTTTATTTATAAGTTATGTTACCTCCATGAGAATTTTAGTGGCTTTAATTTGTTACTTACGTTTTCGGATTAGGATAATAAGCAAAAAAATAATTGGGTTCTCTTGTGATTGAAATTCATGACTTCCTTTACGTACGTTAGACCATACATATCAGCGTTTTGTCAATGGGCACCGCTAATACAAGTGAATTGAATAGAGCGAAACAGCACACCGTTTATCGCACGTTCGATCGTAAGGCGAGCCGCCATTAATTGAGGCGTACAATGAAGGTGTTAATGAGATTGTCACTCGCATTCGATTTGCGTGCAATGTGTGACACTGTGACGGACCTTTAGGCGCAGTCCATAAAAACAGTATGACAAGCCACCGGTGAATATTTTGCCCGTCTATTGGGAACAACTTGATACGTGAACAGTACTTACGATAGTACAATTTGTGTAGATGGCAATTTATGTGTACGTTTCTTCCTGTGAAATGGAAACGTGATATTTATTAAAATGTCAAATTAAGTGGAGACGGTAGATCAAACAAGTTTGAAAAGCGCCTAAATCGTTGCAGTTATTAATCCAGGAAAAGGCAAGTTTTATACCTACATACCAAATTCGAGATTAACTTATCTTAATTTATGTCCATCATAAAATGAAGTCTCGTAAGACTACATTAATAATATTATGAATACTGTCCGAAATAAATGATTTATAATTGTTAATAACGATATGTCCTTACTAATTATTATTATTATTTTATGTTAACATAAAATTTACAAACATATAAAACTGTTACCTACTGAATTAGGTACTCTGCTAAACTTTATACCAGATTTTGTAACTATCTACTGTATTTGTGCTAAAATGACCATTAAATAACTCTAATTTCACTTAAAGTTCACTGATCAAAAATGTTTAGGGATCAAAATTAAATGCATATGCTTATACGCGTTCCAGAGAAAAAGGGTCTTGACAGACAGACAGACAGACTGACAGACGGACAACAAAGTGATCCTATAAGGGTTCTGTTTTTTCATTTTGAGGTTAACCCTAAAAAAAGAAAAGGTTACATAATGCGACAGACATTTCACTAATTAACATCAACGCATACAATGACAGAGTGTGAACATTTACCGATACTTCCACGTCAGGTCCCACTGACCTACTGATCATCGTTCACTGTGATCGCGCGCTGCCGCGCCGGAAATGTCCACCGTCGTCTTGTCTACACATATTACTTTACACGATGTTAAATGTATTAGTTATAACTTTTTTGCTAATTGCGTTTTAAAATCTTTGTTGACTGATACAGATTTACTCATGTAGCAAATGTAACTGCTCGATGTAAAATAAATTAAATCATAGCATAGAGTTTACAATTCTCCATTGACCATTGTACGTTGTGACGCGCAAGGTAAAGATTAATATCAGTTACATTTTGGTAAGCATAATAAACAAACAGGACCGAATGATTAAATAGTACCTACATTTTACTTTGCAACGAAATTTGGTTAGCCTTTAATGCCATATTTTCAGAGATAAGGAAAATGTTTTATTGATTGACAGGTTAATTCCAATAATTGACACTCTGCTTGTCATCTTTATTGCTACGTATTAAGATTGAACGTGTCAACTATTGGGACAGTGTCGGGCATACGGACATTTACTTGACATAATAAACTAACTACGTAAATCAGCATCGATCTGCCACGGCCCATCACTCCTCTCTTATCTAAAATCGCGTTGATTCCAAATACCAACAGTTGCTATTTCTATAACGTCATCTGTATCGTTGTAGGTATAGCATATCCACCTAAAGTGTAACCCCTTTAAAATGATAATTAGTAAATACTAATTATCTGTATTATATAATCGCACGCAATAAACACCACGGATCATCTCAGCTTATGCGTTGATTCGTTTATCGAGATAAGGATTATAACGAACATCGCTCGTAAAAACATTTGAGTACGAAATTGTATCTTATGAACCTCTCATTTCTTAAAAATGATGAGCAGTTTATTAAGGTAAGAGTCGAAAACTCCGCATGAGTGTGCAAAGTAACTTGTTTTACGCAATTCCAATTAGTAATTCGTACTCGAGAAGTCAGCGCAATGTTATGGACAATTTATTAAAATCCAGTCAATATATTGGGTCAATAAGAATATTTAAATAAGCTAATCGTTTGCGAAGTAAATTGTGGGTATTTTTTGCATCGGCTGAAGAGTGAAGGCGTGTAGGCGCTGCAGAGGAACCATAAATATGTCCCAGCTTGTCAGGAGAAAATAGTGAAACGAAATGCACGCCTGAACTTGGACTATTTTAAATATAGTGGGTGGTAGCGGAAGTGCCTACTCTGCCTACCTATGTGGTCTCCATACTAAGAAATAATGTAGGATTTAGTCACTAGTCTCTCGGGGTATTTCGTTACATATGTATATTCTTATAAAATATTTGTACCTAGTCCAGACATGTGATTGCTTGCTACAAAATTTTACAAAATAATTTAAAAGAACTGGAATCTCATTAAATTTATCTCGTCGAATACATCAAAATTATACGAATTAGTATGACGAACACGTGCAGTCTCGATTTATACGAAGCGGAATCTCGCATACATATGTATTAGGTGTAATAACCATTTTTATGTTAATCTTCATTTGGTCAGGTTCTTAGAATAAAGAGGTGTTCACTCATTTACAAGTTACATCGAAAATGTTAACAGTGGATTATGTTTTGCTTCGATTATTGGCAAATGGAACCAATGGCTCTATTTATTTTATTGAACGATATGAAAGCTTTTCTGTGCCAAGACTGTTTATCAAGTATGCACCAGAAAGTATGTTACGCTAGGAATTATTATTTCCTCATTCCCTTCCTGCACATAAATTACATTTATCAAAACTGCGGCCTTGTTCACCCACGTTATACCTACACGTGAGTTTGATAAAGGCGACGGGGTTTTAAGAGCTGTCGTTATGCTCAAAGCTCAAGCTCACATATTTTAACACGACGTCGATTTGTTCGCCCAGCTCACGCATATTCATCAAGCGCTCTATCTGCCCGGCGACGTCGCTAACGACTCTGTAAATTGTTTACGACTTGTACAAAACTTTAAAATATGTGCTGGACCTTTACGGATTGCCCAATGGAGTTGGCAAAAATTGCAAACTTTACGTGCTACAAAGACACTTTTGCACCTACAACCGTGTAATAAACGTTAGTTGCTCGGAAACCATCAATGCAATACCTTCCATTGGCATTAGTCGCGTCTAAAATTACTTGCAGTCACATGTAGTTAGAAGGAATAAATACGTAATGCATTTGTTTATTCGTTCTATTTGTTACTTTTTTTTTATCTACACCACGTATCGATAGTCTATAATGCGTTCAGAAACCGTAGGAAATTATCAGCATTACGATAACATTTTTACTATGACAATTTTAGTAACGTAATTTTATTACGACATCGAATTATACGAATCTTCAAAAACCTTTACAATTTAAATAGCATGTTTGCCATTAATAAAAAATAACAGTTAAATTCGTGACAGGTTTGTTATGCCTTCGGTTTCTGAACTCATCTTAGAGTACTTAATAATGTGTGTAGATAAAGTACTGTATGCAACTCTACATGATTAGGCCTTAAAACACTCTCGTGTGATCTTATTATTCGCCTCGTTTTATTAGTCTTCACGTTAAAATAATTACAATTACAATAAACCATGACCACCATGACCATGAGGCCATGGACGCATCGCGTCTGAAATGTCGAGGTATTTTTACGTGGTTGTCCCGTAATTAACATAAAAAATGTGTGAAAATCACTAAAGTTTAAATCAATACATTGCAATAAAGGTCATAATAATGCTTGTGCTATTAGCCAGTAGAGCAATGTGGTAGGTTTTTGTGTGCACAATGTGGTCGATGTTAGGTGTTAGATTGCATCGTATGTTAACAGATGAACAAGGTAAGCGGAACATTTCTTACAAAAGCATCGACGGTTCGGGACGCTGGTAAAGTTGCCGTCGCCAACGCACTGTTTACCTTCTCTATTAGATACTATACTGTCTTGTATCATTTTGGGCTACGTAGCGAAAAGGGTCTAATACATACTGGAAGTATTGGTGCCACCTAGATCGCACTACCTACGAATACGATCTACTTTATCGGCATCTGGAGACGTGATCGTTCGGAATTCTAATAATAAGACGGTCTCTCGGTGACTTTTGTTTAAAATGTCAAAAGGTAGAGGTGGATCGAATTTAAATTATTATTTAATTAATAATCTCGGCGGGACATCTCGCGAGAGCGTATAAATAAAATGAGGTTGGCACCTTCCTGGCAACTGCGAGATTAAAACAGAATGTGTAGGTTTAGTCTTTGTTCTACACAGGTTCATTGTACGTTACGCAGACGAGTACAAAAAAAGACATTCCTCAAAATGTCCTATATAATATCATCTATTTAAATCTTATTTTTAAAGTGTCTCAATCTATACTTACCCGTATCGACGTGTACTACGTAAGTGTAATGACGTGTCGGTACAATCAATACTTAATCTTCGCGCCATGGTGAGCATCATGCCATGGTTAATAAAGAGGATTTATAGGTGGGCTTGACCACAAGAAAAGAAAAGCCGCCGGCATCAAAAGCTTCTAGGTCTCTAAATTTAAAGTAGGCGTTGGTATTACAAAGATCGATATGATCTGATATAAAAACTTCAAACTTATCGTCAGCTCGATACCAGAAAAAATCTGCGGTAATTAACCTTAGCAAGGCCAGATGTCAGCGATGGTCGCGAAGAGTCCTGCTCTAAAAATAAACGGCTTCTCTTTAACCCATTTAGGTACGTAACCGTATTTTTATCATCATTGAATTCTTATGCATTTCTGCACGTTGTATTATGCTGTGACCGTTGCATTATGATAATTTGACTGAATGTCAAAACCCATAAATACATCAGTAGTCCAATTTTATGCTAAAAGTATTGCTCTGACGTCTGTAGTTTTTATCTCACTTAATGTCTTGTATTTATGAATGAAAAGGCGAGTAGGTACCTAAATCTTACTTCGCTCTTAACAAAAGTCAACGAATAGTTTCTTGTAATAATATATTAAGAACCTACTCTATTTATCTTTACCACTTACGCGGATGTTGAGTTAACCCTCTGATAAAAGTTTGTACTTAAAACTGTTTTAAACTGTTTATAGTTTCATTCATTTCTTCCGATGGCAAAGGTACGACGTGGTAAACATATTGCATAATTAAAGTGAGCTTAGTGTGCCTAGTGACCATTCATAAAAAAAGTGTAAAATAAATCGCTTATTTAATATGTACGTAATGCTTTAAATGTTATAAAAAAACATTACATAAATAATTTTGTTACCTAAATACGTGATAAGTACTAATTTACCTACAACAGGACGGTCAGTGTAGAAGCTAAAAAAAAACTTATACCTATTTAATTTTATCGTAAGTAGGTACAACAATTTATTTTCTTTAACATTCATAATAAAGACAGTCGCACGCTATTATCTGGCGTCATGGATAAACTTTGGCCCACGGTCGTTGTACGATTTTTGTTCGGTTTCAGGGGCTATTTTGAGTCATTTATGGCAAGAAATACATAAGATCATTTAGTCTCAGTGTATTTCTACGGTAAAGTGTGTAATCTCAGTGATGAAATAACCGGTCAGGCGTAAGTCGAACCACGGAGAGATTGGTCCTGTTATCACTTTTGTATTGGCAATATTGATTTTACCTACTCTTCCTTTTTGTTTTTTATTACATTTTCCATGTTTTTCTTTTCATACACCCTACTTTTGAATAAATATATATCTCTCTCTCCTCTCCCTTCTCCTAACTTATTGTCAGCTCTTAAATAGCCCCATATTGCTGTCATATGTAAAAGTGTGAGCTCTACAACAATTTGCACTGATCCTTCTGCAGGAACAAATCCATATGGTACATTCGTTAAGGTGCTGAAGTTTTCCCTAAATATTACCAGCCACGTGACATAGGGGTTCATAGTAGAACAACGGAATCCTAAAAAGGTACATAACTGCAAACGTGCTGTTGGCCCAGCAATAAACAGTTTACGAGTCCGCCTGCGCTCGCGCCACATCTAAAATAAAAATCACAAATCAGTACTCGCCGGTCACGAGAGCCATTTGTAAATACGAGTTGATTGGATGCGGCATTTAATGTGCTCTTGTCGAGTCACGAGCCATCTGAATAATGAAAATAATGACGTAAAAATAATACTAGCTTTAGTTATCACAATCACATTTAATGATGGGTTAAATAAATATTACCTACGTATAAATTCTTTTTTTTCTACTTTAAGACACACTTACCTTTAAAATACGCTACAAGACTGTACGAGCTTGAAACACGTAAAATTCTACTTTACATTTAGGTAGCGTCGGTACTCTACTTTGAAGTGCGTATTGAGTAGAGTCGTCAACACATTAATCAGAAATATGCGAATACGACTCTATTGCATACTGCGTTTATTTTGATATCTAGTACCTAGGCATTTGCAATGCGCCAGACTAAAACCGTTTAATTAATTTCGTAATTCGACTTAGTAATTTCTTGGCTGCATGTACCGTAGTTATTTTAGTGCGGCCATTTCTTTCGGTTCGCTCCCGTGCAAGTTCAGGGAAACCAGACGAGGAAGAGTTGCTAGGCCGACCCATTGCCCCACTTTCAGGCAATAGGCCAACTAGTCTCCAGCCTATAAACATTTCTGAAACATGTTAACATGATTTCGTTTTATTTTTTAAACATAAAATCGCTATTAATATAAACTAGAAACTCAGTTATACACGGGACAAGATTGATTTAGGTTCAAGCCAAGAAAATCACGTACGACCTAAATCTGAGGCACAGCGCAGTTGCAATCATGCTTCACATATGGTATGCGGCGGTTCTAGAAAATTTATGGTAAAAAAATTGAGGACATGACTGACACCTCTGTGGTTAAGATAGGTCCATACAATCAGCAATGATTTGTGGTTTTTATCACTTCTATTGACTTCCCTGAAAAAACTTGCTTATCAATTGTATATTTAAAGATCATGCTTAGCATATCTTTGAGTCTGCTTGATTTAATGGTTGTAATGATAATACTCAAGTTGGTAGGCAATATGATTATATCAAATTACATAAACAATTTCATTATATTCAATGTTCCGGCTTATTGTAATTTACGTATTTTACGATTTGATTGGCCGCTGTTCGTAAGAATCTTAAATATGTATATGTATATCCACCTTAGCGAGCAGGCATGGACCCAAGCCGCTTTACCGATAAGGCACGGCGGTTTGGGTACCCGCAAAATTTCTAGTATTGCTTTGCCGGCATTCCTGTCTTCAATCCACAGCACGTTAGATCTCGCAGGTAACATACTGAACACCCCAACGGGTATAAACTGTGAAATCGCGTGCCTGAATGAGGCCACGAATGCCTGGCTAGCTGGACCGAGCCCAATTATCCCAACTAGACCCAAAAGGCAAAGGGCCTGGGATACAATAGCCTCTTTCATCACTTTCAACTCACTCAAAGACACATCGTCAGGCAGGGATCTGGCAAGGCTGCTAGCAGTGTCCAAGCCAGAGTCAGGTCACTGGCTCCATGCCTATCCCTCGCCTAACACAGGAACATTTTTAGATCCCGCCACACTCCGCATAGCTGTCGGTCTCCGGCTCGGTGCTGGAATTTGTACAAGCCACAGCTGCACTTCTTGTGGGGCCCCTGTAGACCGACTCGCTCACCACGGCCTTTCCTGCTCCTCGGGCGCCGGCCGCCTGTCACGCCACGCTGCACTCAACGACATCCTCAGAAGGGCACTCGTCAGCGCCAACGTCCCCGCTGCTCTGGAGCCCCAGATTGCGCGGGGTGATGGCAAGCGCCCTGATGGGATGTCGTTAATCCCCTGGAAGATGGGCCGTGCGCTGGTGTGGGACGCCACTTGTACGGACACCCTGGCAGCGTCCTACGTCCCACTAACAAGCAAACGGGCAGGAGCGGCAGCGGACGCCCGGGAGCGCCTCAAGGTCAGCAAGTACAGCTGTCTCGGCGCCCAATACGAGTTCTTGCCGTTTGGCGTCGAGACGCTGGGTCCTTGGGGTAAGGGTGCGCTCGGGCTCCACAAGGAGCTGAGCAAACGCCTGAAAGAGGCAACAGGCGACCCTCGCGCGGGCAGCTTTCTCGCGCAAAGAATTGCTATTGCAATTCAGCGCGGGAATGCTGCCTGCGTGATGGGCACCCTGCCGAGAGGTCCAGGTTTGGTAGGTATTTAATTTTTAAGTTAGTTTTAGTTTTAATATTTTAATTTACTTTGTAGGTAGTGTTAATTTCATAAATAATCTTATGTATATGAGAAGAATTGTAGAGCCAGAATTAAACTAACTTTTGCATGGAAAACACAGTATTTAAATTGAATCGTAGGAGGAAAAGTTTAAAAAGATAATTTAAATAATTATTTTGAAATAAAATACCCACTTAATTTTTTAATACATTATAACTTATATGAAAAACTAACCACTATTATAGCCACTCTTAAACTTAGCAAATTGTTTTATAATGGCGGTGTCCTGCAGATCTTTTGTCATTTGCAAAACTACGACTCTACATTTTGTATCTAGCCGAGGTTACGACTTAAGATTGCCGCTCATGTCATGAAAAATCAATATGACACGCATGCTTTACCATATCTTACTATGCATCCTGGTTAAGTGGTACCAAGGCAGAACAACAATAAGATGGTGTAAGGCGCTCGAAGGCCATGGCGCAAGTTCACGAGCACAGGTTCAACGACCGTTCTTATCATTAGCATTCAATGCGACGCCTTGGATCATTCATTACCATTGTCGTTTGCTTTCTAATCGGATTACTTAATTGTACTATTTTGTTCAGGTTTATTTTTGAAACTATTTTGAACAGTTGAAGATCGCACGCTCTCTTTTTTTTGAATGGCCTTGATAACAGCAAATACTGTTCAGTGCCCTAAGCACGACTTGTCGAATCCTGCGTTACGTTACGGTTATCGTATCGAGATCGAGATATCTCATAGTAAATTTTAGTTCCAAATACGCTCACGGGCGGGCGCTGTTCCAAACGTCATACAAACTCGTTATAGTTTACTTACGTTTATTCGATTTTACGTGACGCAGGATTCGACAAGTCGTGCTTAGGGCACTGTTGTGAACCTGAAAATCACGTATTGGACTTTATCTACACACATATCGTAAGTGCGTTCAGAAACCGTAGTTAATGGCGGGTGGTAGGACCTTGTGCGAGGTCCGTCCGGATCGCTACCACCATCTTACTCGTTAATCCTGCCGCTAAGCAGCAGTGCTTGCACTTTTGTGTTCCGGTGTGGAGAGTAAGACAGCCGGTGTAATTACGGGCACAAGAGGCATTTCATCTTAGCCCTCTAGGTTGGCAACGCATCTGCAAACCCTCCGGAGTTGCGGGTGTCTATGGGCAGTGGTGATCACTTACCATCAGGTGACCCACTTGCTCGCTTGCCTTCCTCGTTGTATAAAAAAAAAAAATGACCATCATCACGACAATCAATTTTCGTCTTCAAAAACCAATACAATTTAAAAATAGGCTTCAATTTAAAAAAAAAAATGTCGATACGAAACGTCAGCTCGATATGTTTGTCTACTATGATTAAAAAAACCGCCGAATCTGTGACTGGATCCATTTTAGAGTACTTATAATATGTGTGTAGATAAAGTGCAACTCTACATAATTAGGCCTTAAAACACTGATCCTATCATGAAACTCGGCTTCGCCTCATTTCACTAAAACACACTCGTTTTTTAAGTACCCACATTATGTAACAGTTGCATAAACTACTATATTTAAATAGTTTTGGAGGAAAGCTTAGGATGAGAAATTTGATTCAACTACTTACGAGTACGTTTATCCATTTCAGATAAAAATGATTTAGTTGACATTTTATTTGGTACAGTATTAGGTTATGCAAACGTTGGGAATGTTAACTGGGACTGGGACACGATATTATCACATCTTCGCTTTAAATTTGTTAAAATTTCAGGCGGAGTAGGTATATTGTTCGAGCCGCGAAGTTTCGTTACATTCGTTCAGCGTCGGCCTTCGCTGGGGCCAGGGATCGGCGCGAGTTCACGGCGAGGGCCGACTTTATTACTCCACCACATCTAACCCATTTTACTGACGCAATACTGCCGCTTTTATCATCCGCTACTACTATACACACTGCCAAAGCTATCAGTAATTGAAAGCGTTCAATCAATCCATCATCGACCAGAACCATTTTGATTGACTAAGCCATTTACAGAGTAGTTCATGTAAATCAATCTGCAGATTAAAGGGTCGTATAAGATGATATCATTGACCTTGTGACCTCTCGAATTGAGGCGTAACAGCCTACCAGTTCTCACGAGCCTAATGCTAAAATTGACAACGACTATTTAATTGAAACAAACTGCTGAAGGCGAGGCCAAAGCCGTGACACAACATATTTAATGAGTATACATGTACTTACAATTAACTAAATAAGTCAACGGTTGTATTCGCAATATCGGCAATAAAAAGGTATTTGATTAATTAACGTTTCCGTGTTTAATTGGTGACAAGTCTTATTTGGTTATTTATATTGGAAATGCAAATACGACTACAGATTTATGTACTTAGTACTAAGTTCAAACATACAATTCACGTTGAAATTAATTAGAAGTATTCGACTATTTTCTGATTTACATTAACTTTAATTACTTTATCATTTGTTCTTATCGTATTTATTTTATATTGAACGTAAATTTATCGTCTGTATTTGCAGCCGTTGTAGTTTGTATCCCAGTGGATAAGGTATCGGCCAAGGATAAGGTATCGAACAAGTGAACCAGAGGTCAGGATAAACCTCGACAAATAAACTGCAAATATTTGCATACAATTTGCCACCAACCGCAGTAAAGCAGAAACTGTAATGAAATATATACTACTGGTAATAAACAAAGAGAAATTGAACCAGCTGAAATAATAGTTAAAATTTATTACAAAACAGTTTGTTGTAATTTATACAACCTGCCCACGTTAGCATCGCAAGCTCCCTTTAACTAATGGGCAAGGATGCTGCTAACTAGTGACAAAGGAAGAATTAGCACCATCTGAGACACCGGTCGTTCACCTAAGATACCGTGATAGTTTGCATATCTACGCTAAAAACGCACTCATTTTATACGAAGCTAGTCCACAAAAGGCAAGAGCTACATGCGAATGCTAAAGGTCACTCTCCATGTCACCTGATACACGATGGGTCCTATCTCCGCGATAACCGACAGCCGAGATGCGTCCCTATTTATTATTCATCCATTTCTGTAGTCTTTATCTCAATTAATGTAAATTGAGTCGGTTATTTATTAAACACCCTGCTGTCCAAATTGATAAAATTTAATTGTCTAATGGCTTTAAATAACCATTGGAGGCTATTTTAACATATAAGTACGATCAAGCACAGCAGACTATCGATTATTTAGTAAATTGATTTTTCAACGACTCTACATTTTGACGGGAAGTTATTTATTTAATAAACTGGTTATCTCTGCTAGGTGCAAACTAAACTCACATAGCAATAATTTATATAAAATCACTTCTAGTATTTCTAAAGTAGGTCAATAAATTTTACTTCAAAAAACCTTAATTAGGTTCAACAGTGATCTTATGAATCTATATACCTACCTAAATTAATATCAAGCAATGAAAAAACCTAGGCAAATGAACTCATCACCTAGAAGGTAACGTAAATTTAACAGGTGACTTGCCAAATTTAAACTAAGTACTTACTTACGAGATAAATCCAGGAACACCAAGCACGTTACAATGTAACTTAGACAGAAATATATAAAATAGAAAAAGTCTTACTTGAACTAGAATTCCATTTTCCTGCGTGGTGAGCAGACGCCCCGCAGACGAGAAGACCGTCGCCGGTAAAAGTGAAATTTCTCAACGCCCGCCCGCTAATTTATTCACTAGCAGTGAAAAACGTCGATCAGTCGGCACCGAGTTCGTGCCAACTATATATAAACACGTGTTTGATACTTTGAAATTTGATTCTCCAGTTATGAGAGTTGTAATTTTAATTACAATTACTAGTGTGTATTTATTTTTTTGATGTCACTGTGGTCATGAATGGGGTTGGTTCGTTCGTGCGGTTGGTGCGTGGGAGCGGCTCGGAGCGGAGCGCGCGTCGCGGCGACTTGCGGACCACTGACGGCGCGCGCGCCGCCGCCTGCCATCACAACTCTTCCAATTTTAAAATCGAACATAAGTGCGTGCGTACGCTTTTCCGATCCTAGCGTTACGCTGAAGGGTTAAGCTTAATTTTTGTAACTGCTGAAGTTGGTAAGTACAAGAAAATACAATTTCTGTGCACTGCAGATCTAATTATGTCTCTTATTTAATAAAATAAAGAGGGGTGCTACCCATAGATACCTAAGTACCTAAAACTTAATGAAAACAATTACATCGTAGAAATAAAAGTTTAGGATTGAGTATAAAACCAAGACAGGCAAAGATTGAAACCAATAGTTCAAATCCGTGAAGAATTCCGAAACAACTCTCAGAAAAATTAGAATATAATAAAAACCAACTTGTCAATCTGAACACACGACCACCTATCTTATTTACATTTTTCCGGTATCCCCTATAATCTTATAAGATTAGTCACAACTGTATCGTGGATTGAATATAATAAACGTGGTATAAATATTAAGGAAGGATATTACGCAACGGCTGTCGACACGAGGGCATGTGTTAGCGCTTTGTATAGTAAATTACGGGATTACGGTGAAGATACTAAATTTGTAGTGTAATCATCACACACATTTGTATAATTTTACTCGAGGCCAGGTGCATTGGATCTGCAAGGATCTTATGTTTTATATACAATGAGCTCCTCAACAAGTTCTACGACTTACTTGTTGGTAGAGCTAATGGGTAGAGCGGCAGATTTATAAAATATAACTGTCTTTGCCATCGAAAACACTATAAGGGCAATTCTATGCTACAGCTTTCAGCTTTCTCAGTTCAAGGGTTTGGGGCTACACGTCAATAAGAATTTTGAAAACCTTTAAAACTATTTGCAAATATAATTTCCCTTACGCCAACAATTTACGACCACGAGTGAAATGCCACGTAAGTCATAATTCAAATTCCTGAATGAAGACCGTTCCAAATGCCCTTCAGCTGTCGACATTTAATGCTCAATTTAAAACTACTATTTACACTTCCGGGTGCAGATTCGTTTGCGTTTCCAGTTTCCCGTGGGAATCTTTATTATTGTTATAGTGTAGAGTAAGTGCTCTATCCCATTTCCTGTAGGCCGAGCACGAAGTTTTTGAATCTTGCGTAACGTTACGCTATCGTATCGAAATCGAGAAACCTCATCATAC
Organism: Clepsis dumicolana; assembly: GCA_963691665.1. NCBI lineage: Eukaryota > Metazoa > Arthropoda > Insecta > Lepidoptera > Tortricidae > Clepsis > Clepsis dumicolana. Next base: position 7,750,437 of record OY829521.1, read on the forward strand.
AAGGCGCTGTTCCAAACATCATACAAATTTCTCGATAATGTTACTACTCTATTACGTTACGCAGGATTCGAAAACTTCGTGCGTGACCCTCTGTAATACCCTGCAAGAGCCATGTGTGCGCATGTGTATAAGCAGAGGCTTATACACATGCGCGTAATACAGTTTTCATAGGAAATTGTAGAAATTTGTTGTTGAACTCTACGATATTAAAATGCTCATTCTGTAAACGCACTCAAAGTCGTAGATTAACACTTAAATCAACCGAGACGGTGTTTTATTCAAAAAATTAATACCAACAACAACAGAATGTCACTTATTAAATCTCTCACAGTACCTACGCCAGTAAATCTTCTTCTCGAATCGCCTTGGAAGTAACAAGAATATATCGACGACGAACTAAATACAAGTACTTATTCCGCAACTTGGGGTTTTCTTGTTACAGTCTCTTTCAACAATGGCAATATTAAAAAATCAGGTAAATTATAAGAGCATCTAATTGATTGAATCAGGCGTAACGTTAAAGTAACAGTAAGTTGCATTTCATTAACTAAAAACAATGAGTGCAATTGGATTTTAGGCAGTTTATAGAATCTTCTATTTAATCTAAAAAACAATCGTTAAATCAGTCAAGTTTGGTCCTAACATAATAGAAGCGAACTTTTTTCACGCTCTTAGTCCAGTCTCACTCCGAAGGCCATCACGGGTCTTCACTGCACTATATTTATAACCTTAAGCTTTAAGTACCCTTAGACAATAGAACAACCAGCGCGTATGTAAATATAGTTGATTGGTAAGGCCTGCAGACGGTGATGTCACCAATCACCATCGGGACTGATTTATCGCCACCACTTGCCGGGATTAGCGTCGGGATATATCATGTCAATGTTCCATGGCCCTTGGTGACGTAATTAATGGTATACACAGCAATTTGACTAGTTTAACGAACTGAGTTCATTCGTTGCCTATTTATAATTCAGGGCTATTTTTGAGGAGGCATAAGGTGAAGTGTGGACGTCGTGTCGCTCGCGGACTAAGGTATCTGGTCCCAAAGCCTACCTAATAATATACCTATTAATAATTTTCCTGGAAAAAATAAACATAGCAATTTGAGACAAATGGACGTTCCTTCCTGACCAAAAAAAATACGACATGAAAGCGGCAATGATAAAATTGCCTATACCTTTCATCTCATTCCTATTATGATAGCAAAGATACTTATGGCGAAAAAGCATCTGCAGTTCTGATATTGACATTATGACGGCTTTAGAAGCTCTAGATGATTTTAAACCGTACTTTGATCAATATAATTCAAAACAACGTCACAAATTAACTTTGAAACTACAAACAAACACATTGAAGTATAATTTCTACATAGATTATTACGGTAATTTGTCAGCACAGTGTAATTACAACATGTGTGAAGCGGAATAAATACACACCACACAATCAAAGCCTGTGTTGCGTAGGCGATTAATTTAATGTCTTTATTAACACGCCAGTATTTTTAAGATTAATCACCACTTTGTAATCGTCTATACAGAAACAACGTACTTACCTATCTACATTTTCCTGTGAGGATAACTTGGGAGTTAAAAGTTGTGGTTCTATCTAACGTAAGTGATAATGAAATAGTTACTGACAACGCAGTGTGTGACCTTTCTTTCCTTATTTACAATTAATGCGTCATTATCATTATAGTACCTGTCAGTGTTTCGCTTAAAACCTTCAAACCATTAAATATTTAAAACTATTAATTATTGGCCAGATAAGTATGCCTTCTGCTGTAGGTACCCACCTACAGCAGAAGGCATACTTATCTGGCCAATGATAAATTGACAAATTTAGAAAGAAATTTAGTACTCCGAAATTCCTATATGATGGGTAGGCCTATCTCTATCGACCATTATGTCTATAGAAACATTTTCTCAGCTCCGTATGTAGCTAAACATATTCGATCGTAGGTACGATTATGTCACTTAATTTATGTGTACGTACTCCACATTGTCTGTGTGGTTCTAATCAATTCAGATATCAACCAGTGATTGGATAATACCAATCAACACCTATAATCCCATAAGTCACACCTTGTCACCGATCCTATCAAAATACTTATAAGAACTAATAAGCCTTTTAACTAACCGAGCTAAGTTGGTAGTGAAACTTGTCTTATTACTTTAAACATGCGGTTCATATTGAAATGAGTGAGATATTGCTACGTTCTTAATCCTTTACTCTCGATACAGGGATGTCTTATTGTAAAATCATTCTAAGAGAAAATTAAGGAAAGTAAACGTATAAATTTATAGTTAAGTAAATCATGTCATTGGTAATAAATTAATGTCAATAACAGTTAATTTTATTTTGTATAATACGATACAAATAAAACAAGGAAACGGTTATTCCTGGCACGAGAATCCAGAAATCAAAATCACCATGAGATAGTGGCCATTAGCATAAATATCTTTAAAATGTGAATCATCGGGGCGCCAAAAACAATAGACTGTCTGAATACTAACAGCGCTCACGCAGCCTTCCGATTCCGCGCCCAAGAAAATTTAGTTGAATATGAAATATGAATACATTTTATTATTTTCTTTGTATAGTATGTATTGGTGGGGATTGTAAGAGTACGAAGCTGACGTGACGGCGACGTCTGTCATAACATCCCATCGAGCTGGCCCCGAGGCCACTTCAAATAAACCTCATGACACCAGCTCCAGGAATAATGCCCCTGTTTGCTAACCGCACAATCAACACAATGATAGCAGCTTTTAATTCGAATGGATTTTGCCTTGATTTAGTATTATCATAACTGATATCTATATTGCCAACCAAATGGCTTCTAAACTGGAACTCAAGTTTAAAGACCATTAGGTTTTATCAATAGGTATTTCAATCTGAAGATGTTAATTTGTCACGTTTTATTGAAATCTTTAAACTGTTTTCCTCCAAAATATAAAACTAGTCCTATTCTAGATTGTAGGTATATTAATGAAATTATTGAAATAAAAATTGAGTTTTTATCTAAGCAAAATAAGCCATCCTTTCATTCGCAAGTCAAATGACTCAGCAACAACTATTTACAATGTAAGTACCTAAATATACTTTCGCTTCTGTCTCTGGTACGTCTTGGCCCCGTCATACAGTAAAGTGCCTGAAATATGGCACTTTGGTTATTGCATAGCTAATTTCGCGCCGACGTTTCATCTTAGTACCTATCTCAGCCATCTGCCACTTCAGTCTTGTCGCTAATAAAAACAGAGCGTCCACTATATTCTGCTTGTTGCGAATGGAAATAAACAAATATGTCATAAAAGGTACGTTGAACTCTAAATAATGCAAGCTCTAAGACCTGAGTTATCAGCGCATTGTAGGCGTTGATGAGAGATGTAGTTTAAATAGAGACAAGCTTTTGCTTGTTTACGCCCAACATAAAGTGGGTGGTTGTACATGCGATGCGCTTAGCAAGCTATAGGTACCTAGTAGTAGGTACTCATCTACCTACCTACTGTCTGAAATTAACCAAACCCATTAGCCACCACACTATTACCACAGATTTATTTTTTGTGAGATGTAGCTGTTGTAAACTAATCGGTAAATTTTTCACGCCGATATTTCCACAGACCAAATCTCGCGCTGAAAGACATCCGTGTCATAATATTCTCCAGACGTGTATCACCGACCGTCTACAGGCCGAGCCTATTCTTTGTCAAAATCTCTATTCTTTGTCGGCCGTCCGGCGCTATGCCAAATTGTATGATTTACGGATCTCGAGCGCGCAGGCGCCGCCGCCGCTTTCATAAGCTTGCGCCAGTGTTCTTATACGTCAAATAAAAAGAGTTGACATTATTATTTGGGGTTTTGACGACCCATTTTGCTAACTGGATGTGTATGTAAGAACATTGGATCATCACTATCATAGGCCTGTTGACGACAATATCCATTAGTTATTTTTTGTCATTATTTATTTAAAGAAACTATTCTAGATCTAAATGACTAGATGTGAAGCACATGTTTTTGCACCAGCATTATCTTACTCGCTAATCCTGCCGCTAAGCAGCAGTGCTTGCACTGTTGTGTTCCGATGTGGAGAGTATGACAGCCGGTATAATTACGGGCAAAAGAGGCATTTCATCTTAGCTCTCTAGGTTGGCAACGCATCTGCAAACCCTCCGGGGTTGCGAGTGTCTATGGGCAGTGGTGATCACTTACCATCAGGTGACCCATTTGCTCGTTTGCCTTCCTCGTTGTATAAAAAAAACCTCAACTTTACTGTCGTATTCCTGTTCTAATCTGCGTAATAACGACCTAGTTTAAGTCCCATTTTACTTTAATAGAGATGACACTTTATTGTTTCCGATATTCTGAGAACATGATACTATTGTGATCCTTACTCATAGATAACGTTTCATTAACGTACAGATTATTTCAGTAGAAATATTATGGAATTGCTTTATCTTGTTATACTAGATCTTAGTTATCAGGCTGACTAACTCAAAAACATTTAGTCAGTGAGTCAGTGCTACAAATTACAGGGTCTATTTCGACACCAACCGAAGGATATCGAAAATTTAACAGATTTCACGCAATTTACTTTGATTTTTTACGTTAGATAGGGATTTTTGTAGGCGCTCCGTTGACTGAAAGAGGCCCAGCGTAAATCACCCCGGTACTTACATACGAGGAAGTATAAAAAGGAGGCATTAAGCGACTGGCGAGAAATAGCCAAGCCTGCTACCTAGCAGCTGTGAACCTCCACAGGATGTAGTTTGACAGTCAAAACTATATCTTGATGTCCCGTTAATCTAACAGTGGCGAATATGAAACCTAAAGCATGTCACCATTTAGAGTCTTAGATCTAGGAAATGGCAATACCAATAAAATATTTTTATAGTTTTTGGTATGTGCGCCTCACATCATTAACCTACTTCTGATGGAACATGGGAGAGATAAATCACTAGAAATTATAGAGACATTCGTTAAATCTTCTTAGTTAAAGGTTTCCGGTCAATTTCTGCATTAAATAGATTTTAGTAGAATTTTCTATTTTAATAAGATCTTAGGAAAGCGTTTTACAATTGAAATCATATTATTCTGTTGTACATTTTTGAGATAGAAAATAATACAGATAATAAAAGCTCTACCTGAAAATAGCCTGAAATGGTGATTGTAAGGCCTATGATGCATCTGTTAATTTTAATGAATGTTTAGCTAGATGTATCATGAACCAGGTAGCTTGATAGAGTAATGATTTATGTGAAAAGGGTCGTCATGAAATTAATTTCCATATCAGATTGTCATCTAAATAATTTATTGAATCAGACTTTACTTTGTGGAAATCTTCTAGAGTAAAACCAATTACCCTACTCCCGTGACCAAACGTGTAAGACAACTGCGACTGTGCGACACATGTTGTATGCATGCAGCGCCCACGGATAACCACACCCACATCATACCGGATCCACATCTACATCTATATACATATATAATAAAACTAGCTTATACACCGCGGCTTTGCCCCCGTGAAATATTTCAAAATGGGCTAGTTCCCTATCCCGTGGGAATTTCGAAAAATCTCTTATTAGTGCACCTCTAGGATACTGAAGGTATAAGTCTCCCAAATTTCAAGTCTCAGGTCTAGTGGTTTGGGCTGTGCGTTGTCTGTCAGTCAGTCACGGTACTGTTTTATAGGTATAAAATTCAAAGTCCTGAATGACTGAGATATCAACGCACAGTCCAAACCACTGAAGATAGTGACTTGAAATTTGGCACACATATACCCTGCATGTCATAGAGGTGTAGTAAGAAGGGATTTTTCGGAATTCAAGCGGGATAAGGAGTAAATGGGATTTATATTTTCGAATCGAAGTGGCTCTGTCTCCGTCCACAGCTTTATAGCTATGATAATTATTTATTAGAGACTTAAAATTTTACATGCAAGTATTATTAGGTTATAGTAAAAGCTAAAAACCGTTTTCAGGATTTCCCAAAATTCCCACGGGATAAAGAATAAACAGTATTATTTTCTTAATAACTGACTAGTCTTGAAAGTTTACAGATATATTCCTTGTGGATTATAGTGGTACACTAAGTCGGGATTTTTTCGAAATCCCCACGGGATAGGGAATGAAGGGGTATTATTATTATTATTATCTCCACTTAAAGGTACGTTATTATAATTATTAGAGACTCCATATTTGTCATGCAAGTAGGTAATAATGATATAATAAGGACAGCTAAAAACAGTTTCCAGGATTTTACAAAATTCCCACGGGATTAGGAATAAGTATACTGAGATTTGCGAGCGTGAGATGAGAATGAGACTCAAGACATAATTACTAAAATTCAATACAGAAAATTCATTAGGCTCGGATTCGACGCACTACATTCGTTCTGTAAAGGTGTCCGTATTTCAGAATTAATTCTGAGGTAGGTAGGTATGGTAGTTACTCGCCATTTTCGTGATCTTATCTTTCTGATGTGTTCCCGTAGTTCACGCAAGCGTTGCCTTTTTCTATGAACTTTTTTCCACTGCGGTTACCCATTTTATTTTTTTATCTAAAACAATTTTTGCGCGCCAGCAAAAGAAACACAGAACCGTCGTTGACAGTGGTCGCTGGCGTACTGCACGGTGGTATAACTTAGAACAAAATGTACACTTCGTTGTCCAGCTAATTTCAGTAGTCACTCAAGTTACATTGTATAGTATATACTTAAGTAATATTCTATTTGGTTGGGTTATAGACATGAAGTTGTTGTCACACGTCGTTAGGTGGTGCTAATATCAATATGGTTTATACTGGAGTTTTAAATTTTGGAATAAACATTTTATTTTCGCTTAATAAATGCTTTCATTTATCTTTCCTTGTTTAAAAATGCGTTTATGCTAATTAATTATTTTGTGAGCACTGGTAACATCGACCTTTTTTAATTATAATATCGTCTTATCTAAAATATCATTACACGCATCAGTTTTTCTTACGCTGAAATATTATTTAGAATATTCTATGGACTCTGGTTGAGTTAACGTATCATATCTGCAAGTAAACCCTAATAAAATGGGGCGAAAACTTAGATTTTTAGTAATTCAGGAGGTTCTGATATTTATTTAGATTTTTTTATTTACTAAAAACAACGTACAGTGAAGGTATAAGTGGAACGGAACGAATGAATAATGGCCGCGATTATCTCTCTAATCTGTGGTTTTTCACATTCACCGAGTGTCTAAGTTGGAGTTGGAATGCCTGATAAAAAGGAAATGTGTAAAAATAAAGCACTGAATAATTATCAAATTCATCGAAACGGGAAATAGGGCAATTTCTATTACACCATGTTCTAATGTATATAATAAAACATGGTGTAATAGCAATTGCTCAAAGTAAATTATTTTAACATTTAGGAAACTAGACGTCAATGACGTCATCGCATATTTTGCCGTCACAAAGCACCAGATGTCGCTGTGTGCAAAACGTTGAAGTGACATCTCTATCTCAGTTATAAAAACGGCCGACAGAAGGGCGGGCGCTATGATGCGACGCCGCGCGGTAGCCGATTTTATGAAAAAAAAATGCTAAAAATTATACATTCAACGTATTGAAAAAGTGGTATACACAAAACTGTACTTACTAAAAAACTATGTAAACAAATAAGTTTTGTTTCAATGTTTCAACTGGCTTTTGAGATATTTGGAAAATAAAAAACAAATAGCATGTTTTACAAAAATAAAATCTATCCAGATTTTTTTTAGTAATCGTGTTTTCCCGTTAACAGAAAACTAGCTAATGAACTGAAGATATACATATAAAAAAATCACTGTTCAGATAATTGAGTAAGTATTTTATCTATAATTTCTAAAATGAAACTTTGGCTACACACAGCGCCTTAAGTATTTTACACGGCATGGTAGACGGGCGCATGGCGCGCATGGTGGCGCAAGGCATGCGGATGCGGGGGCATACCTATTATTAGTTTGTATATTCAATTCAAAGGTAGTAAGAACTCTTATAATGTTTGTTTCTGAAGAAAATTATGTCATTTGTTACCTGTAGGCCGACGAAGCCGCGGGCAGAAGCTAGTATATGCATAATTACAAACACAGATAAAAACATTAACTTTCCTTTTAAAATTAGTTTATGCTTGGCTCCTCTATTCTAGATATCAGCAGCATAATCTGTCAGGGCTGTCATCGGTATGTGATATGATATGATAGGCTGACATGTCGCGCATCAATCTGGCTCATTGGCGAAATTGATGGCGCCGTCTGCAGCCCTAATAGCTCTGCACTACAATTCGTTACAGTCACTCATCCTTGTCAGACCGTTCTATTCGTAAGCCGCGATGGAACCTTTTCATATTAACCGCCATTCTGGCTTTTCGTAGTTTACAACCTAGTATCAAAGTCATGACTCGTTGTGATATGGTACTAGAGGGGGGCTTGGTTTAAATTGGTTCATTGCGCTGCTCGGGCCTCTGGATGCTAGTTGATCAAGCTTTAATTTGATTCAATCAATTAGAGACAGTAAATCTAGAAAGTGACATGGGAAGCCTGATAAGAGCTCTTCAGTAATTGTGAACCTACTAGGAAATTATTACTGTACTTTTACTATAATATTGAAACCAAATTGAAACAAAAACTGCCTAATAATAACTTTTACATAATCTATGTAGGTATGTATATTCCCGGTCGCCTTGGCTTTAGTTTAAATCAAAAGAATACAATTACACCGAATAATATGAAAACAATATAATATTCAATTAAATGTTCAGAGTACCTATACCTATAATAATAAAAAACTTACTTTTCCACATTAAAACAAACGGGCGATTAGTTAGAGCCTCTGGTTTTCTCAATTTGTAACTTAATCTGTGTCGTTATTGACCTTCCTTATTTGGTTAACAGTAGAATATGAACACGGCAAATGGCTAGTCATGTAAATTTTAAACGAAGTTATAACAGTCTTAGCCATATTTAGAAACTAGACACACGAAGATTTCCATAAAATAATATGGAAGCACTGTCTTCGTATAAGATTTTATCTTTAAGATAAACATCTACAATGCCTTTCATAAAGCCGTATAATTATTATGTCGCCACATTTTGTTGCACTAGGTAGGATGTCTAATCGTCCGCAAGATTCATAAACTAACTTAGCTTAAGACCTGCGGTGACTTGTACCTACTGCTAATTTTACTCCAGTAGTTAAATACAGTTATGTAAGACGGTGTTGCAGGTATGTACATTCGTCACTACAAAGACATACAAAAGTAACTAAACCAGTATTTAAATAATAAGTAGTAGGTTTCTTGAAATAGCTATGATCTAGGTATGTAGGTACCTACTCACATTTTTTTACGCACATGCGTCAAGGAAGCTAGTTTTGATTTGTCATAATTGGTCTGTCATGGTTTAAATAAGAATTTTACTTTAAAATAACGAATTGCCGGATTGCTTAAAACAGTTTAGTAGGACAAAGGTTCCTTAATAACATTTGCGCGTGAAATCCTTTATGGGTGACTTTGATACTTTTTCCGCACTCATTCGACAGAAGATCGAGTTTTTGCCATAGTGTTTCTGTTGTTAAAAACCGGCCAAGTGCGAGTCGGACTCGCGCACGAGGGTTCCGTAGAAAGATGTTAACGCTTTTCCCCAGTGTTTTAAGAAGTCCAGTGTTAGCAGAGCCCTGCTCCTAAGCAAAATGTACGCAGTGTGGGGTCAACTTATATTGGTCTGTGAAATCTACAAACATACGTAAAAATTTAAGATTTTGAGACTTTACGGAGTGGTTGTGTGTAAGAGCTACCTACATACCAAATTTCAAGTTTCTAGGACAACTGGAAGTACCCTTTAGGTTTTTGGATTCCGGCCATTTGTATGGAAATAGCCTTTGTAATAACTGTATCTTTTGATTGTGTTGACTTAGAAGGTTAATTTTTTCACAGCTTCAAAGGATCGCAAGCTTGAGTACCTATTTGATATTAATTTCAGCAAGCTACATCCACGAGTTAAAGAGAAAAAGGGTCTTAACAGACAGATAGACGGACAACAAAGTGATCCTGTAAGGGTCCCGATTTTTCCTTTCGAGGTACGGAACCCTAAAAATCATAAAAATATTGTATGAACAGATCTAAAAAATAATTTCGATTTGAGAATTTCTACAGCAAATTGTTTTTTAAAGTGTGTAATAATAAAAGTCCTTGTTCTAGGGGGTAGAGGAAGGAACAACTCAAAGAACAAATTGTATACAAATTTTCAAAACAACATGACTTTTTTTCCCATGTTTGAAGGCATTTTTCGTTGTTTTCCCATGTTTGTAGTACGTAGACTCAGAATTTATTTAGGGAATACTTTTACATAATAACGACCAATGAAGTGCCAAGCCCTGTCCGATACACTACTGAGGTGGCGACAGGTTACGTTTTACTACCTGTCCGACATTATCCCTAGCCTCGGTCCACACATCAATGTCATGGTAGCGTCCCCCGCGGCCTATTTCCCGGGCGCGGCCGTTCACCTAATGATCTCACCGCCCCAGAATAAAAACTCACTCATTTAGATCAATTGATTTTGTTTATGGAACGCTTTCTCAGGCGCAACTAGACGCTCTACTTTTCTTTCGGCAGTTAACGCCCGTGTCTGAAATCCTTCCGGACACACTGCGTGGTCTGCTTCTAACGCTGCACACCACTGATTTTCCGTTACTGATTTTATTAGAGTACTTACATTATTATTTTACAAGTTTTCTGCATTTCGCGTGACACTATTAAAATCGTTCTCTGGCTAATCATGTAAATAAAAGACAAGTTAAAGAGGCCATCAATCTACTTATACTTTTTATTATTGGATGGTTTCAGCGCTAAAAACTTTACAGGTCTTTTATGTTCCGAAAGTAAGTATTTCAATTAAACCTGTTAATTTTTTAAACCTATAAAAGACGGAACAACTTCAGTGTGGTTTTGTCTGAATGCCCATTTTATTGTATTGGACGGGCAGAGCTCGTCTTAATTCAAGTAGGTAATCATTTTGTTAGTATATAGTCTGCTAATGCCTTCTGACCATCGATACCTTTGTTTTAAGAAATATTCAGCCCGAAAATCTGTTAGCCTTCTATTGGAAGATGTGCTAATTAACTAAAGCTTAAATCGATAAATTAGGCCCGTGTATTTTCGAATAAAAAGCGCCTAGCAGTCTCGATACGCAATATGATTCATCTCAGAGTTACGGTTTTTGCTGAACTACTTGCAATATTTCAACAGAACTCAAACCATCTTTAGTGAAAAATCATGTCTCTGTGTATTAGCGTACAAACGATTTCTGAACACGTTCGCAACATAGTGTATTAGACAGTGTTAATTATGTTAATGATCATAATTCAAAGAATTAGCGCGGAGTGGCAGTGATATCATGAGCCTCACACTTCATAAAACTGTTCAATTGTTTTGCTTCATTATTTTATCTACACACATATCATAAGTCCTCTATAATGCGTTCAAAAACCGTAGAAAATGACCAGCATTGCAGCACGAGACGCCTTCGCCGCCAGCCCCAGCACCACCACCACCACCAGCAGTAAAGTAATAGTCGAATTCGATATTTCAAATTTGAAAACCGGATCACTCACGTACATAAGGCGAGTTCAGTCCGACATGTATAAATAATAATGTAATAATTTACAATAAAAAAAAAACAGTTTACGAAACGTCAGCTCGGTATGTTCGTCTATGATTAAAAAAAACAGCCAAATTCGTGACAGGTATGGGTATGATATGCCTTCGGCTTCTGAACCCATCCTAGAGTACCTATAATATGTGTGTAGATAAAGTAATGTATGCAACTGCACATAATTAGGCCTTAAAACACTCGTGTGATCCTATTATGAAACTCAGCTTCGCTTCGTTTCATAAAAACACACTCGTGTTTTAAGGATCCTCATTATGTAGCAGTTGCATAAACTACTAATTAGGCGCGCTTTACCCGTATGTAACCACATACAGTTGAACCATGGTTGAATCATTTGATTCCTGACCCACCGTAGAACGTTCTCACAAGTAAATAAATAAATAAATAAATATCATGGGACAATTGACACCAATTGACCTAGTCTCAAACTAGTCAAAGCTTGTACTATGGGTACTAGACAACGGATAAACATACTTATAGGTATATACTTAGATAAATACATACTTACATATTAAACATCCAATACCCGAGAACAAACATTCGTATTCATCATACAAACATCTGCCCCGGCCGGGAATCGAACCCGGGACCTCAAGCTTCATAGTCAGGGTCTCTAACCACTAGGCTGTCCGGTCGTCAGTAAGTGTCACAATGATTTTTATTATCTGGCAATGCTATATCAGAATGACGTTTTCTACGAATACGTTCCACAGTGGGTCACGGGTCACGATTCAGTAGGTTCGATCGATAGTACATCTACGCTATGTTCTACGTAGATGCTGGTAGACAAGTGTGAATAGAATGCTTCCAGGAATTAGGTACTGTTATTTAGTATTCCATTCCCATGCTACTCGGAAAATTATTCTAAACATGTCAATTTGTATTTACATCAGGAAACATGACACGAGTAATAACCCATTAATTTATCCGCTAAAATTCAATTTTTGCTGCCATAGATTGAACGGACAGATTGAAGACACCGTAGGTGTGTTGTGTGTACAAAGTACCTACTTAAGGCAAAAGTAAGAGTTCTTCTATTTTTTCATACAACTGATAACGTTACTAGGTACCAAGATTGCGTTAACCTTCGCCTTGTAAGTGTTGATAGTTGCTTCTTGCTATTTGCGCTGTAGGTACTTATAATTTAGTAAATACCTACGTCACATCATACGTTTCGTTTACACGTCCACCGAACTTTGTTAAAACATTTCTTGTTTACGTACAAAGCACGCGCCGCACGCACTCATCCGCTTTACTCACGAAATGCTTTTTACACGTAACCTTTACGTTTACGATTGCTTACTTTAGAAATTTTCGTACAAATAACCCCTTATCCTATAACGTATTATAAGTAACTGGTGAGCTGAAATGAGGTTCGGTGGACTGAAGTAAGTACGTGTCCTATGCCGTTGGGCACAACGATGTTGAGTTCGGAGAAAAATAAAGATCCAATTTGGTTCTGTAACGTGGCCACATTTATTTTCACAATAAGTACAGCAGGGCCAAGATTCCTTAAATAATTAATAATACTAACGGGTGTTGCGGCGACAAAACGCAGCTAGAATATGATAATTTCGATGTAATTTTTAAAATGTACTGATACATGTATTACTCAAGGCCAAAAGTGAGGTTTTCAATTCGTCGGAATATATATTTTTTTAATTTTAACAGATTGTTTAAAATAGGGCATCTACCTTATCTTCAGGGCCTATGGAAGGCGTTGATTAAATTGATATTTTCTTTGAGTTACTTTTAACGTTTTGAACGCCAACGACCGTTCAATATCACCGATCATAATAAGTATTTGTCCTATCAAGATATTCCCTTTGATATACTTACCCTTCATTCGAAGACATGATTGATTTACTTAATGTGAAAAAAAGCATGCCTTACTTAGATGCGGTGGCAATTGAAGGGTCAAATGTAATTTTCACTTGCCAAATAAATAAAAACACAGATTTTTACAATGAGAATCATATATTTATTGCATTACAATAAGTACATTGATCAAAAGTATAAAGAAAAATTAAATTGTGTCAGGCCCCATATTATTATTAGGTATTAACATTATAAGTAGCAAAAAACGACAACTTAGGAAAGTTGAGAAACCCCTGACTTTTTTATTTCCAACACCAAACCTTCCCAAACAGCTGAACCGGTTTTAATGAAACTTAGTTAGGAACCATCGCCATTAAAGTAGGTTTTTATCGAAAAAAGACTCATTCGAATCGGTCTATCTGTTTGGGAGCTACGATGCCAATGACTAACACACAGATAGGTACACTTGCCTTTAGTACAGGCATAGTTTAAAAAGTTAATTTTTTGAAATTGATCTAAACATAAATAGATTGACTTAAATGACAGTATTCTTTAGCTTAAAGCCTGAAAATTGTTCAGGTAAAAGGAAAAGGGGTGGAGTAGGTACGTCCAGCCTCAGAAGTAGCTGAACACTTTGGTACATTGTCACTTCCACTTAGGTATTGTGTCACATTTCAAACTTCACGTCTAGTTGTTTATTGCGACAAATTACGCTATCTGCCAGGTTCACTTCCATTACTGAGACTGATTGTACGTGCATGTGGCGACAATAATTGAAATTGATTTTACTGTAATGTAATGTGGATATAACAACAATACCTACTTATTTTAATATTTTTTATAATTATGATAATTTTGATTGTTTCTGTAATGATTCCTAATTTTAATGTGGGCGACAACCGTAGTTTGTCTATTTAATGATACATTGATTAAAAGTATGAAGAAAAATTTAATTGTGATATCTAACAGGAATGTTCCTGCCCAAGAATCAAACCCGGGACAATTTTTGAATCCGAATCATTTCCTAATATCAGTCGCTGAGTAAGTGAAGATTGAGTATATGGTTGAAGGACGACTTTACCATTATGACAACAGGAACGAACTTCACTTTTATTTATTTTTAGTTGAAAATGAAGAGCTCTGCAATAGTTACATCGTTGATCCAAGTTACCTAGACTGTGGACTTCTGGTCGAGTATTACTGAGAGCAATTTTGATTTGAGTTACTTGATTTCTTGATCTGCTCGCGGCTAATGGTTACCGGGTGCTGTCACGGGTTGTTCTACCTGTTACATTGAATCTACGCCGAGGCGGTGGCATTCTTATATTAAAATTGGAGTTGGGTTAGTCTTATTAAAATTTAGTTTAAATGTCTGACCAACTATCATTACCCTCGCTGCCATCAACCACCGAAGTGTTTTAAGGATTGATTTCCGGTGGTACCTGGTGGTGTTGGTGGTGGTATTTTTTCTCTCACCAACATCTCGCCCAGGTCTTCTTACGATACCTACAAAAAAAATACGTAGGTGTAAGTATTTTAGATGAGCAACTTGACTGATAATATATTTATCAGTTTCCTCAAAGAGCAGAACATTTTTTTTTACAATCCAATTGGCTCAGTCACCTTCAGTTAGACAGATTGGGCAAGTAAGAGGTATACACTATACCAGGGAAGGTTAGCCTTTTCAAATTCTGAAATTTTACGCGGACGAAGTCGCGAGCTAAAGCTAGTACTTATGTGCTATTTATCTAGAGAATTTACTATAGATTATAATAAAGAACGGAATCACAATAACCTTTTCGGAATATACCTACTGAGAGAACCGCTGTTCCCAAAATTCATTCCATTTATTTTCCGGTCCATGTTATTTGCACCCAGTGAACGCATATACGTAAGACATGGAAGCAGTTTTTTCATACAACGTATCGTTCACTAGCAGAGCCAAAACTCGCACAAAGATGAAGTACACACACAGCAGCAAAGTAACCATACACTAAACTATCCATGCATTCAAAAATTAAGTTAATACGCACCAATCTAGGTTGCTATTAGGATGTGCTTTGGTAGTTACGCCATTTTATAAATACTCAAAGATTTGACAAGAAGGCCAGTAGCGTTTGTCAGCGTCCGGCAATGCGCACTGGCCCAATGTGATTGGTTCTCGGCATGACAGATTACGGCCATTATTGGTTCGCGCACCTGCTGCGATGTCAACGTCTGTCAGATGTGGTCAGATGCGTGGCCAACGTTATGCATGAGGGGACCAGTCATAAAAAAATCGTATTCTTGCACTATCTTAATAATTATATTATATTATATATAACAAATTTAGAGCATTGTAAGATTTTACTTTTACTTACGTAAATTCAATAAAACCGTGTAGTGCTATTATAATTTGTTTATTTGTCGTCCTTCTAATATTGCATTACAAGTTTTTATCACCCTGAAAAATCCTTAAGCTTCTATATAACGTTTCCCTCCAAAAAACCGTGCCGGCTTCCTTCTCTCTCGCTCCTCTTTGTTTTCCCGCCACAGTCTCCCTCTCTTTCTGCATTCAAATATGGCGGGCCGCATGAAGCGAAGACAACACATGGCATTTATTTATAAATAACAAATGAGTACTTACATTAAATTGAATATAAACTGTTATACAATTATTCTATTAATTTTGAGAAAGCTAACAGTATACATAAGTAAACCAATTTTGAATATGGTTAAATATGATAACATAGGTAGTCAACCCTCGCCTCAGGCGCACAACGCTATATAACAAGGCTTGACAATAGATTTTTTGGCTGGGCCAAATTTTTTAAGTCCACTACTTTTTGGAGGTGGAAGCGTTGTGGCCAACCATCGCCGCGTCGCGCTATTGGCTGGCTGGCTAATTAACGCGTTGGCAGGCATGCCCGCCATGGCATTTGAATTACTTAGTTTTCTGCGAGCCTGGATTTGGACAACGTTCCGAATTTCCACTCGCTTTCGCCTGAAATCCAAATCTGTATCTTAATAAATATATAGTCCAACAGGTAATTAATAATTAGTAAAATGAGCTGCTACATTATGCATAATGACATCCCTGTAGTAAGCAAGAAGATTTTTGAATTTTCAAGTAATGGTGTACTTACATGTGAAAAGTGATTCCACTACCCTTGAGTGCCTTGGGACAGTGATCCGTGTAATTTTTGCACAACTTCACCACACATGAAGGCATTTTAAAACATAAATCTTATTTTTGATGATTTAAATAAACTGTCAAAACAAGGTCCGCCATTGCGGACTCGCGCAACCTAACTGATCGGCACGCAGGTACAGTTTTCAAGCCCCACCCACCGCGGTATAGTTTTCGTGGGGTCATTTTAAAGTGACAGGAATGCTTCCATGTCTTATATGCGTTCACTGTTTGCACCTCATTTTTCTCTATACATCTTGAATATGCAAAAATAAGTTTGTATATCAAGCTTTTTGAAGTAAATAATCATTGCAATTCAATATCGACATAATAGAGCCGCAATAAAAAAGAAATTAAAAGTTGACACAATGTTTGTCATTCATTGTAAACAAAATTATTAAATATTTTTTGCATTCTGTAATTATCTTAAGTGTTTTCGATATAATCTGGCCGACTCAAAACTAATATTTTTTCATGCTTAACAACTTGCAACAGGTTTGAGTCCAATTCATGTTTATTTTTATATTTGTCATCTTAAGTCAAAACACGCGTCACAGGTCATGTTGTACTGGTTGGTCGGGTAGCGCACAGTAGTTCATTAAAATTAATGTTTATCTACTTTTTCGTAAAAAAAAATCAAAAAACTAAGAGTTTTTTGCAACTCTCCAGGGTGAGACGAATCTAATGACATATAATTTATCAAAATCGGACCATAACTGTAGATCTGATGGCGTGTACAAAGATCGGGCTCGCGTAATATATATATAGATAGATAATTTATGGGCACTGGCGAGACAGCACAGAGATCGAAGACAATCAAAGGGAAACGGATGTAGACCAAACGTCATCTGTCAAATTCATCTTCATGAGGCTTCATGAGGTAGCAGAATGAATATCTTGAATAGTCATCCGTAAAGGTGACAGCAAAGTTTGCACCTCCCACGCTGCTCACTGGCAAGGGACCAGCCACATTTGAGTGTACAAGCTCCAGGGCCCTGGTTGCTCGCTTCCCGCCTGCTTTAGGAAATGGAAGAGAAGCCAACTTCCCCTCAATGCATGGTACGCATTCTTCAAGTGCTTCGCCATCCTGAAACACACAACCAATGCTGTCCCTAAGGGTGTACAGTCAGCGTCATATATATGGTGACATCCAAAGTGATCAAATAGTTCGGTACACCATACAAATCGTACCTCCTGAGCCAAGGTGACCCAAACGCTGATGCCATAGCTGTATAGCTGGCCTCTGAGCAGCAACTGCGGCACTCGGTGAGTCCTGCCTATTATAAATGAACAGAGAGTGCTCCTGTTTGTGCTTTCCTTTGCAAGAGCCATTCAATTTATATAAACCATTAACATTTCCAGCAGAAATAATCAATTTATCTTTGTCATTATACATAAAGCAACCTCCCGAATTGAACATTACTCTCATATTTTATTTTATTTAATTTTTTTTTTTATTCGACTCTAACATTATTCAAAGTAAGTACCTGATTGTTTAAAGTCTTTATAGACTTTAAACAATCAGGCAATAGAGCTAATCATATGTTCCCGCTAAATAAGTCCATACAGCCGTGATTACTTCATCATCATCATCTTAAGCCTTCCTCGACCAATTTGGTGTATGCCTCCTTTAACTTCCTCCATTTCGCTCTGTTCTGGGCTGTCTGCATCCAGTTCTTCCCTGCCACTTTTCCGATGTCGTCCTTCCAGCGCATCTGAGGTCTTCCAACCGGTCTCTTATGTTCCCACGGTCTCCATTCCAGTAAATCCCTGCACCACGAGTCTAATTTTCGGGCAATATGACCAGCCCATTGACATTTCAGTTTGGCTATACGCTTTATAATATCTGACTTTGCTTTGTTTTCTCGACCACTTGTTAGTCTTCCGATCTCGTAACGTTACTCCTACCAGCCAACGTTCCATTGCCCTCTGAGTGACTATTAACCTTTGGAGGATAGCTTTCGTTGTCACCCAAGTTTCCGCTCCGTAGGTAAGGACTGGTAAGATGCACTGGTTAAATATACGTGCTTTTTGATGACTGGTGAGGTTCATTCTGAAAGCAAAGTCCAGTTTCGCGAAGGCTGCCCATCCCAGACGTATTCTCTTGCTGATTTCTGTCCCCTGGTTTTCCTTACCCATCCTAACTTCCTGACCTAAGTAGACATATTTTTCGACATGTTCCAGTGGGGTAGCGTTAACTGTGATTATTGCAGTACTGGTGGCATCTGTTGTCATGACCTTAGTTTTGCTCAGGTTCATTTCCAGTCTTAATATAAGATGCATCATGCAGTTCATTGATCATAATCTGAAGCTCTTCTGGATCATAAGCGAACAGCACTATGTCATCTGCAAATCGGAGATTGGATAGTCTTGCACCCGATATCAAAACGCCTTTGTCTTCCCAGTCGAGATTCTTAAAAATGTCCTCCAATACCAGAGTGAACAGTTTAGGCGAGATTGGGTCTCCCTGCCGGACCGCCCTTCTTATGGTAACAGGATTAGTGCACTGAGGAATGCTACCTTTAAAGTTGCGTTGTTGTAAATGCTATTTAAGATGTCTATGTAGCGATGATCTATCCTGGCATTTTTGAGGGCCTCTGAAACTGCCCATGTTTCTACGCTGTCGAAGGCTTTTTTGAAATCTATGAAAACCATCCACAAAGGTATTTGGTATTCTGTAGACTTTTCAATCAGCACTCTCATAGTCAGAATATGATCTATTGTGCTGTAGCGTGCTTACTTATTTATTGTTTATTTAAATAATTTAGTTTTTAAGTTTCTGTTTGGTTAAACATACAATGACAATGCAAAGAAAAATTCGTTAAGCAGCTGGACATGAACCAGCAACCTCGGTAATCCGTACCACGCTCCACCAATTAAGCTATACTTAACGATGGTGTACCTAACGAATTTTTCAATGCCTTGTGTCATATTTTATTTGGAAGATCTCTCCTCAGCGCCATCTATGAGTAGCTTAATCAAGCAGCTCACCCACTACGGAACTTCTACAGTTACGCATTAGTGGCAAGAGATGGAGCTATTTTCTGAATCAATGAAAATAATCGATTTATTGATTATTTTTGTTTTTTATTTTTATGAAACATTCATAGAATGAAATTCAACATACAATGACAATGCAAAGAAAAATTCGTTAAGCAGCTGGACATGAACCAGCAACCTCGGTAATCCGTACCACGCTCCACCAATTAAGCTATACTTAACGATGGTGTACCTAACGAATTTTTCAATGCCTTGTGTCATATTTTATTTGGAAGATCTCTCCTCAGCGCCATCTATGAGTAGCTTAATCAAGCAGCTCACCCACTACGGAACTTCTACAGTTACGCATTAGTGGCAAGAGATGGAGCTATTTTCTGAATCAATGAAAATAATCGATTTATTGATTATTTTTGTTTTTTATTTTTATGAAACATTCATAGAATGAAATTCAACATACAATGACAATGCAAAGAAAAATTCGTTAAGCAGCTGGAGCAGCTGGTTGTCCAGCTGCTTAACGAATTTTTCTTTGCATTGTCATTGTATGTTGAATTTCATTCTATGAATGTTTCATAAAAATAAAAAACAAAAATAATCAATAAATCGATTATTTTCATTTTTTTTTTTTTTTTTCTGTTTGGTTACCCTGAAAACCAGCCGCAGACATTCTAGTCATGACACATGCTGAGCGGCAACCTATTTTGCGTATTTTGCTGATAAGTTATTTATAAGGTTTTTCAACCAACCACCTAATAAACATTTTCATTCTTTTAACATGAAACTACCGTGAGAGTCAATCACGTGAGTGATCCGTTTTTATTTCACTATTTTCATTCTTTCTATAAAAGCGCAATTACAGTTAAGGAAAGGGGATATAGCTATTCAGCCTAACGCCGCCTGAGGTAAACTTGGGATTGTACCTTACGGGTTTTTTTTGCAGTCATACCTAAATGTAAATAATAATTAATGAGCAGGTAAATAACGTAGCATAGGCAACAGAGATAACCTCGTAAATAGTACCTATAATATACAAAAGAAACAAGAGACAAGTTATCACACACCTACTGCAGAAACGGTAGGACTATAATCATATAACTTTTGAACCCCGTGTTATTTGTGGGTGATCAAACGCCTCTATATGATTATGTAATTTCAGAAGCAATGTGAAGCTTGTACGGCGCCTTATTAGACACTGGCTTAGCCAAAAATAATTCCACTACCACTTGATGCAAAAGCTATTTAAGTGGATTCTGCGCCATTTATGGCCCGTTACATGCACTGACACCTAATGAATTAACCGCTTAACATATCAAAATGTTCCGAAAAGTGTTTTTCCGGGAATCGGCCGAGAAACACGATTACGGCCGTCTAACCAAAACAACGGGCAGTGTTGCGTTTCCGAGAACTGACCGATCGCGATCAGTGTATATACATATGTATAAACATGGAATCACAGATGATCGTTCGGTCAATGTAAAGTGATTTTGATTGCTTTGATTTGTACGAAACCAAGTTCGGATCGTTTTATTCTCAGTTGGGGGCATCACATGTCACAATTTGAAGCTTCGTATCAATTGCGGGTGGTAGGATCTTGTGCGAGGTCCGTCCGGATCGCTACCACCATCTTACTCGTTAATCCTGCCGCTAAGCAGCAGTGCTTGCACTGTTGTGTTCCGGTGTGGAGAGTAAGACAGCCGGTGTAATTACGGGCACAAGAGGCATTTCATCTTAGCCCTCTAGGTTGGCAACGCATCTGCAAACCCTCCGGATTTGCGGGTCTATGGGCAGTGGTGATCACTGCTCTGTGACCCACTTGCTCGCTTGCCTTCCTCGTTGTATAAAAAAAAAAAATTACTTAGATTTTTCTTCTCATTGGCTAAACCAGAGCTTGTTACAGTCGTAGTACCTATACTACTCAAAAGATAATAGGGGCAATAAGTATTTGCTGCAACACAACTGCATCGAAATATCGGGAGCTCATCAAACCTATAAGGTAATCGCGGTCAATATCCCGTTTTCATTATGTGTAATTTATTTATAAACTGACTTTGATGCTGCTTTTTAATATATATTTTAGGCCTTACAAGTATTTTTTTAATGACATTAATACAAGGCTTTTGATTTTATTTAGGCTAATAATCATTGAATTAAGTAGGTACCTAGTAAATTTGTTTCACATATTTCAATAAACTGTTTAATATAATTTTCACGTTACGATCAAAATACGAAATTCCTTAATAAATCCTGTCGGAATGATTGAATTGTTTCTCACAGGAGTGAGTAAGTTTCCTCGCAATGTTTTATTTCACCGAAAAGCTCGTGATAAATTAGAAAGGAACGTAATTTAGCACATAAATTGCGAGCCAGGGCTCGAACCCACGACCCTCTGCTTCAGTGGCCATAGCTCAAACCACTTAGCTACCACAGCTTTTTTAATATAAAATTGTGTAAGGTAAAATTACCTAGATACAAGGATAACGGATACCTACAGACTAATTATAGATACAAGGATAACGCATACCTAAACAAATTAATAGGTGCTTTGACATAAATGTTTTACCCGCACCGCATTGCCATGTTTGAGCCTGCTGTGTTGTTGGTTTTTTCTACCAGTACCGGAAAGCATATTTAATTTTTACAATTTACTTAGGTACTTAAGCGATATTTATTTACCGTGCTTCATTTGGTTGCCTTGTAATTCCAGAGCACGATATACTGGTACATTTATATGCCTGACGGTATTCTACGCCCCACATAAATGCCCCTGCGGCACTGAGGTCGACGCGTTGGGACACCACGGCCTTTTCTTGCCAGAAGAGCGCGGCCCGCTTCTCTAGGCACTCTGCTTTAAATGACATCATCCGCCGTGCTCTTGCCACCGTCAACGTGTCGGCGCTACTGGAGCCACCGGGCATCGCCAGGGACGACGGGAAGAGACCGGATGGAATGATTCCGTGGAGGTTGGGACGTGTGCTGGTGTGGGACACCACCACCTGTGTAGATACATTGGCCCCGTCCCATCAAAATTAAAGATAGTGAAATAAACGGATCACTCACGTATGTCAGTCACATGACATGTTACGGACTAATCCGTAGACCTTCCTCTAGGAGCACACGCCAAGCCGGTGGCCGGTGAAGGACTACGAATTAGTCCGAAACATGTCAGGCTGTACCCGATTGACATACGTGAGTGATCCGTTTATTTCTCTATGATTGAATCTCACAGTAGTTTCATGTTAAAAATTAAAGATACTTAAATACAGAGATCTCGGCTCCGATCCGAATACAACTTTGTACCATTCGGAGTCGAGACCTTTTAGGTCTGTGCGGTCCTTTCCCCGCGCAACGTATCAGCACCGCGATACAGCGAGAAAATGCTGCCAATTTTATTTGTTAGTTACACTTTCTTAATAGATATTTAATCATAGCTTTTATTTACTTTAAGGTTTTAATATATGTTGCCCATGTTGATGAGCTGATGACGGAAGATACAACTCCTTAACGGTTAGGAGTTGGAGGATAATTCTGAAAATGTTAAATCATTATTCGAAAGGGTATACTCCTGAGGTGGTCCCATTGTCACTAAGTCGAAATCGAGGGCAACTTTCAAATTTTATAGGGACGTATCATGTGTTTCATATATTTTCGAAAGCTATTCAAGTACTTGCGTCTGGTAGTCATCATTTCGTGTTGATGAGGTGATGATGGAAGGTACAACTCCTTAACGGTTAGGAGTTGAAGGATAATATTTTAAATATTGACGTAACTAAAAATTGTCAAATAAAAAATCTTTTAACAAAAAGTAAAACCGCCTTCAAAAAAAACCTCAGAAAAAAAACATAAAATAATCCCCAAAAAGCCATACAACTCATGGCTTTTTGGGGATTATTTTATGTTTTTTTTCTGAGGTTTATTTTGAAGGCGGTTTTACTTTTTGTCATAATAAGGATTAGAACACTAAACATATTGGCCCGGCATCCTTCCGCCGATTGAATGGCGATTGTGCTGCGAATATTAAAACTATTTAAATTTATCGCCCCGGTTGGGAAACATTTCAAGTGACTCA
Source organism: Clepsis dumicolana (assembly GCA_963691665.1). NCBI lineage: Eukaryota > Metazoa > Arthropoda > Insecta > Lepidoptera > Tortricidae > Clepsis > Clepsis dumicolana. The sequence continues at coordinate 7,774,167 of OY829521.1, forward strand.
ATTTCCTCCAAACAATTCGAGTTACGACTGTGGCCAGGCCACGCCGCGTAGGAGACAACTATACGCCTACTAAAAATCTCCAATATTAAACTTACAAAGATGATATAAAAAAGTTACGACTCACTTAAACCCAATTGAAAAGTAATGCTATTGAATTCAATTGTCAATTTTATACCAATTCACCTCAATTCAAAACAAACAGATACAGACCTGAGTTTTATTGTGTTTTTATTGCCGAATTGATGGTTTGTGATTGACCTACTCGAAACGCTTCTATTAATCTGTGCTCATGTGTTCATCCGAACGATAAATGTATTTTAGATTGAATTTATCGCTTTTTAAGTTGCAAACGGAATAGAAACCCTGAATGTTGAATTCATACTCGCTTCATTAGGCATGTAGAGAAATAGAGATGCATTTCGATACGTCAATCACGCATTGACATTTAAACAATTGAAATCGTTTATCATTTTTGGTCTCCCACTTTCAATGAGCCTGTAAGGTCACGATGTACATTTGCATTGAGTGTGTTATCCTTTATATTGTAATTTGGGAGTTAATTGCGGTACAATCGTGTCATTAGCGAAGCCTGCGCGCTGTGCGATTGTTTCGGAACACCAACGCATATTGTGCAAGCTTGTTTCCGTATCAACTAGAGATGTGCATATTTTGCGATTTCCCTTTGCAACGTAACCTTCAAAATTAAATTCACAAATTTACATAAAGTTACAGATAGTTTTGTATTCGTAGGTTAAGCTTAGCCATTCAAGGGAACGCTGCCAGCATCTTTGGTTACCAACGCCCAAGGGGAATTCTTTTTTAGACATACTAAAGTAGTTTTATTTTAGTTCTAATTTAGGACAGGTATTTATTTTATTGTTTTTAATTTAATTTTCGTTTTTATTTAGTGCTTAGCTATACATATATTGTGTTTCAGTAAAGTAGGTATGCTGTAAATTTTTACACAAATTATAAATAATTATTACGAATAAAGATTATACAAAATATATATACACATATACTTACACATCACAAGCTACGAGTAAAAGAGGCAAAAAAAAATAGATCGCGTCTATTTCATGTCAAGGCAAAGTTTCAAATCGAACTCAGAAACATTTAGGTACCAAAGATGCTGGCAGCGTTCCCTCTTTGGATGGCTAGGCTTAGCTTTTGTCCGAGAAAGCTGCCAGCTCTTTGGTCCCCTGTGACATCGACTAGCCTCTTGGAAATTTCCTTGAATAATTTCAAAGCGCTAGGACCCCACGGACCAAGGGTTTATGAGCTTTAGCTTTTTCAGCCGCTTCAGACGCTGCACCAGCTTTATTGCTAGTTACATGAAGATGGGACGAAGCCAGTGTGTATGTACAGGTGGCATCCACCAGTACTCGAGCCATCTTCCGTTTTGATTGGTCAAACACTGCCAACTACTTCAGCCCTTAAAATATTGTAGAGATAATTCAAATATTGTAATGTGACTAGCACGTCTCTACCATCATGCTCAAGTTAATACAATATGTGCATTGATTTCAGTCTCCATTGAAGGGAAACGGGCAGAGCATTGTGTCCCCCATTATGCACGCACCGTACTGTTGCAACTGCAGCTGAACCTACGCGGGCCAAATATGAATGAACTTTACTGTTACGTAACGTGTAACTGACAGTCCTTACAAGTCAGCGAAACGGTCAAAGGTTTGATTAATAGTCAACACCTTAGGGAAAATTTTAAAATACTTTGTTAATAAAAAGAGAATTCAGTGATTTCTTTTACTTAATATTCCCTGCAGTCAGTGTTTTTTTTTTCAAGGAATTAGTGATATGACAATTTAATGACTCAAAATGACACACCGTATGTTTTGTTAATTTTAATAAATTACTTACCTTCTTTTGCATACCCTGTTTATCTGCGGTTGATGATGTTGAATAAATTTCCCCTTTAAATTTTCCAATAAGCTTTATTCTAGTTAAAAATAAAATTACAACTGTGGACAGGAAATTTGAGACACTAGGAGCTCACATTTAACTTCACTATTACATATAAGTATGACTGGGACAAATCCTGCGTGTGAACTTTGACCCAGGTGGTAGGTAGTATTGACTTAAAATTTGGTCCAATGACACTGCGTAAAGTGCTGGCTGCAAAAAGCTTGAAATAAAACGTTTTTTAACAAAAATCTTATTGTTTTTTGTTACAAAATATGATGGGTTGTTTATTTTATCTCATGATGATGTTCGTACCCTTGAACATTGGTACCTACCACGGGCTACTCCTGGGTGGTCGAATGGTGGCCGTACTTAACAACCATTTTTGTATTCAGTGCTACGCTATAAGGTTCTTTGAAGTTTTACGCAGGGCGCACGCGCGACTGTTATCGGTCACGCGAAACGTTTACCAAAAACCAATTTAGTCATACTCCTCAAAATTTAGATGTGTTTTGACTTGTTTACATGAACTCTCACCAGTTTTGTACAAGAAAAATAAATTCAAGTTAGGATTATAAAACTTAGCGGATATACTCTTGAACAGAAATAAAATAAGACGAATTTCACCAGTTTTTGGAAATTCTGCCCCTTAGGGGGTGAAAGTTAAGGGGATGGGGTGGAAGTTTGTAAAGAACACGTTATTTAAAAGTTACGGTCACAAAATTTTGACAAGTTATAGGGAAGGATTTTGCGAAATAGGGAATAGGAAATTGTGAACCGGGATAGGGAGAGCGAAAACTAGTGCAAATATTTGCATACAGTGGTGCCAGCAAGATTACATTAATTTCCGTGTCCGTTGTCTCGCAGACAAAACATCATTCATATCTCTTACTGCTCAATGGCGTATGTCGTGTTTTATTGGCGATGTTACAGCCTTATTTTGAAACTAAACTATTACAAGATCGTATAGGTCGTATTTGGCTGAACCCTAACTTTGATGTAATGGCAATATCACATGACACGGAACGTCAATGATCCGGGTTTAATTTCCGGGCCTAGCTAAATTTTTCTGTTTTTTTCTGTGTATTCTTGTTTCAGTATTTAAAGATATAATAAGTAATAATTTAAAAATCTGTAAAATCTTGGCTACAACTTCCCTCCCCTATTAACCCTATAGAACCCAGTTAACTCAAGCATTGCCACGAATCTCCATTTAGGTATAAAAAATTATAAAACGCCTCTTAAATGTGCACAAATATATAATCGTAAAATGCTTGAACCTCCTCTCCTTCTAAAACTTTATGCTTTAATTTCCAACCAGCCTGTACAGATTGAAGATTGAAAACCACATGGTGAAATTTCAAACTCTGCACAACTCAGATGTGCCACTCTGAATGCAAACCAACGGCGGCTTGTATAAAAATCAATATCTCAATACATGACTCTTCTTTGTACCTACTTATTTTCAATTCAGAATAGCGACACTGCTCAGCCCACGCCCAATAATACGAGCATTTCATGCTCGATTACTTTCAAATTAGTACCAGCCTGTACTTACGAGGTACCGTCGCGACGGTAATGAAGATACAAATGGATTGTCTTTGAGGCCATCGAGTTCATGAGAATGCTCGATGCTTAATTTTCTGTCAACTAGAATAACGCCAACGCGTGATTCACCGGGTTGTCCTTATGACTAGTACGCGCAAATTTTGTCTTGTTTACGATTAGGTCGATCAGTGTTAATTATTCCTAATTGCTTGCTTATTTAATTTTATTAAAATCTTCCTTTGTCATCCCATTTATTTTACCATTATTTTTAAATTCGGGAATCGGATTACTTACTACCAAAAGTACAGCAATAATATAATAAAAATATGTGATAAACAACACGTCTCGATCGCAACGCTACATTAACGAATCACAATGCGTTATCTTATCATTTGTTTGATCAATCACTGACCGATAAAGTGACGCTTCCGTTTTCTGACGAGACGATCAATAAAGAGGCTCTAAGTGCATTAATGGCTGCATTCACAACAATTGAACAATCAACTCCACTGGCTTCGACTTCTTTTCCTCCAAACTTTCGGTAATCCTGCCAATTTATATCCTAGATACCGCAGACGCTCGCAAGATTTATAAAGTCTGTCCGTATTAGTCCGTATAAGGCTCTGAAGTGAATGCCATATGGGACTGAATTAATGTGACGTCATAGGGATAAATTTGGCAGATTCCCACGTCACGGCTCGTAATGGAGTACAAAGTACAATTACATAATAATAATATAATGTGGCAGCCGAGGTCGTAGTTTACAAAAAAGGGATACAGCGACTGCTTATACGGTTACTATGAAATTAGTATCAAGTGTCGAGATAAAATGTGATGCACGATTCTGCTTTTGAGCATATATCATGTCTCATGATACTGACAAATTTTGTTGTCAGTACCATTGAAGGTACTTCGGTACCTTAAACTGGCATAAAACTGACTGACTGAGGGACTGAGATCCCTTTAAGGGATAAGTTCGCTTTTGTACATTTGCTTTTGTTTTGTTATCTGTTATTTTTTGTTTTATGTCCAATAAAAAGATATACGTACATACATACATAAAAACATTGAGCTGGACGACAGGTCGGATTCATGTTAAAAAAAGTTTTGTGTCCAACTTGAACGACTCTATCTTGTTAACGTTCGTTATTTTATCTACACATTACATGTCATAAGTCCTCTGTAATGCGTTCAGAAACCAGCATTACGACAGTCAATTTTACTATGAACATTTTAGTAACGTAATGTCATTACGACATCGAAATCGATATCGTTATGAGTTTCAAATTTGGTGGCAAAGGCCTCCCCCAGCAGTCTCCATTCTCTCTCACATGCAGCCACTCTTGTCCAAGTTCTGCCAGCTACTCTAGCAATTTCATCCTCCCAGCGTCGAAATTGCCTTCCTTTCTTCCTTTTCCCGTCTCTTGGGATCCAGGTTGTTATAGTTTTGCTCCGTTTGTCTGGGCCTCGCATGATTTGACCGGTCCACTTCCATTTCATATGTTTTATTTTGCAGGCTACATCAGTTACTTTTGTTTTTTTTTCGCAATTCCTCGTTTCGTATTTTATCTATTCTTCTCTTGCCTATCATGCTTCTCTCCATAGCTCTTTGGCCAATTTCCAATTTCTTTTCATGTGCCTTTGTTAGTGCCAAAGTGTGACAGCCAAAGGTGATTATTGGTAGTACGCAGATGTTAAAAAGTTTTCGTTTGATCTTTATGCTGGTTTTCTTGTTTTTCATAATTTCCTTGAACGACCAGTAGGATTTCCATGCATTACTTAATCTTCTATCAATTTCTTTGGTTGTCAAATCTTGGGTAGAGATAATTTGGCCTAAGTATAGGTATTCTGATTAATATTCTATTACTCTGTTGTTAATTTTGATTATTGTCTGGGTGTCGCTATTTGTCATGGCCTTTGTTTGTTGGGTGTTCATTGTTAGACCTACCTCTCTGCTTGCCTTGTCTAGGTCTATCAACATTTTTTGCAGGTCTAATGCGGAGGTGGCGAATATAACTATGTCATCTGCAAATCTAGTACCCATAGTACAGGCTTTGCCTAGTTTGGGACTAGGTCAATTGGTGTCAATTTGTCCTATGATATTATTATTATTATTATTATTAATCTAAGGTGTGTAAGCAGTTCGCCGTTTATGTTAAGACCAAGTTGGTCCCAGTCGAGCTTTCGGAAGACCTCTTCTAGGATTGCTGAAAATAGTTTTGGCGACAGGGAGTCTCCCTGCCTTACCCCTCGTTGTATTTTTATAGCCTCTCCTTCTCTCTCGAGTTTTATCTTCGCCGTTGCTCCAGTGTAAATATTTTTGATAATTCTTATATATTTGTGGTAAATTCCTTGGTTGCTTAGGGCTTCCCAATCTTTCCTGTGATCTATTGAATCGAAAGCCTTACAGTAGTCTACAAAACAACAGAAGAAAGTTTTGTTATATTCTTTGCATTTTTCTATTATTTGTTTGACTACATGGATAAGATCAACAGTTGAATAGTTATTTCTGAACCCTGCTTGTTCCTTCGGTTGGTTTTCATCCAGAGTGTTGGTAATCCGACTCCAAATTATCTTCGAAAATATTTGCATATGCAACTCTACATAATTAGACCTTAAAACACTTGTTTATGCAAATAAACTGCTATTCATCACCGAAAGCCAAAAAAATCGGTCAACACTTCTTATCACCCCCACTTTGGTGGGCATTCTTGTATAAATATCTGGAAGCTTGGACAGATTTCTACAATTGAGTTATAACAGAGCCAGTTAACAATGGCTTGTAATTGTTTTGTGTCAGATAATTAGGGTAGCACCCAGCGCCAGCGGCCGCCATGCGGAAGTCATGGTCTGACTGAGTTTGTCTAGCCATGTCGAGCCTTTGTCTAGACTCTAGACACTTTGCTCGCAATTAGGGCATGATTTATTCCAATTTAATGATTACGAACGCCTGCAAGGGATTTCAGTTTGGACCGGCAGGAGTAAGCGATTATGACTGTTGATTATGACTTGACAACGGCATATTTATGTTTTTTAGGGTTCCATACCTCAAAAGGAGAAAACGGTACCCTTATAGGATCACATTGTTGTCCGTCTGTCTGCCTTTCAGTCAAGACCCTTTTTCTCTGGAACGCATGGAGGTAGTAGGCTGAAATTAATATCAAATATTCAATCCTGCAGTCCCTTGAAGCTGGGAAAAAATCAAGTCAACGCAATCAAAAGATACAGTCATTGAAAAGGTTTTTTCCATATAAATTGCCGTTCCCTGATGAAAACCTAAAGGGTACTTCCAGTTGTCCTAGAAACTTGAAATTTGGTATGAAGGTAGCTCATATAGCACAACCACGCAGAAAATTCTCAAAATCTTAAATTTTTATGTCTGTCTGTAGATTTCAGAGACCAATATTACGATTACCCCACACTGTGTACATTTTGCTTAGGAACAGGGCTCTGCTAACACTGGACTTTTTAAAACACTGGGTAAAAGCGTTAAACTTTATAACACTTGTCAGGTTTATTTATGTCGGTGTCTCTGTTTCCAATATTATTTTCCTCAATTATGTCATTGTAATGACATGTATCTTTAGTTCATTAATTCAAAATGCTCTGGAAGAAACGGTTGGGTCAGGTTTCGAGCGAAAGAAATAAAATAGTAAGACTATCTGATTGAGAATTTCTTTTAGCACAGCACAGCATTAAAAATAGCCGAGATTCCCCTTGGATGCGTATAATTTATTCTCATGGGCTTAAATAATGCAATCATGATCAACTTTTAACAATGCTCATAGTTCATGAGCACGCTGTTAAAAAAAGTTTATCTGATGGAGAATGTATGGTATGAACGTACCTATTCATGCAGCTCGTGTCAGGTTTTTGTTAGGGGTTCCGAAACAAAATGGTAAAAAGGAAACCTTATGGTGTGACTCGGTCCGTCCGTCTGTTTGTCTGTCTGTCCGTCCATCACAGCCGTCTATTTCAGGAACTCTAACAATGCTATCAACTTGAAATTTGGAATAGTTTTAGATATTTTTGCCCAAGTATTTTATGCCCAAGCTGCAAACAGAAAATAATAAAAAATAATTTTGGCAGGATCTTAATATTTCAAAGAAGGGTAAAAAAAAAATTAAGGAAAAGGCAAAGGAATACAAAGAGGACCCTACCTATATCTGTTTGAATGTAGATAATAAAATCAAGCACTTAGTATTGGTAGTACAACCGTCGCGTCGTTAGCTCATCGACCCAGTGCCGCTCGCCGTACGCGTACGTCGACCCTAAGATCTTACTGCGCTATTACTACACAAAATCCCAATTGCTGTATTTAAGGAGTACCACATAAAATTCACGGTAAGCTTGCAAAACGCGCGGGGCAATCAAACCGCATTCTACATTTAACTGTCAGTGTTACACAAATTTAAAGGTTCCAATGAGCCGTGAACTAAATTGTCTGCAAACATAAAATAACGATCTCGTAAATTGTTCTTCATTTAGTCTAGGTTTGCGAGTCAGTCTAGACCAGCCGGGATGCAACTTATGTCTACCCACAGATTTAGTTGCATTTATGAAGATACCTACTTACTCACTTTAGATAGCAAGCGTTGTCCTCTTTGGGAAATGGTTACCTAATGATTAATGATTCGCCGACAATTTTTAAGCAGATTATTGATTGAAAGACAACGTTTCGTCGAATAACAGTAGGTACGCCGATGGATTTGTGCATAGATGTATTTCATTGTTTGAGACTAACGTTTCCTAACTCAACCTTTAGCAGCTATTTACTTGGTTTAAGAATCAGTAAGCCGAACGACTATTTTAACATTCTGGACAGTGTCGACTACGCCCCGCGCGGAGCTCCTATTCTGCGCGCTCCCGGCGCTTCGTGCCTTGACGTAACTCTAACCTAACCTAACCTTATTAGCCTAATACTGGTTAAGATTTAGGTTACGTTAATCGACTAAACGAAACAACTAATAAGCGTAACGAAATTTACAAAACGTTACTCTGCCAAAAGAACGGTCTGCCAATAGTTGTCTACGAAAGAAAAATCCGCGTAATTAAACTCGGCGAAACGACAAGTCACCTCGGGAAATACATTATACGAGTCGTCGTACAGCAAGTCCCTTTTAAGGCTGCCGTCAACGCATATCCGAGTTGCTGTCATCTTCACACGTTATGAATTCCTGATCAGACCCGGCGCCAGCGGTCTCATTCTATTACAAAGATACTTGAACGGCTACTTTTTGTCGTAAACTTAAAAGGGATGTGTCTTAGAATTGTATGGCAGTATCTCTTTCAAACGAGCATGCAATCACGGTGGCATTCCTAGACAACGGCCGAGCCTATTAGCGGGAGCTTCTATACTTGCGTATTACTCATTATGGCTAGTACGTGCTGCTTTTAGCTTTTACTTTGGTTTAATACTTGGTCTCAACTAAATTTAATATTGATCTTTCTTATTTTGTCAACCTAATATAGGACAGTGCGAGTTCAAGTCTGCGTGAGGAGAGGAAGCAATGCTATTTAACCGATATTATGTGTGGATGTTTATACGATTTCGTAAGAAGATGTATTGACAGACATGACCATTTTTATCCAAGAAAAACAATCTGTGTAAGTACGTATCTACTTAGTAGTTAGGCAAAAAGTATGTGATTAAATTACATTTTTGTATTAATTCTTCAATTGCTTCTGTTACTTTTAACATGAAACTACCGTGACAAACATTCAAATATAGTGAAATAAACGGATCACTCACATATGTCAGTCGAGTATAGCTTGACATGTTTCGGACTAATCCGTAGTCATTCCTCTGGGAGCACAAGCCACGCCGGTGGCGGGACGTTAACTGCGCGCCGCGGCTCTGCTCGCGCGGCTGCTCTTCGCAGCTGACGGCGGCTCACAACTACCCTCGTTTTCATCGTCATTTTTATTGTTGTCAAAAGTAGGGTAGCACACTACACTAATCACATCACTTTGTAAAGGCACGTTCACACTAGCTGTTGACGCAGTATTCAACACAGTTTTCCAACTAGGGGGCACCGACCATCCACTATCACGGTTGAAATTGGGATGACGACTAATTTCAATGGCTTCACGTACTTTCCGCGGAATGAAAAATTTTCCTCTCGCCAGTACCGACACCTTATCAAAACGAATGTAGTGCGTCGAATCCAAATCCATTCTTATCATCCTGTTTTTTCATACTGCGTATGTGCTTCGTCAGTCTTGTGGATATATTCCGCCTAGGCTTTCCGATATAGTTCTTCCCACAGGAACACGGAATCTTGTATACCTCGGGAATATTCAGATGTTCCTTATCCTTGGGTGAACGCACCAACTGTCTGAGCTGCAAATGAGGACGGAAAATCGACTTGATGCTGTATTTTCGGCGTAACAAGTGCCCGATTTTATCCGTTACCCCTTTTATGAATGGCAGGTAGACTGGTACCCTATCGACCACGGCTGGCCGTTGCCGGGCCGATGCGTTCACGACACGATTGCATTGCCTCCAGTTAAAACCATTGCTTTCCAAAACACGCTTAACGTGAAACATGTCAAGCTATACTCGACTGACATACGTGAGTGATCCGTTTATTTCACTAAGCTTCTGTTATTTTAAAACTGATATCTTTGTAGTACTAGATGCATTTGTTTCTGTTTCGTGTTACAATTTGTTATTGTATCACATGCAATATTGTTCGTAAAACAATTTTAGGGGTATGTTAGTTTACATTACGAATGTAACCCAACAGAGCACGAATGAAATACGAGGGCTGTTTGATAAGTACCCGTTTATGGAAAAAAAAAATATTTTTTTGTATATATGCATTTATTTTTCTACGTAGTCACCTTTTAACTCTATACATTTGTTCCACCTATACTCAAGCTTCAATAAACCATCCAAAAAGTATGATTTTGGAAAGTCATTAAAATAGGCCTCTGTGGCGGCAATGACTTCGTCATTTGATCCAAATCGCTTGCCACTGAGCCATTTTTTTAGGTTGGGAAACAAAAAGAAATCGCATGGGACCAAATCTGGAGAATACGGGGGGTGAGACAATAGTTCGTAGCGTAACTGTGCTAATTTAGCCGTCACAACTCTGGACGAATGAGCCGGGGCGTTGTCGTGATGAAACAGTACTTTTTTCTTTTTTAAATGGGGTCGTTTGTCCTTCAACACGGCGTCAAATTCATCCAATAAATTGGCATAGTACTGCCCTGTTATTGTTTTTCCCTTTTCTAAATAGTCAATATGTATAATACCCTGCGAATCCCAAAAAACGGTCGCCATGACCTTTCCAGCCGATGAGACGGTTTTTGCTTTCTTTGGAGCAGGTTCACCCGGTAAAATCCACTGCTTCGACTGCTCTTTCATTTCCGGTGTGTAGTGGTGGACCCACGTTTCGTCCACGGTCACGAAACGACGCAGAAACTCCTTCGGGTTACGTTTGAACACGGCCAAACACTGCTCCGAAGTAGTCAGTCGGTTCCGTTTTTGCTCCTCCGTGAGTAAACGCGGCACCCACCTCGCCGATACTTTCTTCATACCCAATTTTTCTTCTAATATGTGTTGTACCCTCTCGATTGAAACGTTTACAGCATCAACGATTTCTCGAAGTTTAATTCGGCGGTCGGCTAAAACGATATTTTCAATTTTCTTAACCATATCGTCTGTAGTCACCTCAACTGGCCGGCCTGGGCAAATCCTCATCAAAGACGTTTGTTCTCCCCCGCTTAAACTCGTTATACCAATATCTGACGGTTGTCATAGAAGGAGCACATTCATGGTAAACTGCTTGCATTCTTACTTTTATTTCATCATATGTTTTTCCTTCCAAAAATAAGAATCTAATTACAGACCGATACTGTTCTTTCTCCATTTTAACAATTTTAAGTTCACGCCTTCACTGAATCGTTGTCAATTGAGAAAAAAAAGAAAAGAATGCCATTTTTTTTTTTAATTTTCCCGCCTCTGAAAAACGGCTTAAAAAGGTGGTATACTTATTTGCGGCCAGTGATATTAATATATTTAGGGATTTTTGGCGGGAAACCGATGAGAGTGGATCGTGTCGTTAATTGAATTTTAGTTTCTGTGCTTAATGTTGTTTGGTGGATAATAAAGATAGTGTATTATACAACAAAATAACGTGAAAGTGCCCAGCAAATGAAGAATTCAAGTGAAAACGCGTATTCCCTCTGTTTGTGACCCTCAAGTATCCGCGGGCTGCTGTTCGCCGAAAGCTCGCCGTAAAGTACACTATCGCTTTACGGAAGGCATGAGCAGCTGACAGGACGTGACTAGGACAGACTGACAACTCGGACGGTGACAGGACTTTAATATACAGAAATTTACAAAACACATCAGACGTGGCTGTATGGACTCCGTTCCTTTGCCTATCCCTTATGGGATGAATTAAAAAAAAAAAAAATATATTTAGAAAACGGGTACTTATCAAACAGCCCTCGTATTATGTTTGAGGTGCCAACTGCCGTATTATCAGTATCACTTGCTATCGACTGCATATAATCTTCTGATAGTAACAGAAACTCTAAGTTGCAACAATGTACCAGGCATCTGCCTATAGCTCCTATAGAATAATTATTATATTGTTGATTTTGTGCTGAGTGTCAAAACGGCAATTGGTGTTCGTTAGCAACCCATACAATACTTAGGCAGGTACATGATACTTAGTTGGCTTCTAAGAACTTCTAAATCTTTAAGTGATGTGATGTTGAACAAATTAAGCTCCCTTATATAAATTACCTTAGTTACGTATTTTTGAGTGGAGTGCAGACAGCGACTCGGCAAACGTAGTGTAGGACGCCCGCCGGCCAAGAGGGATGCATGCGGCACTATGGCGCTCATTAGGGGAGGCCTATGTCCACCAGTGGACTAGAATAGGCTGATGATGATGATGAATGACTCTAATATTTGTACCCGTCCGTCTCAAAGGATCAATTCGCCCATAATACCCAGTTTAAAATGGCATTAAATCCTAACTTAATATTATAAATGCGAGAGTAACTCTGCCTCTCTGTCTCTCTGTCCGTTACCTCTTCACGGAAAAACCGTTGCACCAATCTAGATGAAATTTGGTAAGTAGTAGAAAGTAGTTTGAATATTAAGGAATAACATAGGCTACTTTTTATTTGGGAAAATTTTATAGTTCCCGCGGGATAGCGATAACGGAAATCTACGCGGACGAAGTCGCGGGGCAACAGCTAGTATTTAATAAATCGTTCGGAATCGTTTATCACGACGAGGGCATGTCGATGTGAACATTCACAATTAGGCCGTATCCAGATACGGCTGTCGTCATCGCGGCTTTATGTTTTATTGCAGCCGAATGGAGTTAGTCGAGCGCTTGCACTTTGGGATTTGCATACGAATGGAGATAGCCGCCGATTTCAAGTTGTTTTATTTACGATTTAAATAAAGTGTTTGATCAGAACTTTGAATTATTGTAGCTACACTGCTCAAACATGTCTAGGATTCAATTACATATGTGCGGACTCTCATAACGCGTTTGATCCCTAGGTATTTTAGAGCAGTGTACAATTATGAAAACAACATAAAAAATAACATGAAACTACCGTGAGACTCAATCATAGTGAAATAAAACGGATCACTCACGTATTATAACTCGAGTTTAATTAGTCCGAAACATTTCGCGCTAAACTCGACTTATATACGTCAGTGATCCATTTAATTTCACTATAAATTGTACAGTCTCTTTGATATGATGCTTCTTCAGAGTTCATAGTTTCGTCCCCCGAACTTGCTTAAAAATAAATGGAAGTACTTACCTAGTAGTACATATCACATTATATATACGTATTTTTTAACCGACACACTTTACACGACGAATTTAAGATTTTTACAGGTTGCACACACCACTAATAGTGCAAATATGCAAGTGATGGGGTTATTCGGATATATCGGGACACAGTGGTGTAATTGGCAAAGCACCCTCGGCACGGTGAGCTAAGACATGCGAATTCAAATCAACTACACCAGCGCAACGCAAACTATTAGGTAAAAACTTTTCATCTCTTTAAAAATCATGTTATCATTACCTAAAATTAAAAGCCAAAATATTTTTAACTGACTTCACAAAAAAGGAGCAGGTTCTCGATTCGTCAATTTTTTTTTTATGTATGTTCCCCGATTACTCGAAGACGGCTAGACCGATTTCAAAAATTCTTATTTTGTTTGAAAGGGTATACTTTCTAGTTGGTTCCATTGTCACCAAGTCAGGATCTGATGATGGTATCCCAGGGAAATCGAGGGCAACCCTCAACTTTTATAGGCACGTATCGTATATTTCATACTTACATTTTCGAAAGCTATTCAAGTATTTGCGTCTGGTAGTCATCATCTCGTGTTGTCGTCTTAACGGTTAGGAGTTGGAGGATAATTCTTTAGAATATTAACGTAACTTAATAAAATTGTACAAAATTGTCAAAGAATATTCCGCTCGCACCACACCGACTTCATAATATATTTATTCTGTTAGGCCATGAGACATGAGGTTTTTTTTGAAGGCGGTTTTTTGTTAACTACTGTCGACGTTGTTGTAACGAGTAAATTACACCACCGAGCTTTAATCACTATAATTCACAATTTTTTTCAACACGTAGACACGCTTGCCATACAAGTTAACAATATTCTTACTTTCCAACATTCCGCTGTCCGGGTTTACAATAATAGATGAGAATAGTGCCGGTGACATCACGAACCGGCGCCCGCGCTGCCCTAATTGCCTGCAATTGTCTCGTGCTAACTCTCACGGCGCGTTTACTACGCGCACTTAATCATTGCATGTTAATAATTATTACGGCTCCAATTGAATAAACGACATCGTAAAATTTCGAATTTATATGACTGAGAATGTAGACCGGACCGGCCTCCTTGAGACCTTTCGTCATCTATAGGTATTATGGGGCTGAGCTGAATCGCAATTTTGTACATCGATGACTTCGATTGAAACATTTTTCAACCTTCGTTTTAAATAAGAACTTGATTGTCACATAAGTTTTATTTACTTATTTATTTTATTATTATTAATTGTTGCTCCGGACCAGTCCCTTAGAGACCATGGACGCAACGTCGCTTCCGAAACGTAGGGGTAGGTATTTAGTTCCTAAGTGCTTAGGCTGGACATAATGAGAACGGGATATTGACCGCGAATACCTTATAGATTTGACGCAGTTACCTACATGATCACAGTTAAATCTACAAGGTAGGTACTTAATCGCGGTCAATAAGTATCCCGTTCTCATTACTTGCTTGGGTTGGGTCAAGCTTGAATCTAAACAGTTAAACGTTACAATACTTTTAGGTACATAAAAGTTACTAGGTTTTAATACTTCTTGCTAAGTAATTAGGGTTGGTACCAACATAAGTCACTCCTCTTAAAAAGAACAACTGAAACCTACATTCGCTAAGGGCATTGCTCTCGGCATGCATTTACATCAATTAGCCTTTTCAAACTCAACTGAAACGTAACCCGATCCCAGAATGCATGTCTGACCCACGCTTTATTTTGCATGTAGTGCGTACGACAATCTTCATTTACTGATAAATTAAACCAAAATGTTACTGCAATCTAAAAGTAGGTCGCGACATTAAATCTGATACTAAATAATTAATTAGAACGTGTCTCTGAATTTTGCGTGCATTTTAATCAAATCCGTTTAAGTTTTTAAAACCCGCTAAATTGCAAAGCGGCACGCATCGCAATAGTACTTGCACAGCAAAACAAAATAAGATAGGTATACCTTCGTATTCATGTAAATGTATAAACCATGCAGAACAATATTAGGCCACTTCAATGCATTCGATGATGATCATTGAATATTATTTTCCAATGTACTCATCAAATCGCGAAACCTTGATGCCACTGAACCAAATTCTTGATCTGGCGGCCCGCCAGGCAGATGTCGGCTTCTAATTTTGACGGAAGTGCACTGTATCTATATACATTACTTTATTTATAACTTTACACGGTTAGATGGTTTTTAGCTGTAACTTCGTGTAGTTAGTAGGTACCTACCTGGTATTCGTTTAGAAACGATGTCCCCAAATTGCGGATATTGGCTAAATTAGTGGCGCTCTGAAATAGCTGTTTCATTGTCTTTTTTATTGCTTTATAACTTGCCCAATTGGTCATAGTCCTTTTAGGACGACATCGTGTCTGACGCCCTCCTATCAAACTTTTAGATCTTATTGCCACACCGAATTTGGAATCCACCTTCGTTATAGCTATCAGCAGTACCTACCTAACCCAAAACCCTGCCTCGTAAATGCAATTTAACTACTGTCGTATTTCTTTCTACGAAGTATAGTAGGTGTAGGACATTGTCGTTAATTTACTAAATGTCAAACATACAGATGGCTCACTCATTTTTAGCGTAGGTAGTTAAAGACCCACGAGATTGTAGATTGTTCAACAAATAAATAAATATATAAAAGGAGGAAAAGCACCTAATTCAACAACAGATTCCCAGAGTTAAACACGCTTTTACAAATTTGTAGGGAACCGTCGGTGCACGAGTCTGACTCGCAATTGGCCGGTTTTTTTTATACAAGATGGCAGATAGTTGTTTCATTTTAAATTTAAACAGCAGCCTAATCGATGGGTATATCGACAGTCGACACTTTTGCTATTGTACTAAAACAAATCTTGCCGAACCCTAATAAAATCAGACTTTGTTTAATGTACGACCTATTTTTCTAGTAAAAGCCAGACAGCCCACGCTTTCAGATCTAAACTAAAATAGCTAAGCCTTAAGAGCCGGCTGGGGCTAGTAGTGTGATTCAACTGAAACAAATTTATATGAATCATCAGCATTATGCTAATGGCATGTTAGGTTTAGAGTATAACATAAAACTACCATAAGACTCAGACCTAACAGAGTATACCTAAGGCCAAACCGGTATAAACTAAACCGTAGTCCTTCTGGAAGCGTTCATCGCCGTCAGCAGCGTCGCTAAACGAACACTCGGAAGAAGGACTATGGATTGGTCCGAAACATTTCAGCCTAAACACGACTTGGAAATAAGCGTGTGAACCGTTTATTTCATCATAAATTCTAGCTAGTGAAGGTACTTTCCTACCGCTTTTTACAAACTCTTCTAAAAACCATCGTAAAATGAATGCTGACTGCTAACTACCAATCCCGAAGTAAGTAAATAAGTACTTAACAAACAGTGGCGTAGCAACCAAGGTTGACACCCCAGCTAAAGATGCACTCGGCTATGGGGTTGGAAATTTACTTAGGTATGACAATTTATGGCGCCAAGAAATTTTGATACAAGGCCCACACAAATCACGGTCGGGTCGTGATCGTGACACTCCCAAGCAAGTGACCGACGTCCGGGGCGGTCCGCCCTCGCCGCCCCCCTAGCTTCCCTACTGCTTAGAATAAAAGTACCTACCTAATAAATAAATCACTCCTCTTAACATAGCGTAGACCCTGTGTATGTGTATGAATTTCATCTCGTCGCATCCGTCTGTGCGGTTTTGTCGCTGTAACATGAGCAGAGCATTGTGACATAATCGGGATCCAATAGAGCCGATTCAGTGCAAATGTAAAGAAATGGCACTGTATGAAGCTGGACAAGCTGGTTTTAGTTTATGCACGTTAGCAAGCAATGTTGCGACTGTTGCGAGACCCATTATGCCCTTTTTTTGGTCAGTTTAATTTCCGGTTCGTTCTAAATTCTAAATTAGGACTTTCAGCGACATCTATTGGCACAGTAAAGAAATAAAAGGCACTTTTGACATCAATGTTGCCATATAAAATTTTTGCAATGAACCCAGTCAACAGAAAAATATTTTGATTGCGGGTTTCATTGCAATCACAGACAAAACTTTAAAAAAATATGTTTGAGTGAGTGATTAAATAACAAACGATTTACGTAACTTATAAGAAAAATGAATAAATTTGTAATGGAAAACAAACTTATTCAGTAAGTACTACCAACACGCCAATAACTAAACATGGCGTATTTTCCTATTCGTCATTCTTTGCAAGCCGTTTGATAATTACTGCGTGGCTGTTATGGGAGTTTCGTTTAATCGCAGTTTATTTATCCCTTTGACACATTTTCTGAGTTTTAATAAAAAATACCACACCTCGTAACGATGAGCGTCGACGCTTACGGACCGAGCTCTCAAACGCTCACATTTCTGGATACTGAAGAAGCAGATCTTATTGGTGCTGACACTCAAGGCTCCGAGTTCGAGTTTACAGACTTCACACTTCCTTCTCAGAGCCAGACTCAGGCGTCACAGCATGATCACGGTCTGTCTACGTCCAACCAGGTCAGTAGCAGGCACTAGTGCACTTAACCTCGCTTTATTTACTCGATTTGACGTAGAAAACCGTATATGATTTACTTTTGATCCGACTTTTAGGTAAATGGCTTAGGTCGTTTGGATCTGAGTTCGAAGGTTTCCTCCGTCACCAACGCAATAGCAGAGTTGCAGTTTGAGGAAGAAGACGAGGCTTTGTATAGCAGCAAGGAACTGCCAGACCATGCTTGCAAGTATTGTGGCATCCACGACCCTTCCACTGTTGTCATGTGCAACATTTGCAATAAGTGGTAAGTTTCATACTGCCACATCCAAACAAGTTTTATTAGCTCTGTAATGCTTGATATACATTTTTGTTAAAATGACTATTTTATTCTTGTTGATACAGTTGGTAGTTAGTTGTAGAGTTTAAGTGGCTGCCTGCATTGAATATTCATTCATTTAGCACTTAAATTGGTTCCATGGCAGTACTAAATTGTAAAGTTTTATAACTAGGTTAAAGTGTAATGAATTATCAATGCTATGCACCACACTAGCTTATCTAAAGTGGCATTCATTGCACGAAATTCGTCAAGTATAACCTCAACTTTATTAACTGACTAATTGTTGTTTTTCAAATTCATCCCGTATGGGATAGGCAAAGATCAAAGATCATACAGCCAAGTCTTTGAGTAATTAACTGACTAAATTTTGACAGGCAACATTGTTGTTCATGGGTTCTGAAAGACTTTTTGGCGGGAAGTCGAAACAAGCGCGCGTTTTAAAGTTTTCTGCTTTCTGAAAATTTATTTTTTCGTGTATATAATTGTTTATTTTAGCTGTAAATATAGTTTTTGTACAAAGTATATATAGTGTAAATAAAAATGAGTGAAAACAGTGCCGGGGGCGAGCCCCCAGACATAAAAAAACGAAAATTGGACGCGAGTGCGTCGGCCTATAAAATGTTTACCAAGGCAAATTACAAAAGACAATTTCCCGAGAATCATAGCACAGAATGTGTTGTTTATGTGGAATCCCAGGACGATGACAAGTTGGGTAATAGAAATCCTATTACCTTAACAAAACTTTTTACAGAGCAAGTGAAAGGTATTGTAGGCGTTCATCGGATAAATGCCTACAAAATTGGCATCACATTTAAGAAACCTGCGCCAGCTAACAACTTTCTGAAAATGGACCATTTCTTAGGCAGGAACAAGCTGAAAGCTTTTGTCCCTGCTAATTTAACAGAGACGACAGGAGTAATACGATACGTACCAAAGGAACTTAAAAACGACGAAATTTATAAGAACATAACATGTGACGCTGAAATAATATCCATAAAGCGTTTTATGCGAAAAGTAGATGGAAAGCTTATTCCTTTGGGAACAATAGCTGTAACCTTCGCAACGACTGCATTGCCACAGTACGCATACCTGAACATGTTCCGGTATAAGGTGCACACATACATACCACCCTTGCTACAGTGCTACAAATGTCTGAAATTCAATCACTCAGCCAGGGTCTGCAGAGGCGAGCAAATGTGTTCGTCTTGCTCCGGCCGACACTCATACAAGGAATGCGATGTTGAGGAGATAGTTTGCATCAACTGTAGCGGGAACCACCTCGCAATATCAAGAGATTGTCCCATAAAGAAACAGAAAATGGAAGAAAAGAAAAAGAAATATGCCAACCAGGACCGGTCCTATGCCACTGTGGTGAGTACACCAGTTGTACAGCAAATTGCCAACCCTACTGCCTTTCCGCCTATTCCTAAACCATTCAACCGCTCATCTTTGAATGCGGAACAAATTATTGACAATGATATAATAATTAATGCTATCATTAAGTCCCTAATCACTTTGGGTAATGATAAAGAAAATAGCCCGATTACAAATAAAAAGATCAAAGAAATATTGTTAGCAAATTTACTTAATTAAATAATGGATACATATTTAACAATAGCACAGTTCAATGTACAGAGCTTACAGAGTAAGAAAGCCTTATTAAAATCATTTCTTTCTGAACAAAATATTGATATATGCTTATTAAATGAAACCTGGCTTAAGAGTACAAGTATAATTCCTAATTTTGCACCATATAACTTTATACATAAAAATTCTGTAAATGCGCATAATGGAGTAGCCATATTAATTAAACAAAATTTACAATACAAAGTTATAAACACACCTTTTTATGAATCCATTCAAAATATCTGTATATCAATAGAAACATCTATAGGCACATTAAACATTCTGTGTGTATATTGCCCTCCCAATGCTAATAGATTTGACACCACTAAAATGAAAAAGGTATTACTGGAAACCCCTAAGCCATGTATTGTCATGGGAGATTTTAATGCACATCACATATTGTTTGGATGTTATTCAAATAATAACAGAGGCAACTGTTTATATAATATCATTGATGAATTTGACATGTGTGTTTTAAATGATGGTAGTGCAACAACTGTTCCATATCC
The DNA here is from genome assembly GCA_963691665.1 of Clepsis dumicolana. Classification (NCBI taxonomy): domain Eukaryota; kingdom Metazoa; phylum Arthropoda; class Insecta; order Lepidoptera; family Tortricidae; genus Clepsis; species Clepsis dumicolana. The sequence goes on from OY829521.1 coordinate 7,794,411, forward strand.
AAATAGAAATCCGTCTGCCATTGATCTAGCTCTAGTAAGTCCCTCGTTGGCCCCACTTTGTGAATGGCGCGTTCATGACGATCCAATGGGCAGCTATCATTATCCAACTCAGGTGGTCGTAAATGTGAAGCCTTCTATATATGAGGTCCGTCCTGTAGAAGAAAAATATATTTATAGTAAAGCTGATTGGTCTAAATACTATAATTTGTCAGAGACCTGTTTTTCTGAATTAGACATTAATAATACAGAACCACTTAATTTGTACAACAACTTTGTAGACATTTTATGTAAAATTCGATCAGAAACAGTTCCAAAACAAAAGTCAAAACAAACTCCGAAAGTCATGAGGAAACCTGCTCCCTGGTGGAATCAAACATGTGATGATGCTGTACATAAATCGAAACAAGCTCTACTGCAATACAGGACATCACCAAGCATTACCAACTTCATAAACTATAAAAAACTTGATGCTCAAAAGAAAAGAACATTAAAGGAAGAGAGTGTTAATTCATGGCATGACTTGTGCAGTACTTTTAATAGAATGACACCTATTTCTAGAATATGGGGTTACATTAAGAGATTTAAGAGAATAGGTTCTTCTCATAACAGATATTTAAATGACGAATGGGTGCCACGTTTCTTAGATAAAATATCAGATTCATCTCAGTTTAATATGAATAACCTTATGGACATATTGAATCAGTCTACAGAGAATCAGTCTAACTCCTTTCTTGATACACCATTTACACTAAATGAATTGTATATAGCACTCGAAACTAGGAAAGACACAACACCAGGGCTAGATAATATACCATACATATTAGTTAAAAGATTACATCCTAATGCTGTACAAATTCTATTGCAAGTTTATAACAAATTGTGGAATAGTTTAGTGATACCGCCATCATGGAAAACACAATGTGTTATTCCAATCTTAAAGCCAAATAAAGCTGCAAATAATCCTTCATCATATAGACCTATCTCCTTATCATCATGCTTAGGCAAACTTTTTGAAAACATGTTAAAGTTGAGAATAGATTACTTTGCTGAAACACAAGGAAAGCTACCAGATATTCAATTTGGATTCAGAAAAGGTAGAAGTTGCTCTGAAAGCTTTGTATCTCTGATATCTGATCTTAAAAAGGCAAAACTTAGTCACTCTAATGTTATATGTGTTTTTTTAGATGTTAAAGGTGCCTTTGACAATGTTAACATTGAAAGACTAATTCATATTTTACATGAATTGGGCTTACCAAGTAAAACTTTAAAATGGATATTAGATTTTTTACACAATAGAACTTTATTTGTTAAATTCAATAATAAACTGCAAGGACCTAGAATTGTTAATAAAGGGACAATGCAAGGCGCTACATTGTCGCCTCTATTATACAACTTATATACATCTCAAATCCTTAATTTTGTAGATTCATCCCAAGTTAAAATCTTGCAATTTGCCGATGACTTGCTTTTGTACAGTGAAAATCAAAACTTGGACTTGGCTGTTCATAATATGAACACAGCATTAAATCAACTTGAATATTATTATAGTAATACTTTAGAATTAGAAATCAGTTCAGAGAAAAGTACAGTGTTAGTTTTCAGTAGAGACCCATTTGCCCAGTCTGCTGTAAACATTGTATATAATAATAATTCAATTCCCATTGTCAGTCATCATAAGTTTTTAGGTGTTGTTATAGATGATAAGCTTAAATTTGACAAACACATAAACCATATATGTCAGAATGCCATGAAGAGCATAAATGTAATCAGAAGCTTAGCAGGTACTTTTTGGGGTTCTGACCCAAAAACTCTGAACATGTTGTACAAAAGCATAGTCAGAAGTCACTTTGACTATAGTTCCTTGGCTTACATGAATGCAAGTTGTACATTATTAAGGAAGTTGGATGTTATACAGAATATGGGTTTGAGGGTGATAAGTGGTGCTATGCGCACCACTCCTATTAACACTATGGAAATTGAAAATTGTATACCTCCATTGTCCTTGAGACGTTTACAGCTGGCTGAGAGATTTTGTTTGAAGGAGTTATCTTGTGAGAACAGTGTTGTTCTAGATAGAGTTATACACCCTGCAGGAATCACACAGTCAGCTGAGACATCCAACATCTCGGCTAATACTCTGATTTCAGGTTCCTTACCTGAAATTTCAACCATAATGACATATACAAAAAACCTGACTAGAAACATATACACCTGTAACAAGTGGCCAATTTACAAGTGCCCATATAACATTTTGCTAAGCTACCTTGACATCAAATGTCATTTAGCTTCTGTAAAGAATAAGTTTGATTTCTTGGAATTTTTAAATGAAAAATATGACTACTATACCCTGTATACTGATGGTTCTAAAAGTGAGCATGTTAAGGCAGCATACTATGACCCTCAAATGAAATCAACAAAATGTTATAAAATTCCAGATATTTGTACTATATTTACTGCAGAAATATGGGCAATATTAGAAGCGTTGAGATATGTATATACAAATGTAAATAGTGTAAATATATTAATAGTAAGTGATTCTAAAAGTGTGTTATCTACCTTATGTAACAGTAATCTAACATATAAACAAAATTTTATTGTATATAAAGTCAAGGAAATGATTATTAAGTTAAGGAAAAATGTACAATTTGTTTGGGTTCCCTCCCACAGTGGCATAATTGGAAATGAGATAGTGGATCAGGCGACTCGTCGTGACCACGACGAGGACTTAACAGAATCGTTTAAAGTACCTTTTACGGACTACCACCACCAGTTTAAAATGTCAGCAAAGAGAATGTGGAAGGAATACTGGGATGTTACTACAGAAACAAAAGGAAAGTGGTACGCAGAGCTGCAGCAAAACTTACCGACAGCACCATGGTATTATAAATTCAAATTCATGAACCGAAAATTTGTTACGTGCATTAACCGTTTGCGCTCTGGTCACTGCCAAGTTCCAGCACATCTCCATCGAATGAAGATCAGTACTGATGACAAATGTAAATACTGTACGAAAGAAAATGCTGATATAAAACACATAATATTTGAATGCGAAACGTTTGCCATACAAAGACTGTTACTTGTCAGTGTCATCAGTGATGTCGCAGATGAAAACTCGCTCAGTGTTCCCCGCCGCGTCCAAGATTTGCTATCGAACCCTGTCTACTTTATACCGGTATTTAAATTCATTTTAAACAGTGTAGACAAAATTTAATTATTGTTTGTATTATAGGTCGATAAGATGTCATAAATAACTTGTGTTGTATGTCGTTAAGTAGTCTTTAAGCTCTTAGAATGTAATTTAGAACATAATTAGAATTGTAATTCAATGAAAAATGTTTCCTATTAGTTAAGTATTACTAATTGTTTTTGTTATTTTCATGTTCCAAGTTTTTAAGTTGTGTTCTTGATGCATTCTTCTCCTTATTATCTAATATTCCGACTGAAGGACTTTGTATCCATGGTCATGAAATAAATTAAAAAAAAAAAAAAAAAAAAATGGGTTCTGAAAGGCTGTATACCACTGGTTCTTGATTCAAGTAAATAGATGCATCAAGGTCTTTCACAATCGGCCTCCTTTATAAATTCATTGCAAGAGTCTTTCTAGCCAAAACTAATAAATTGCAAAAATTTTATAAATAGCTGTTAATGTTGTGCAGAAGATGTGGCTGACACCATGTCCTTAAATATTTACGAATTATTTTTTATCAACTGTGTTTGTATTTAGTATATGTATTGTATTTATGTATGTATATTATGTAGTAGTATGTTATAATATGGTTGGCTTTTGTATGAGTTTATGTATTGTATTATTATTTATTCGCCTTCACTATTTGTGATTATAAACACACTCTTTGTCGGTCCCTTAAATTAACTTCTCCTCTCTACCGCTCAAAGGTTGACTGGTAGAGATCCCTTATAGTGATAAGTTCGCCTTTGTACTGTATCTCACTGTTGGTAACCTGTATTTATTTCTGTATTTTCTGTACAATAAAGCGTTTACTTACTTTTTTACTTACTTAATTAAAGTAGGTCAGACTAAACTAACACAAAGAACATTTCAGGTTTTGCAATGGGCGTGGTAATACCTCTGGTTCCCACATTATCAACCACTTGGTCCGAGCCAAGCACAAGGAAGCCGCCCTGCACCGTGATGGACCTCTCGGGGAGACCCTCCTGGAGTGCTACTCCTGTGGAGCTCGCAATGTCTTTGTCCTTGGTTTTATTCCTGCCAAGGCTGACTCAGTTGTGGTGTTGCTATGTCGGTATGTTACTTTTGATACAAGAATAATAGTAGATTAAACAGCAGAAAACTAAATAACCTTGTGTCATGAAAATGATGAATATAAGAGAAGGGCACATTTTTCTCAGGTTACTTCATTTAAACTTATCATATCCATTTTTTGAAACAGTTATGTTGAAGAAAAGATAAGGTTGATGATTATGTATGTTATTTTTTATTTTACGTAACTTCATTGTATGTAAATAAGACTTCTGAGGTAGCATTGTTTAATGTTTCTACTTGACTTACACTTACACTAAACTTAGATAAAACTAACTACATGTGCTTTACCAAATATAATAACACCCAACCAGCCCCGGACCTAAAGTTAAAAATACATTGCTGTGATTTAGGTTATGACTCTCCCTCCTGTAACTGTACCCAGCTTAAAAAAGTCTCGACCATAAAATACCTAGGCGTCATACTGGACCAGCGGCTATCCTGGCAACTGCATATTGAACATATTAACACCCGTATTAGAAAATTAATCTGGATTTTTAAAATCCTTAGACATGTTGCTAACAAGACTTTACTTCATCAACTGTACATAACGCTTGCACAATCAGTAATAGGTTACTGCATTGTAGTATGGGGTGGGGCTGCGAAAACTAAACTTATAATGGCAGAAAGAGGGCAGAGGTGTCTACTAAAAGTAATATACAAACTACCGTTCAGACACCCAACTAGTGAACTGTATAAAGTCAGTAGCGTCCTATCGATAAGGAAATTGTATATTTTGATAAGTATTCTTAAACTACATAAGAAGTTGATCTTTAACCCAGCTATATTAAAACGTAGGTTAAACTATTACGTAGCCCCTATATGCCTTTCGAAGTCCAAATGTGCCAGAAGACAATACACTGCCTTATCATCCCACTTGTATAATAAAATAAACAAGATCCTTAATATCTACCCTATGAATCAACTAAATTGTAAGAAGACTCTGATCCAATGGCTTTACACACTGAATTATGATGACACGGAGTCACTTCTTCTATGAGCTATGTTTGTCTTTGCATGCTTTTAGCTTAAAAAGCTTATATTCAGGAACAATCTTCTAATCCTTCACAAACCCACAATCAACCCCCCCCCCCCCCCACACACACACACACACACACACACACACACACACACACACACACACACACACACACACACACACACATACACACACCTTACTAATTAAGAATTAAGATATTAATAGATAGTTCTTATAAGAAATTGCTAATTTGTAAAACAACACCGGAAGGGAGGAGCGGAACCTCCTAACACAAGTATTTGTCATACTTACCAGGAGGGACCGGACATACATATTGTAACCCTTAGCATGATACCAAATAAAATATTTTGATTTTGATTTTGATTTTTGATTTTGACTTAAAGTGAAATGAGTCAAGTTTTACATTGTAGAAGTTTTAGGTTCTTAGTGTTGAAAATAAAATCAGATTCACTTATATTATTCCAGCCAACCATGTGCTGCACAAAGTTCCCTGAAGGATATGAACTGGGACCAAGAGCAGTGGAAACCATTGATTTGTGAGTAAAAATCTATGACCATCATCAATAACTTGAGCTAAAGTTTATATTGGAATTGTGCTTCACTAAATTCTTGCTAAGGAAATGGCTTCTGCCTGACACAGTCTTTCTGATGATACTGCTGTCAAATAATACTGCCTTGCTCAGAAATCACATTTAACTAGAACAGATTTAGTAAACAGTTTGTGGCTTTTAATTATGATTTAAGTCTCTAAATTTACTGGTTAGGGTTTTCTTTCCGGTTTTCATTTATTTCATTTTTAGGCTTCCATACCTCAAAAGGAAAAAACGGAACCCTTATAGGATCACTTTGTTGTCCGTCTGTCTGTCCATCTGTCAAGACCCTTTTTCTCTGGAATGCGTGGAGGTAACATGCTGAAATTAATTTCAAATACTCAAGCCTGCGGTCCTTTGAAGTTGTGAAAAAATCAACCTTCTAAGTCAACGCAATCAAAAGATACAGTAATTAAAAAGGCTATTTCCGTACAAATTGCCGATTTCCAAAAACCTAAAGGGTACTTCCAGATGTCCTAAAAACTTGAAATTTGGTATGAAGGTAGCTCTTATTGCGCAACCACTCCGAAAAGTCTCAAAATCCAAAATTTTTATGTCTGTGTGTAGATTCGTAGACCAATATAAGTTGATCCCACACTGCGTGCGTTTTGCTTAAGAGCAGGGCTCTGCTAACACTGGACTACTTAAAACACTGGGGAAAAGCGTTAAAATCTTTCTACGGAACTCTCGTGCGCGAGTCCGACTCGCACTTGGCCGGTTTTTTTTTTTTAATATGTAATTCTAATATAAGTTACAAAGGCCGTCTGTTGAAGGTTCGTAGTTAAAATGTCCTGTATTTTACAGCGGATCGCGCGTTTTTATCGTGGTTGGTGAAAGTTCCATCTGAAGCGGAGCAGATGAGGGCCCGTCAAGTAAGTTGTCCTAAATATTGTCCTAACAATGTATTCCATCAACTTTGTCGGTTGTATCACAATATATGCTTCGATATTACAAATTATGGACTTCCCACTTTAATTAAAAAAATGTTAGTAATTATTATTTCCTAGCTGCTAGTATGTAAGATAAATGGGTAATTATAGTTACCAGATATAAAAAATATACTTCTCACTTAATCAAAATAGTTGAGTAATTCAATACAAACTTTATACTAAGCAATAATTGTGTCATTTCTAATGAGATTGCTGATTTGACCAACTAGGCAACTATGTATCATGCATTCTAATTGCAGGTGACGCCTCAACAAATCGGTCGCCTGGAAGAGTTGTGGCGCGACAACGTGGACGCCACCTTTCAAGACCTGGAGAAACCTGGAGTTGACGAGGAGCCGCATCAGGTGCTACTGAGGTTAGTTTCATTCCATTTAGCTCCATCCTCAAACTTATTCTTGAATTGTAACTATTTACAATTCAAGAACAAGTTTGCATTCCTTGTGAAAAAAAATTAGTTGATTGTTAATTAAGAATGTTTGGTTGTGAATCGTAAAACCTTATTGATACTGGATGCTCATTAGGTGGACTTGTACCATTTAAGCAGCAATTTGTAGAAGAAAAGTATTTTTTTGTACTACTGATTGCAATAAAAGATTGTTACAATATTTTATTGTAATGAAAGGTAAGATGAGGTTGTGTAATGAAAAAAAAAAGTAGTATCATCATTAGTTAGTCACTTTTCATAGAATTAAAGTCACAAAGTTGACTGGTCAACTTTTACAAATGATGTTATACCCTTTCAGATATGAAGATGGTTATCAATACCAAAACATTTTTGGTCCGCTGGTGAAACTAGAAGCGGACTATGACAAGAGGCTAAAGGAATCACAGACTCAAGAGGGTATTGAAGTGCGTTGGGATGTGGGTCTCAACAAGAAGACTATTGCCTACTTCACCTTGGCTAAAACTGACAGTGATATGAAACTGATGCATGGAGATGAACTAAGATTGAGGTAAAAAAACTTTGCAAATGTCTAGTCTTTTAGGTGCGAAATAATCTACCCTTTAAATGTTAATGACATACACAAAGGTCACTAACATGCCACAGCACATCATCTTTATGTCAATAGCATACTTAGTTAGACTTCACTCCTGAGTATGCTGCATTTTATCACAGACTTTGGTTTAAAGACATTTATTCTCAAAAAGAACATACCATTCACTTAGATGAGATACAAAAATATTCTTAAATGCTTACGTAATCCAACTAAAATTTTAGTATAAAGAATCGTGTATATACTTATTTAACTTAGCTTTAAACAGACTTAAAGATTCACATTCTTTAGTATCTTACAGACTTAAAGATTCACATTCTTTAGTATCTTTTGGGAGGTTGTTGTACATCTGCGCCCCCTCTGATAAAATATATCTTTTACCGTAGCTGGTTCTATGTCTAAATAGTTTTATTTTGTTTGTGTTCCTCAGATTATGCTTAAATGTTCTTTTCGTAAATGTTAGTTGTGAATGTATTTCCTTTCTTAAAATCTTTTTGACGAGCATGCAAGTCGAATATACATAAGTTTGTTTGACATTGAATAGCTTCGTCTTTGCAAATAGTAATTTTGGTCTTGTTAAGCGATCATAATTAAACAGGGTTTTTATTAGCCTATTCTGAGATCTTTGTAGACATTGAAGATTCGTTTTGGCTGCAGAGCCCCACACTTCAATAAGATAATCCAGGTGAGATTTCGCTAGTGAGTTTTATATCATTACACGAGCTTTGTGAGGTATGCAGCCTACACAATTTTTTAATGCTCCAGTCAAAGATGACAATTTTGATTTTACCTTTTGGATATGATTTTTCCAGTTTAGTTTGTCATCCAACAACAAACCAAGATATCTCTCCTCACTAGATCGACGTATAATTTAGCTATTAATCATTAGAGGGGGGTGCTATGCTATTTTTTTATTCTTAGCTGCAAAAATCATAAATGAAGTTTTAATTGTATTTATTGTCAAGAGATTACTTTGACGCTAAACGTTGAACCTGTGTAAATCAGTCTGTGCCTCATTTATCAAGTTAAGATTACATCCAAAATAAAATAAACAAGTATCGTCAGCGTATAAAGTTACTTGTGCCGATAAACCGATATTACTAATGTTGTTGACGTAGATTGAGAACAACAAAGGACCCAGTATAGATCCCTGTGGTATTCCACATTTAATTCCCACTGGATCACTGCTGTAGTCACCTTTTTTTACAATCTGGGTCCTGTTTGTCAAATACGATAGTAAAATATTGTATGCTGTACCTGTTACACCAAGATTCTTCAACTTTTGCATAAGGATACTGTGACATTGTCGAAAGCCTGTTTTAAATCTATAAATATGCCTAGTCCAAAGTTTTTCTGGTCTATATTGGTTTTGATTTTCGTGACAAGGTCAATAGTTGCTGATTAGTGTATTTGATTGTTTTCTAAAGTCGTATTGGCTCTGAGAAAGAAGATGTAGGTTAGTAAGATGGTCCTCAAGCCTCCGATAAAGAATTCTTTCAAAAATCTTAGATATAACAGGTAAAACAGATATTGGGCGGTGATTCCCAGGATCAGTTTTAATCCGACTTATAAATTGGTGTCATCTTCGCTACTTTAAGAGTGTCGGGAAAAACTCCAGAACTCAGACATTGATTGATACAGCTTGTGAGATTAACTACTGTAAGGTCTGCAATACACTTTATTGCTTTTGCGCTTATGTTATCAATGCCTGTACTAGAATTAGTGTTAAGACCATTAATAATTTTAATTACTTCGTCAACAGTACATGGTTCAAATTCAGTAATCTTAGGCTTTGTGATGTTGTCATCGTATTTTTTGTATCATAGACTCATTTGGTGTATTTTTGGTATCATATTAGAAAGTTCAATTCCTATATCAGTAAAAAACTTATTAAGTATCTGACACACCTGGTATGGATCATCTATAACACTAGAATTTAATATTAATGTAGGTGGAACAGGCAAATCCTTGTTTTTATTTGTGGCTAGTGAATTGATCAAATTCCACATTTTTTTGGGATCTTTATTACAGGTTTTAAATTTGTTTAAGAAATATGTTTCTTTTGTATGTTTGATCAATGCACCAACCTTATTTCGTTCCTTCTTGAATTCAGTTTTCTTCTGGTAATTTTCTTCGTTTTCCTTGTATTTTCGCCACAGTGTGTTCCTTTTCATGATTCCTTGTATTATTTCCTTATTTATCCAATCTTCTTTAGGCTTATTAAGTATTTTTGTTTTCATCACCCTGTTTTTTTCCAAGTGCTGCTTAATAAATACTTCCAGGTCATGGTATGAGCTGATTTTATTTCCAGAAATTGCTTCACTGGCACTTCTATACAATCCTGAGTAGTCTATAGCAGAATACTGCATACATTCCTTAGCTACATGCTTATTTTTAATAACTCCACTAATGTCTGCTTGTGATCTGTCATAGGCGCATCAATTATAGTTAAATTGTACCGAATTTCCTAAAGGTTAGAGGAAACATGATCCAAAATGGTTTTTTTTTTATAGAAGTTTCTCGAGTACAGTAGTTGGGTTCTATTTTATTCATTACGTGGTAACCTGCTTCTTGTAATGTGGACATGTATTTTATAGTGTCATTATCTGATGATTGCAAATCGATGTTATAGTCGCCGAAAACGATTGCTCTTTTCCGTTTTTCCAATTGTAATTAGTTGATGTCTAAAAACTTAAACCATGTATCCCTTTCATAATATTTTAATTGATTAGGAAAGGAAAAGTATAAACTACAATTCCACAGTAAAACCTAGCGTTGCTAAGCCCATTAAGTTGCATGTAGAGAATAAAAAACTAATTGCTATTTTATTTTTACGTAGGCACTACTACAATGAGGGCTATCTGTCATTCTCCACCAATGAAAGACAAGTGCTACTGACCTATGATTGGTGGAAATTGACAGATAAACGTCACTCCGACACTAGCGATTTTTTCATGTACCTCTACAAATATGAAGTAAGTATGGTGAAAATCTCAAGATCCTTTAGAAAACACAAAATGAATCAACTTTGCAGGTACGTAGGCGAGCTCCACAAAGCCTGGTCGGGCGTGGGCCACGTGATCAAGGTCCCCGACAACTTCGGCGACGACGTGGGGCTGGAGCTCAAGAGCGGCGCGGGCGCCCCGCTCGAGTGCACCTCCAACTTTGTGGTCGACTTCATATGGAAGAGCACGTCTTTCGACAGGTTCGGGCACCATAGTTGTCGACGTGTTGGGAACAGTCTCAATAGTTTGGAAATAACATTCTTATCGCTAGCGATTTGTGAGCGAGTGCTTCATACTGATATCGCTCGCGGTGAACACGTTGCGTGATCTGATCGCCTCGATACAGAACTCGCTAGCAAATCGCCAGTGTGATAAGGCTGTAAGTAGTAAAAAACTGTGTCACATAGCGGAACCTGCTCATCAAGGTATTTCGTTTGTATATTCTAGAATGCAATTGGCGCTGCGCAAGTTCGCCGTGGACGACTCGTCCGTGTCGGGCTACATCTACCGCCGCCTGCTCGGCCACGAGGTCGAGGAGGTGCTGTTCCGCGTGCACCTGCCCAAGCACTTCAGCGCGCCCAACCTGCCCGACCTCAACAGGTCGCAGGTAATTTAACCGGCATTTAGTAAACGATGGGATTATAGGGGGTGAGAATGGTATCGAAGCCGCTGCCCGACGAGGCGGCTGTTGATTTCGGATCTCGGGATTTGGGATTGGATCGTTTCGACGTCCCTTTATATTCGGTTTGAAGTAATCTTGTGTTTTCACGTCGGCCATTTTACGGTGTATAATAAAACTGTAAACTTTTTAGGTGTATGCAGTGAAACACGCCCTCCAGCGCCCGCTGTCCCTGATCCAAGGCCCGCCGGGCACGGGCAAGACCGTGACGTCGGCCACCATCGTGTACCAGTTGGTGCGCCAGAACGGCGGCCCCGTGCTGGTCTGCGCGCCCTCCAACACCGCCGTGGACCAGCTCACCGAGAAGATACACCGCACCGGGCTCAAAGTGGTCCGACTCTGCGCGAAGTCGCGCGAGGCTATGGAGTCGTCGGTGTCGTTCCTCGCGCTGCACGAGCAGGCGCGCGCGCTGGGCTCGGCCGACAGCGAGCTGCGCAAGCTGACGCGGCTCAAGGAGGAGGCGGGCGAGCTGTCGGCGGCCGACGAGCGCCGCTACCGCGCGCTGCGCCGCGCCGCCGAGCGCCGCCTGCTGGACGCGGCCGACGTGGTGTGCACCACGTGCGTGGGCGCCGGCGACCCGCGCGTGGCGCGCATGCGCTTCCAGTCCATCCTCATCGACGAGGGCATGCAGTCCACGGAGCCCGAGTGCATGGTGCCCGTGGTGCTGGGCGCGCGCCAGCTCATCCTGGTGGGCGACCACTGCCAGCTGGGGCCCGTCGTCATGTGCAAGAAGGCCGCCAAGGCCGGCCTCAGCCAGAGCCTGTTCGAGCGGCTCGTGGTGCTCGGCATCCGGCCCTTCCGCCTCGAGGTGCAGTACCGCATGCACCCCGAGCTGTCGCGCTTCCCGTCCGACTTCTTCTACGAGGGCTCGCTGCAGAACGGCGTCAGCGCCGAGGAGCGCCGCCTGCACAAGATCGACTTCCCCTGGCCGCGGCCCGACCGGCCGATGTTCTTCTACGTGACGCAGGGCCAGGAGGAGATCGCGGGCTCCGGCACCTCCTACCTCAACCGGACCGAGGCCGCCAACGTGGAGAAGCTGACGACGCGCTTCCTCAAGGCCGGCGTGCGCCCCGAGCAGGTCGGCATCATCACCCCCTACGAGGGCCAGCGCTCGTACCTGGTGCAGCACATGCAGTACCAGGGCAGCCTGCACGCCAAGCTGTACCAGGAGATCGAGGTGGCCAGTGTCGACGCGTTCCAGGGCCGCGAGAAGGACATCATCATCATGTCGTGCGTGCGCTCCAACGAGCACCAGGGCATCGGCTTCCTCAGCGACCCGCGCCGCCTCAACGTGGCGCTCACGCGCGCCAAGTACGGCCTCATCGTCGTCGGCAACCCCAAGGTGCTCAGCAAGCAGCCGCTGTGGAACCACCTGCTGGCCTTCTACAAGGAGCGCCGCGTGCTCACCGAGGGCCCGCTCTCCAACCTCAAGGAGTCGGCGATCCAGTTCGCTAAGCCCAAGAAGCTCGTCAACGCGCAGAACCCCGGCTCGCACTTCATGTCCACGTCCATGTTCGACGCGCGCGAGGCCATGGTGCCGGGCTCCATCTACGACCGCGCGCGGCCGCCGCGCGACCCGCTAGCCTACGTGGGCCCCGAGCGCGCCGCGCTGCTGCACGCGCCGGTGCCGCACGCCGCCTTCGCGGCGCACCGCGGCCTGCTGCGCGCCGGCGCTCCCGCGGCGCCCGGCCGCGCGCGCCGCCGCCCGCCGCGCCTCAGCCAGGAGCCGCTGTCGCAGCAGCCGCCGCTGTCGCTGTCGCAGGGCGCCTCGCAGCCCGACTTCAGCCAGGAGTCGGCGGCGCCCGACTGCCCGTCGCAGCCCGACGGACTGCTGTCGCAGGACTCCACGTACCAGGGCGGCTTCCGCGCGCGCTGCAGCCAGTACTGAGCCGCGCCGCGGCCCGACAGCCGACGCACCCCGCCCCGGGGCGGACACGCTGAGGACGCCGACGTGCACGACCAACTCTAGTCGGGTGTAGGACAGACGAGGGTCGGCCGCCACCGCCGCGCCGCCCCGCCCGACCCGACGCTACCTAGTAGCTCATCAACCATCAAACGTAAGACGAGTCAAGTTCTAAGCTTAGGAAATGTGTCACGGCAGCCGAATGCGGCGCGGAGCGCGCGAGCGCTCGACGCATCAGGCGCGAGGTAAATTATCAATTACTACAGGGACAGAGGAACCTAACGATGCTCGTGAGCGATTACGTTTCAAAATTTTGCAACAATCTAAGCAAATTTCACTTGAAAAGTTTATTTATCCTTTTATTGAGCTGTTAGATAAGAACTTAAAATCATTTGTCATACTATACTTTATGTATTTCTCAACATCAAATTGTCGTTTTACCTGTTTTTAAGTAAGAGAGACAATTCACGACGTCATTTCTTAGCTTTTCAACCGTCATACCGAAAGAGCAATCTAAGTAGTAGTCAGATAAAAATATTAAACAGTTACTTCACTTGGATGTTTCAATAGGTATCATATCAGTCAGTATCTCTGTTATCATCAACAGTACTTATATCATCGACAGTATGTAGTCACAGTCCGTGTTCTGATGTCAGTCTGACTAAAATAAATGTAGACAACTTCATTGCTTTTCCTTCTCAAACAACGGAGACAACCAAACAAATATACCACCAAAATTATACAGGACGAATAAAGTACCAGAAAAATGTACTTGTTGGAAATTATTTTTTATAAATTATAATTAACTATAAACCAATGTAATTTGTAAATTTTCCGTAATCATGTAAGTACCTTTTTATTTAACAAAATCCGCTAATGAACTGTTATCCTTTGTGAAGGAAAATCAATAAAGATTTACCTATGTCATAAAAATCGTTTAGTTTTATTTTATTACCAATTTAATTTATCCTGGGTTTTCATTAGTGGCTAAATATAATGGAAGGTTACAATAAAAGTTAAAACTGTATTTATAATGGTATATTTGTCTTTTCAAATAACATTACAAAACGATGAGAAAATAAAATACATTTTTCATTAGTAAATAATATAAATTTCCATAATACTAGTTTAGTTCATTAGACAACTTGTGCGTTATTTGGACGGAAGCAACCATTCTAATAAAAAAAACTATCCCACATTATAATACCTAAAAAAGCTAATTTAAAAAAGTAGCTGTTTGAGATTTTTCTAAAATATTGTTCATTTTGTGAAGCTCGAGATTCATTGGCGAAATCATTTGGCCCCGCTATAAATGCGCAGTAATCAGTAAATATCATACGGTTAAATAGCAATAAGCTTATAAAATACCCTATGCTAAGATTGTCTATATTAAGGACAAGCTTTATGTGTATAATTTGTCACTACTGAGGTAATGGGGGCGGTTGAACGGCCGCGTACGTAGGGTAGTAGGGAGCGAAGTTGGTCGGGCCCGTTATCTTGGTGTAATTGGTATCGCCACGGTCCTGGATTGTCCTCGCGGTGTACCTAGATTCTTTGTATACTGGCACAGCTGCAAAGTAAACGTAAATAGATTTAAATGTTCCCTGGAGTGCACAGTTGGACTTGTGACATTGTTTTATTTGAGAACAGTAAACATGTTAATATTGGCCCAAATAAAAGATCCCTGGTGGCTGTTTAGATGTTGAGCAGCACAAAATTATGAATGTAAGTTGCATTGCATTAAGATTAAAAAGTCGGATCATCTTTTAAGTAGAACATTAAAAAAACCGTAAACAAGGAAAAAGTTAATTTGGCAAACAAATGTTCCTAAAAGGCACTTTAAAAGTTGTGTGTAGTTGCGAATCAATTGAGGGCATGATAGTGCAGGGCAAAGTTGAGAGCACCAGACCACGCGGGCGACCACCATACGGTAGACGGACCAAGTTAAAACGCCGTCAAAGGTCGGTCGATACACGAATGCACAAGATGATCAGCAATTCGCGATGACTGGCTTCGCATTGTGAAACAGTTACGAACCTCGCGTGACAGCTACGATCACTCAAAGAAAAAGATACTTACAGAGAGTAGGATAAAGTGACTGATAGGGCGGGTTAGCAGGCGCCGTGCCCGGCATCACCCAGCCCCCCGGAGCCCCGTCGCCTGGCGCGGGCGGACCCTGAAAACAAAAACAGGCCACATGACGACGGGAGTTAAACTTTTAATGATATTGTTAAGCTTTTTCAGAGGCAATAAATATGATGAGGATTGTTTTTAACCCCCGACCCAAAGAGAGGGATGTTATAAGTTTGACATGTGTATCTGTGTATCCGCCTGTGGCATCATAGCTCCCAAACGGGTGGACCGATTCTGATACGGTTTCTTTTAATCAAAAGCTAGTTTAATCGAGACAGTTCTTAGCTAAGTTTCATTAAAATATGCTAACCCGTTTTTAAAAAATATTGAACTTTGAAATGACAATGTCGGGGGTTTTTCAACTTTTCTAAGTTGGTTAGGTTATTGTTATTAGTTCGTAAATATGGACAGCCGCAAAATAACGCCTGATTCAATCAATTTTTCAGAGGTTCTCGTCACGCCGCTACGCCACAGAATAACTAATAGTACTAGCGTAGCTACGATAGAGATTGTCCAATCGTAAGACCTGGCCCCTATTTCACCAACTTTACAATTGTCAGTTTTGAATGACAATGCGGTGTCAACTGCTGACTTGAAGAGCTTTTGTTTTAGCGCGCTTCGTATTGTCAAAGAAATGTAGTTCGAATTGTCACATAAAACTGACAATTGTAAAAATGGTGAAATAGGGGCCTGTCTAACCTAGGTCAGTGCAAGTCGGCCTAAGTATTTTCTTTTCAAAGTCGGCGTCGGGATGAGACGACATCCTGTCTTTGTGGCAGCCGCCCGCGCAAAGTATCTGAGCGAGCGAACTGTATACATGAATGCTATCAAATAATTTATTGAATCAGGCGTTACTTTGCGGAGGTCCATATTTATGAACTAAAAAACAATTACTTTGCTCAGTGGTGGGCAAAGTAATTGTTTTTTAGTTCATGAATGCTATCATTAATTTTAGCAGTGGGAAAGCAAAGAGTGGAAAACAGATACGAGGGGCGGCTGATAAGTAATCTCCTTGGTCAGAAATATATACAAAAATAATGCTGGCTGGTATGGATTTATATTCGTTTGTTATTCTATTTTCAAAATGTATTATATTCATTTGTTTATTGCATCACGTTTATTTGTCTCCTACAATTGTTTCAAACATGTCGGTAGAAAAAGTGAAAATGGATAAAATCGAGCAGCGTGCGGTGATTAAGTTTTTGACTAAAGAAGGGAATACGCCTTCGGAGATCAGCCAGCGTATGTTACGTGTGTTTGGCAGTTCGTGTTCTTCCGAATTTGTTAAAAAGTTTTGGTCAAAGCAGGTTAAGTTAGGTCGTGAGAGCCTGGAAGATGATCCTCGTAGTGGGAGACCAGTTTCGGCCGTCACCGATGAAAATGTAGCCAGGGTGAAAAAAAATATATTAGAGGACCGACGAGTAAAGCAGTGGGAGATAGCTAGAGATGTGGGCGTCAGTAAAGAGCGAGTCAATGAAATAATTCAAGAGCATTTGAACATGTCCAAGGTTAGTGCACGTTGGGTCCCCAGAATGTTGGCTGCATTTGACATGGAGAGGCGTGTCAAATGTTGCGAAGAGTTTTTGGACATGAGTCGAGGGAAAGAGGAAGAAATAATTTCTAGAATTGTAACATGTGATGAGACTTGGATCCGACAATGGGACCCGAAAAGTAAGCAAGAGTCGTTACAGTGGAAATTTAAGTATGAGAAGCCGCCTCGGAAATTCAAGGTCTGTCCATCGGCAGGTAAACTTATGGCTACAATCTTTTGGGACACAGAAGGGATTTTGCTCATAGATTATTTACCGAAGAAAACTACAATGATTGCTGATTATTACTCAAACTTACTATATCAACTAAGAGAGACAACAAAAGAAAAACGGCGAGGTAAACTAAGCAAAGGAATTCTGATTTTGCACGATAACGCACCAGTGCATACCGCAAGCACAACGAAGCTAGCAATTAAAGACAATGGCTTCGAAACCATTGACCACCCTTATAGTCCAGATTTAGCCCCCTGTGACTATTTCCTGTTTAGACTTCCCAAGAAAGACCTCAGGGGACGAAGGTTTATGACCGATGACGAAATGAAGGCTGCGGTTACTGACTTTTTTGACGACAAACCGAAAGACTTTTTTTTAGTGGTTTAAATTCAATATTTGAAAAATTTAATAAGTGCACTTTACTAGCAAGGCACTATGTAGAAAAATAAAAAAAAAATTGCCACGACAGTCTTTTGTTTCATTGTTAGGTAGATTACTTTTCAGCCGCCCCTCGTAAGTTTGTACTTAAAATCAAACTAAAATTTGCATGTTGCCATATTATAATATAACATTCACAGAACTATCGGGATAGAAGGAAAAAGTTCATCAATTGTATGATTTTGCGTTGGCGTTTTGATGTCGAGTGTAATTTAGTGAGGAAATTTAACAGCTTCAAATTTTTTGGTGATGTTTGAACAGCAAGCCTCAAAAAGGTATTTTGTTTTTGAGACCTAACGTCGCACGCGGAATGCGATCGGAAGCTGTAACGTGTAATAAGGTTCTCAGCTCTATTTGTCGGCACGCGTGGTACATACATTCTTTCCTTTTATCCCCATATAATTCTGTGATAAGTGTGATAACATTTAACGTAAAAATGTGAGTTAAAAAAAATTGCATTCTTATTTAGGGTTTTTACTAACTTGAACGTTAGTTTGTTTGATGTCAAATCATGCAATTTTTTTTCCAATCGTATGACAACGCAGCATGCAAACTACAGTCAGCAAGAAAAGCATGTACTTATTTGAAATTATTTTTTTAACAAACCTTTTACTAAAAGCGTCGCCGGGGTTAAAAGATTAGCAAAAACGTCCCTCAGGGGGTTCTTACATTAGGCATGAGCTGTTCCCCGGGCTGCATCGGCAGGACCGCGGGCTGCGTGGGCGAGGGCTGCGCGGGCGGCGCGCTGGGGGCCGCCTGCCCCGCCAACCCCACCAGCGGCACCGTGCCGATCGTCACGTACTTGCGGTCCTTGAGATTCATGTGCATTCCTGACACTACACATTCCACCTACAAATGATATTTTTTTTACATATTGGTCCAACTAGTCTCACTTGCGCACAGAGAGTTCTACTACTTATTACTTACTTACGACCTTACTAACCTTACTAACGACCTGCCCCAGTTTCTCAGTTTTCTCTACTACTTGCATATAAAAAATAACTAGAACATATTACCCATAATACACCTTCCGGAAAAGATTGAAATGTGGTGGCGGGGAATTCTTCAATACATAGTGACTGACTACGATTTTGCTTCTTCTATGCCATTCATTTGCCATTACCATCTCGTTGCCAATTTCAGTCGTGATTTAATATTGTTACAAATTAAGGTTTTTTAGTAAGGCAGTTGACCTAAATAAAGCGTTATGTTGGGTACCTATCAACAATTTACGCCACTGGCTATTACTTCGACTACTAATTAACTACTTCTTTTCTTAGAAGCCAGTTTCCACAAATAAGATTCAGTAGGTAGGCATTTGCTGGTTCATTAGAGCACACGCGACACCATCATATTATAAACAATTCGGTAATTCTAAATCTACTGTTCAGAACAGTGTTTTTCGAAATTAAGTAAGTAAACACTTTATTACCTTTAAATCGTAATCCAAGTCAATAATGCTGCAGTTTACGAGATTCGACGGCGGTATGGGCGGAATCTCAAGTCTCATGTCCCAGTGCTTGGTCGAGCCAGCGGGCGCCGGCCCCTCTTGCACCGTCAGTATAACATCTTTACGCTTCTTAGTCTCCGTAGTCGGCGAAGTGGCTCTGTATGTCACAACCTGGAATGAAAGAAAAAAATATTCATGAATTTGAGCGAGTAAAAAAAAAAAGTTGAAAAATGCCGTCACAAGAGACGTGGCAGTAGCCTAACATACCCCAAATTTACCTGCGATAGTTAAAATAACGTTTATGGCATAGTCAACTAGGCAACATAGGCAACTAGTTTTCTTGATTTTTAGGTTGCCCATTTATCTCCAGGCGGCCTTATTTATATTGAATGAATCACATCCGTCTTGTACTCCAACTCCAACTAAATTAGCGACATAAATAAAGCGTCAAACTAGCTATTTGCACGATAGCGACGTGACGTAACAGTGAAGGTTGTTTCCGTAAAGCAATATATTAGTTGAGACGTTTTACGAATTAGCATTACCTAATACTGAAGAAATATGTGTGAAAATCTTACAACACAGACCTATTGTTCACTAATGTTACTAACTGCTCCGTGAATTTGTATTGAATCATTATTTACATAACTGCCCAAAGAAAGAGAGTGTATTGTTTACTTGCCTTCCTTAAAAACACCTTAACAAGATGCAATTGGACATTGCTCTTGTTCTCAATGTCCACCGAGACCGGGATCACTTGTCCCGGGCAGTAGCCGGACACAGGGGCTTGGATGTCCACCGAGAGCGGAGGGGATGCACAGCAGAAACAGCAAAACGTCTTCTCCATTTGCATACGGATAGGCTCCTAGAATTTATACCGATTTGTAAATATGATGCAGATTTTTTTCAATGACAAATTGTGTAAAACAGTCACCAGTTCCAAGTATTTCATTTTGTCATTTCATTATACATAGTAATATTTTATCGCTTTTATTTAATTAATCAGTTTATAATATAAATGTGGTTAAGGCATTGTAGGTTAGGTACACCAATTAAGTTAATTATGTATAATAGTCATAATTACTCTTGGGCAACTCAGGTAGTCAAGAGTCTGTTGCATAATTAAATTAGTTAAATTAAAGTACTAGCTGGTTTAATGAATATGATGTAATTTCAGTTAAGACTGTCTAGTTTGAATAAATTTACATACTTATTCCTTTATTTACAACTAAGTTAGCACATTCTATATTATTCCAGAGTTATAGTTGCTCTGACTACATACAACATAGTTTATACAGCCCAATCAGGAAGGAAGATCTACAATAGTTGCACAAAGGTGCATATAAATATATATTTTGGAAGTTTTTTTTATTAAATTTTTCTCAACACAAGAATCTTACCTTTTTACACAACTGCCCAAAGAAAAAGAGTTTATTGTTTACTTATTGTTTGTAATTTATCATGAGCTTTTTGGTGAAGGAAAACATTTTGAGGAAACCTGCACAGTTCTGCAAAGAAATTCAATAGTCTGTGTGAAGTTCCCGATCCGCACTGGACCACCATGTTAACTAAAGCCCAAGTCCTGACATTATGAATTTGAGAGAAGAGGCCTGTGCTGTGCCCAACAGTGGGATGTAAATAGGCTGATGACGTTGATGACAATCTTATCTTACCCTGTATGATGGATTAAGATTGAGATCCAAAGCATTGATAACTGTGTAAGCCATCTTGGTTTCTTGATCAAACTTCCAGGGTCTATCGAGTGTAACTTTGATAGTGTACCGCACATATCCATGCTCTCCTTCAAAGGAGGATGGCAACACTGGTGGCAATGCACATGTAAAGCTGTATACTTGCTTGCCTGCCGGGATCTCTATCTCATTTCCTGTTAGAGTAAAATACAAATGTATGTGAAATATGCATATTAAGCCACAGAAATACAATTAGGTGCATCTGTGTAGATTTAAAAAAAAACTTGACACATTCTTTTTTTTACACCTTATGTAAACTTGATGTATGTACTTCAGTACAAAACGGGTAGGTATCAAGCAATCCCTGCTAGTGAAGCTACAGACACTCAAAACAGTGGAGCTTTACTGGCAAGGGTTTTTAATAAAAAATATATCTTTATCATCACCATTCCCTAGCCTGTATACTTTTCTAATCTGAGTAAGTACTGGAGACAGAATAAAAGTGAACTTTTTCCTGTCTTGTGAATATAATATGCATCACTTATTTGTTCATAATTAAATATGACTTATCTCATTATCATGATTCATTAACAGCCATTTCCAATATTAAATCTATCTCTTGTTTTGGTCTACTGACAATAATAACATATGAAACATATCCTATTTTCAATTTTGCCATCTCAATAAACTTACTGTATAATTTGCAGTAATAAATGACAATGAAATATCGATTAAGTGATAGTGTAAAATAAAATGATTTTATTTTAACATCAGGAATCTACCCTAGAACCATTTTGACTCACCATTGCTGCTGCCAAGTAAATAGTAAGATATTTGAAAGTACTCCTCATTTCCTGTGTGCATGGTGTCTTTTGTTTCACTTTTTCCATCAGAGGTCTGCTCCTCCTTGCTTTCATACCACTCAGTGTGGGCTTCCCCTTTAAACTTGACATGGATACCTGCGAATTGGCATAAGAAATTTTCAACTGCAAAATTTATTTATTTAAAATAAATGCTGACCCCTCCCTATCCCACATTTATTGCACAGCAGTTTCAAACAGCAATTTTAAAAACAACAGTTTTGCCATTTTGTGGTTTATATTATAAACCTCTAAAATACTTTAAGTGTATAAGACACATCCAACATAATTGTACCATGCCAGAAAAACCTAGTCACTTATTCATGTTGTAAAAAGGAGACATTATTTTGTCAAAAAAATAGACCTAATAGAATGATTATATCTCAAGAGTGTTTCAATAGAGCATTACCATACTCTAAAGAATCTCTAGTTCAGCTCAGTAATATCCTAATTACAACACAATTATTCAGGTCTGTTTTGTATGTGATCCTATTTCTTATTAATAATGCCGCGATTGACCAGAACATCTCTGGTTCAATTATTTATCAAGCGACTGTATTGACTAACAGTTAAACCGCCCATAGAAGGATCCACCTACGCCTTGTCGCCAGTTTAGTATGTACAGCACGCAACGCAAGTAATTTAAGGATGCATGCATACAGTGAAAATTGCATTAGGTAATCATTAATAAATAATGATGGTGGTTACTGCTCAGATATAATTAGAACCATGAGTCATTCGTTTATTTATTTTCAAAATCAGTGCTTACCTCGAACTTTCTTCGGGCTGTCAAAAACATATTCTATCCTTCCATTGATAGTCTGACCGGCGTAATAGGTATTCAATTGATTATCTAAGTATATAATTGCTTCTTTGATCCCCATATTTCCGCACAATTAATTAATATCGGTCACAGCGAGCGCAGCAAGCGCGAAGAGTTAAAATTAAATAAAATACGTGAGCGAATCGTGGGTGATCGAAACTTGACAATTGATATTGACAACACGCGTCACGCACATAGTGTTTTTTTAAATAAAATTCATCACTATAACATATGCAAAGGAAACTAAGTCCATACGGCCATGCCTGATGTGTTTTGTTAATTTTCTGTAAATTAAAGTGTCGTCAGTCTGCCCTAGTTATGTCCTGTCAGCTGTTTATGCCTTTCATAAAACGATAGTGTACTTTACACTGGTAGCAAACAAAACGGATTTTCAATTTTCCAATCCAAAAGTAGTCTTTCCTCTATAACATCGATTAAAAGCAAACCAATACGCTGCAGCAAGCAGCAACGGGCTGTAGGTTCAGGAATGGCTCCCCATATAAAAAGATCCAAACGACACCAACCCTGAAGAGACCACCGCATCGTTTGAGATAATGAACATACTTATTTTGTTACTTAGAACTTATACTTACGAGGGGCGGCTGAAAAGTAATCTACCTAACAATGAAACAACAAAAGACTGTCGCGGCTAATTTTTTTTTATTTTTCTATATAGTCCCCTGCTAGTAAAACGCACTTATTAAAGTTTTCAAATATTGAATTTAAACCATTAAAAAAAAATCTTTCGGTTTGTCGTCAAAAAAGTCAGTAACCGCAGCCTTCATTTCGTCATTGGTCATAAACCTTCGTCCCCTGAGGTCTTTCTTGAGAAGTCTAAACAGAAAATAGTCACAGGGGGCTAAATCTGGACTATAAAGGGGGTGGTCAATGGTTTCGAAGCCATTGTCTTTAATTGCTAGCTTCGTTGTGCGGGCGGTATGCACTGGTGCGTTATCGTGCAAAATCAGAATTCCTTTGCTTAGTTTACCACGCCGTTTTTCTTTTATTGTCTCTCTTAGTTGATATAGTAAGTTTGAGTAATAATCAGCATTCATTGTAGTTTTCTTCGGTAAATAATCTATGAGCAAAATCCCTTCTGTGTCCCAAAAGATTGTAGCCATAAGTTTAGCTGCCGATGGACAGACCTTGAATTTCCGAAGCGGCTTCTCATCCTTAAATTTCCACTGTAACGACTCTTGCTTACTTTCCGGGTCACATTGTCGAATCCAAGTCTCATCACATGTTACAATTCTAGAAATTATTTCTTCTTCTTTCCCTCGACTCATGTCCAAAAACTCTTCGCAACATTTGACACGCCTCTCCATGTCAAATGCAGTCAACATTCTGGGGACCCAACGCAACGCGTGCGCGTGCGTGCGCGGGGGCGTGCAACGTGCCTTGGACATATTCAAATTCTCATGAATTATTTCATTAACTCGCTCTTTACTGACGCCCACATCTCTAGCTATCTCCCACTGCTTCACTCGTCGGTCCTCTAATATAATTTTTTTCACCCTGGCTACATTTTCATCGGTGACGGCCGAAACTGATCTTCCGCTACGAGGATCATCTTCCGGGCTCTCACGACCTAACTTAAACTGCTTTGACCAAAACTTTATAACAAATTCGGAAGAACACGAACTGCCAAACACACGTAACATACGCTGTCTGATCTCCGAAGGCGTATTCCCTTCTTTAGTCAAAAACTTAATCACCGCACGCTGCTCGATTTTATCCATTTTCACTTTCTCTACCGACATGTTTGAAACAATTGTAGGAGACAAATAAACGTGATGCAATAAACAAATGAATGTAATACATTTTGAAAATAGAATAACAAACGAATCTAAATCCATACCAGCCAGCATTATTTTTGTATATATTTCTGACCAAGGAGAATACTTATCAGCCGCCCCTCGTAGTTTCTGC
Organism: Clepsis dumicolana; assembly: GCA_963691665.1. Taxonomy (NCBI): domain Eukaryota; kingdom Metazoa; phylum Arthropoda; class Insecta; order Lepidoptera; family Tortricidae; genus Clepsis; species Clepsis dumicolana. The sequence continues at coordinate 7,818,899 of OY829521.1, forward strand.
GTTATAACAATAAACAAATTCTACTCAGAAGTCGCGGCATGAGCAGCTGGCAGGACGTGACTAGTAGTGACTAGGACAGACTGGCGGCTTTGACAGTATCGGGACTTTAATTCACAGAAAATTAATAAAACACGTCAGACATGGCCGTATGGACCATTGAGATAGGAAGGACCATTAGGTCTGTGGTATGGACTTAGTTTCCTTTGTCTATCCCTTATAGGATGAATTTAATAAAAAAATGATTTGTCAGTATGAAACTAATGACATCTTCGTTGTCAAGTAATTTTTTAAAATTCATTCCATAAGGGATAGGCAAAGGAACTAACTCCATACAGCCACGTTTGATGTGTTTTGTAAATTTCTGTATAATAAAGTTCTGTCACCGTCAGAGTTGTCAGTCTGTCCTAGTCACGTCACGTCCTGCCTCCTGAACACACCACTATATTTATAAAAAAATAATATTACTTACTTTCTTAAATACAAGAAAATGAAATAAAATTACCAATTCTACCAAAACTACGCAAGAATGGGTGTAATACCTTTGCCTTTTTCACTTAAAAAAAGCACACTAATAATTTCACTATAGCACAACAATCATTTGAAATGAAACATAGGTTTGACAATGTCAGATTTGACAAGACAAAGGCAATTGATCCATCCTAGCGTAGTTTCGGAGTTACGTCCTTTTGGAATAAGTACCTTTTAATAAATAAATTCCAAATCCTAATGAAAATTTAAAACCGCAAGTTTGCTCCTCTTTCAAAGTAGAATGTAGGCAATCAATCAAATTATGGTCTCAAAAATATGAAATATTATCAATTATTGTCAATAAAAAAAGCTGCAAGATATTGATAACTTCTTTACATAATAGCAATAGCAGTAAAATAATCTGATTAAAATTAATGGCTTAGCTTAAAATGATTAAGTACAGTAGAATTATAATAAAAAGAGACCCGGCTGTAAGCTGCAAGTTCTTTTACCTTTTCAGGAGAAAAAATATCCGAAAAATAAATACAGCACATACACACAGCCAGACATACAGCCACAGCATAGGGACGATCGATATTATAAAAACATCGATGTTGACATCGATGCTAACATCGATTCAAGAGTATCGATATATATCGAAAGAAAAACATCGATGTCGGAAAAATCGACGTTTTTTGTAGCAAAACAAAAAAGGCATTACAATCTATTATTTCATTTATTTAAATGTATTTAATACATAAATTAGAAAAAGTTTTTATTGGTAGAGAATTACAGATAGACCTCACGCAACACTAGCAATCTTCGCGGATTTTTGACTCGCGATAGTCGCCATTAATTTACTAAGTGAACTTAAGCTAACAAGTCAGCGAAATGTAAGTAGTTCACCTAATTCACGCTAGGTGGCCGGGAGTAATATCGATGTTCCGATATTTCTCTTAACATCGATGTGTGAAATTTGTTACAATTTTAAAATAAATACGAATTGTATTAGTTGACTAATACAAACAACAAAAAACGTGAGGCGTACTCCACAGAGCACAGACCTAAGTATCTTACTGGTGTGTGGCCTTTTTGGGCGACTGTTTTGAAATCTGCTTATGATTAAAGTGTCTGTTATTATTCCGGTACGTAATGGTGAAAGATGGATTAACAACTGTTTCAAATCAATAGCTGAGCAAACAATACTTAAATCGCAAATAAAACTTGAGATTGCTGTCTATGACGATGGAAGCAGCGACAGAACAGAAGAAATGCTTAAAGATTGGGCGACTTATTTTAAAAACAACGGCGTTGAGTTCGTATTAACTGGATGCTCAAACTCAAAAGGTGTCGGTGCGGCCAAAAATGGTGCGATTTCGGTGAGTACAGGACAATATCTGTGCTTCCAAGATATTGATGATATGATGCACCCTCAGCGGATAGAACTGCAATTACAAGCAGCAGAAACAAACCATAATGCTATTGTTGGCAGCCAAATATCTCGAATACCTTTTAACTCTACACCACGCCTTGTGCGCTGGGCTAATAATCTTAATCAAAAACTACTGAAATTGCAAATTTACACTGCAAATGGACCAACTTTGTTAATGCCCACTTGGTTCTGTCACAGATCTGTTTATGAAAAAGTTGGCGGCTTTGATGAAACTGGCAAAGGAACACCAGAAGATCTGATATTCTTTCATTCACACTTGGATCTGGGCGGAGACTTGCAGAGGGTTGATAAAGAGTTACTCATTTACACATATCATGAAGATGCAGAGACTTTTTCTGTTGGTAGAGAAAGAATCTGGCAAATTCAGTTAGATAGATTACAAAAGCAAATCTTACCTTGGTGGAAAAGGTTCATTGTCTGGAATGCAGGTAAAGCAGGCAGAAGATTGGTTCGGGCACTGACCCAAGATAACTTGAATAAAGTAGAAGCATTTTGTGATGTTGACAAGAACAAAATTAATACCAATATTGAACTATACTGCCCTCTTAAAAGAGTTGTCCTCAAAAGTGTGCCCGTTATTCATTTCTCGGAAGCCAAGCTACCACTAATTATTTGTGTTAAATTGGATATGACCAATGGACTATTTGAGCAGAATCTCAAGTCAATGAATCTTACAGAAGGAATGGATTATATATTATTTTGTTAGTTTTTTTCTTTAAATCATACCTATTTCAATCTACACAAAAAGTACTTAATGGTTGTTAAATTACCTACCTACTACATGCATGACCTAAAAAGTGCCATAAATTTATGGCAAAAGTTTTTAATAGGTACTCTGTTGTTTCCTGCTATTTACCATAATAAATGAATTAAGTACACCTATTTATAATTTGACTTTTTACTTAATTTTGATGAAATATTAATCCCAGTGAAAAAGGTAATAAGTACTTAATTTATCTACCATTAAATCGATTTTATTGTCCAACTGGAACCTTTTCACAATACATTTAATTTTAATAGGTACTTATCTGACATTGGAAATGGAATATTCAATGTAAGTACCTATCTATGGTGGGTTACGATTAGGTATTGGCATCGACTTTTTATTTTTAGTAGGTACATCAATGGGTATTGGTATTGATTAGGTACCTACTAAGTATGTACTTAAATGGTTCAATTGTAATGCGTCCAGTATTTCAAATAAATAAAGTTTAGTACCTACAATAAATCCCGTGAAAAATCTTGAAAACATCATCGGAAAAAAGTTCTAGTTTATTAACAAAGTTATTTTTAGTATAGGCATAGCAAAATAAAAATTATATTTTTTTACCATTATTTGATGCCTTAGATATGATCCCAACCACTACGCTGGCAGTGGGACACAATACTGTGTGCTGGCTATCTCATTATGGAAACGGTCTTTTTTCTGTTTTAACTTATTTGTAAGTTCCTTGGCTATTACGCACAAAATTTAAGACTCCATTATAGTATAATGGAGTATTACGTTATCTCATTAGGTATCTGATCTGACATCACAGACGTCACTCTGAGGTTAACTCTGTACAATCTTTGGGAAAAAATCCTGGAAAATTTAAAATTAACCGACTGACCGAAACTACCGACCGACCGAATTAACTGTAATGTTATAAAACAGAAAACGAAACGTGTCTAAGTAATAATAACTCAAGCTAACTTCCGTCCGTCTGACCGAGGTCTGACCATCTCGTAAAAAGGTACTCTGTGACTTGCTCGGTGGGAAACCTCGGAAAGAGAAAGCGGAACCCAAAGACTACAGTAGTATATATGAGAACCGTTAAGAGAGGTCGTGCTCAATAATGTTGTTTGGTGGATAGTAAAGATTGTTTATCATACATCAAATTAACGTGATAGTGTCCAGCAAATGAAGAATTCAAGTGAAAGCGCGTATACCCTCAGTTTGTGATCCCCAAGTACCCGCCGGCCGCTGCTCGGCGTAAAGTACACTCACTTTACTTTACGAAAGGCAGCAGGAGGTGACTTGGACAGACTGACGACTATGACGGGACTTTAATTTACAGACTAATAAAAAAAATAACAAACATGGCTGTTTGGACTCAGATTCCTTTGCGTATCCCTTACGGGATGAAGTATTTAAAATAAAATATAAAAATGCCCCATACTACAAAGTACGTATCGTATCGACCCGCTCACTCGTGTTAAATAACATTAGGTTGAGAGGGACGGCACGATACGAAGTTCGAATTTTGCACTTCGTAGTCGGGAGGCTGCCTATACGTACTTTGATTTTCGATTTTCGTAGTTTAGGGCCTGGGGGACGACTACGAAATTCGAAAATCGAAGTTCGTATCGTATCGTCCCGGTCGCTCTCGTATTAAATCATATTAGCGTGAGCGGGACGGCACGACACGAAGTTCGAATTTTGCACTTCATAGTTTAGGGCCTGGGGGACGACTACGAAATTCGCAAATCGAAGTTCGTATCTTATCGTCCCGCTCGCTCTCGTATTAAATCATATTAGCGTGAGCGGGACGGCACGACACGAAGTTCGAATTTTGCACTTCATAGTTTAGGGCCTGGGGGACGACTACGAAATTCGAAAATCGAAGTTCGTATCGTATCATCCCGCTCGCTCTCGTATTAAATCATATTAGCGTGAGCGGGACGGCTCGACACGAAGTTCGAATTTTGCACTTCATAGTTTAGGGCCTGCCCCCCGACCACGAAGTGCAAAATTCGAACTTCGTATCGTGCCGTCCCGCTCACTCTCGCATTAAATAATATTAGCTTGAGCGGGACGACACGATACGAACTTCGATTTTCGAATTTCGTAGTTTAGGGGCTGACGTACTCGTTCTCCATTCTCGCTGTCATATATATATCTATATCCATAATTACCTATATACTTACTTTACTCTTTAATCCTGTCGTGTCCAGTCCATCCAACTGTCCACTGTCCACTTTTATCATTCTATTATTTAATTAGATGATAAGATTTTTGTGTTTTAATTTATGAGCGTGCAATTAGTATCCTCAATACTAAAATATTGTATTTACTCCACAAAGTAGAAGGTATGAAGGTTATTTAAGAACCTTCCCTACTTTTTTTAGTTATGGAAGATTCCAAAAAGGGTGCTCAAGGCACCACCATCGAAGACCTTAAAAACAAGGGGAATGATTGCGTTAAAGATGGGAAATTTATTGAAGCTGTATTACATTACACCCAGGCAATTAAAATGGACCCGAATAATTATGTGCTCTACAGCAACAGGTCTTTTGCATTTCTGAAACTAGACCAGCATTACTTGTCACTTCAAGATGCAAATGAGACTGTTAGGTTACAACCACAATGGGCAAAAGTAAGTTAAACACTATTTCTAGTTTAAATACCTGTAACATGTTATATAATAATAAGCTACAATTAAAATAATATAACCTTTGAACTACTGGACCATAGCTATGAAGTGCAGTCCAAAATTATATTATAATGTATGTTGAGTGCACTTTTTTTTTAATTATATTGATTATACAGCAATGATACAAGCATGTATACTGTATGTTTTAAGTTTTTCTTCTAGCTATAACACTGTTTTGTTGATCGCCAACTAAAACCATCTTTTTAGGGTTACTTTCGTAGAGCTGAGGTTGAGGCTGCTGGAGGGCTGTTTGATGAGGCAATCATATCATACACAAGAGCTCTGCAACTGGATCCCCAAAACACAAAGTTAATAGAGTCCATTAAAAATATAAGTGAAACTCAAAAAAAGAAGCTTAAAGGTTTGTTTTCCTTCTCAGTGACACAGTGTTAACAACATTTGTACTGATTAGCATGGCTAGCATAGAGGGTATTGGTTTAGTGTGTAGACTATACATACTTGATCATGTTCTTGTTGTATATTATATAGGTATAAATTGTGTCTGTTTTTTTTTCCCCAATGAAGAAAAATAAAATAAAATAAATAGTTGATCCAGCACCACAATGTAATGCAACTTTCACAATTTATGTATTAATAGCACAAAGTGGCAAGGCTCATGATTCTTTACATTATTTGCTTAAAAGACTGCTTTGACTAGACATATAGGTACATAGATGAGATCACTAGAGCTGGCACATATGGGTTGAATTATATTATGGGATAGTAATGTAATGACTTAAGCCTGCCATTTTCATATTAATTTTGTGAAGTGTATTCAAATAGGTGACAGTCTTGTCAATAATTAATTTGCTCAAATAGACATGGCTCTCTTGTCACATTGATGTCACAATCACAATATTGTTTTTTAGAATAATTAAAAATTCGAAATATGTAAATACTTCGTTATTGGTAATGGTTAAAATACCTGTATACCTACTTTTATAATAACTTACTAACTTAAATACTTAAAAATATATATACAGATTTGTTTGTTGCAATAACATTATCATTATTAATTCAGATTCAGGTGGTATAATAGAAATAAGTTCAGGCAATGCTTAAAGAACCTGCTTTGATTACTGGAAACTTTTTATTATTCGGTTCAACAACAGCAGACTAGGTTTAATATTAATTCAAAGTCATACTGTTCCATTTACTCCCCAAACTTTGCTTTGCTTATGAACTCACCTTTTATTACAAATAAGAAGATGCAAGTCATGCTGATCACTTAAAGTTTTTTCCTTCACTTTGTATGTCTTTCTAAAGCAAGGTGATGTCTATGATCAGGGGCGGCTTTTGGTCATAGTGTCACTTCATACTTACAAATAATAAACTTTTTTTTTTCAGACAGTCAAAATATCATATGGGTTTGCTCGTGTGTGGGCCTTATCTTCGGTATTCTTGTTGTTATACTAGACTACAGCTTGACCAAGACTCCAACATTGTCAGTAAGTTTAATTTATAAAATTAAGTAAAAACCCTGTAGGTACCTACTCTTGTTGGTCATTGTGTTTGTAGTACTTACTAATATGTGCGCATGGTACAAATTGGTTATTACTATTTATCATGATAATCTGATGAATGTTGATTGAAAGCATGAAAATTTCTTCTTATTTCTTGTTCTCAGAATCCATTTAGCATGGTAGCATTTTCAATCGCGTTGTCTGGTATTGGATGGATGGCAGGCAAAGCTGCAACAATGATGGGCAATGATGCAGGGAAATCATTGCAACCTCCTGAAGACTTGGGTATGTCAACAAAATCCATACTCATGTAGTATTTTTCGTAGTATTTAATTATTTTATTCCATTGTAAAAAGTCAATACTAAAGCTTTATTATAGGTATTAAACTCAGAATTATGGTTTTGATGTGTAACTTTTTATTTAAAAATACAAAGTTTTCCAAATCATCATACTATACTATACTTCATTTTTAGGGTTCCGTACCTCAAAAGGAAAAAACTGAACCCTTATAGGATCACTTTGTTGTCCGTCTGTCTGTCTGTCTGTCAAGACCCTTTTTCTCTGGAATGTGTGGAGGTAGGATGCTAAAATTAATATCAAATACTCAAACCTGCGGTCCCTTGAAGCTGTGAAAAAATCAAGCATCTAAGTCAACGCAATCAAAAGATACAGTCATTAAAAAAGTCGTTTCCATACAAATTGCCGTTTTTTGAAAACCTAAAGGGTACTTTCAGTTGTCCTAGAAACTTCAAATTTCGTATGAAGGTAGCTCTTATAGTACAACCACTCAGAAAAGTCTGAAAGTCTTAAATTTTTATGTCCGTCTCTAGATTTTGAGGACCAATACAAGTTGACCCCACACTGCGTACATTTTGCTTGGGAGCAGGGCTCTGCTTACACTGGACTTCTTAAAACACTGGGGAAAAGCGTTAGAATCTTTCTACACAACCCTCGTGCACGAGTCCGACTCGCACTTGGCCGGTTTTTTTAGCATTATTAGAAAGAAGGTGAACAATCTTGACATGTCTTTTTATCAAAGATCAATGCTTTTTATTAACCCCCGACGAAAAAGAGGGGTGTTATAAGTTTGACATGTGTATCTGTGTATCTGTCTGTGGCATCATAGCTCGTAAATGGATGGACGGATTTGGACGCGGCTTTTTTTAATCGAAAGCTAGTTTAATCAAGATGGTTCTTAGCTAAGTTTCATAAAAATCGGTTCAGCCGTTTTTGTGATATTAAACTTTTAAATGTCTTAAGTTCCGATCCCAGATGTGAGAGCCCGTTGATGTCTTCAGTATGGCTAACTTCGGAAATTCGTAATCCGGGAGCTCGTTGTTAATATCTTGGATTTTTTGTTGGTTTAAGTCAAATAATAAAACATATTGTGAAGTGAATTATAATGTAAAAAACATGAAATAAAAAACTTAAATTTAAATTTAAAAAACCCCCGACAAAAAAAGCATCCAAAAAAAATTAAGGATAAAATAAAGCCTAGTATATTTTGCTAGTATGGATTAGTATGGATGGAAGTATGGATTGGCCCTTTCAGTTCAATATACCTAGCAAAAATTTTATCTAAGCGTCGTTGGTTTCGGGGGATCGCTAAAGTCAACCACAGTTATTCTTTCTATAAAACAACATACTTTAGTTTGCTGTTGACTTTAGCCACAGTATATATATAAGCTAAAGCAGTACAGAAACTAAGCCTTTTTGTTGAGATGATGACGTAAGCGCCAATTGAGCGTTAGGGTTGTCCTCTTATTTTTTGTAAAACTGAAAAAGTTTTTGTGTAGTTAGCTCTGTATCTCAGCTATTTAAGCCTTTTTTGAGATAACTAGTTTTCATTAGAGCATTAGGGTTGTCACTCTTAATTATTATAAAATTAATAGATTTTTATTTATTATTTATTAAAACGTTTATTTGGGTTTTATAATGATCAAATAATCGAATGAACTGACTAGTTTACAAACAAAATTGTGGAATTAAGTAATCTTGAATATTTTAAGAAAACTTTGTTTTTGTTAGTGTCCTGACGCCCCAATCCTCACAGAGCACGAATTCTACATATGTAACAGACCAAAAATTAATTGAAAAACCTTGTATTTTCAGCTAATGAAGAAAAAGAGAAAGAAAAAGAGGCAGCAACTGAAAAGAAGAAATATAGTAAAGCGCAAGCACGACACAGATACAAACAGGGGAAACTTTAGTCTTAAGTGTTAAGTTTTATGTTGTCCTTGAATATAAAATATTCTCTTTTGTTTTCCAAATACTAAGTAAGTACCATCATAGTTTTATGAGTTTAATAAAGAACTCTTGCGTTAATTACAGGGTTTTAAAAAGGACCGTTTATTTAAAGTTAACTTGGTCCTATTTTCAACACCAACTTAATTAGGATATTGGCCAGTATTATTGTAAGGAGGAATCACGTATTTGTTTCATGCTTAGTCTACATATATTATAGTATTTATAGTAGACAATAGTTTTGTCGACTTCTCTATAATGCCTTCAATTGATCCGGTTTTGATATCATAATTTATTAAGTATCAACATTTTTATATGGATCTCAAATTGACGAACATACTCTGAGACGATTAACTCTCAATCAATCCGTAAAAATAAGGTACCTATTCAATGTAATGAAATGATTCAATATTTCAAAATGCAACATGTCAAGCCAAGTTCAAGAAAAATGAACTTTCGACGCAGCAGCCGTGTGTTATGTTACAACTACACAAACCGTTAGTAGCTCCATACTTTTGACCCCTACTTAAAATATATTTAACACTAGCTGCTGCTCGCGACTTCGTCCGCGTAGATTTCGGTTATCGCTGTCCCGCGGGAACTACTTATATAATTTTCCCGAATAAAAAGTAGCCTATGTTATTCCTCAATATTCAAACTATCTTCTTACCAAATTTCATCTAGATTGGTACAGCGGTTTTCCCGTGAAGAGGTAACAAACAGACAGATAGAGAAACAGAGTTACTTTCGCATTTATAATATTAGTTAAGATTAAGATAAACACATGAAATTTGGTTCGTTTTATAAGGATCCCTACTATGTGGGAATATTTGGCTATAAAAACTAGCCACGTTTCACATGACTAAGATGAAAAGCCTCTTGAATAAAACTTTGCATCCATTTAAAATGTCACCTCTTTTGTTCAGTATTGATCTTGGCTCCCTTTTACACTTGTACATGTTTGTGCAGGGATCTATAATTACTGCCTTCAGTGACATTCCCCAACCTTACCTATGCTGCGTTTATTTTAGGATTAGAAATGTAACAATCAAATTCGCACACGTTTTTAAGTAAAACGAAGACAATATTATCACAGAATAAGTACCTAACTTACTTAATAATTACAAGTACAGAAGGCTCACTTCTTAACAAAAGCTGCCTTTGGGCATTAGAAACGTGTCTACTTTATGCTTTATGCACGCGCACAGTGTTTGATAGCACTCAAAAAATTTCCCTATCCTGTTTATCACATAAATCGATCAAGAAATGCATGTTATATGCAAGACTAGAACACCCACGTGCCTATTTCAAATACTTTTTTTTATAAAAAACATATTTATGACCTTAGAAAAAAGATTAAATAATTTCTGTTAGCGTATCTGATGAAGATATATTTTCTTGATTGATATAGTTTGATAAAGGACCTTTAGGCGCATATTTTCATGTTTTTATTTTTTGAGAATCTGGTTATCTGGTTACCGAGTTATTAACTTTTATTCAGATTTTTGTTTATTTTTTTTTTCTCCCAAAAAAACTCAAACGTGCGACTTGTGACCGGCACTGAAAGATTCCTCTTGATTAGGTCTATCATTAATAAATAAATCACGTTCCACTATCGCGGCGTTTACGAGTAATCGAGTTTAAAAATATGGTGTTAGGGTTGTCACTCAACTTTACCTTTCATTTTAGTTAATTTATTTTTATTCCTTGATTAGAAAGAAAGAAACATATTTATTAGAAACTAATTCGACACATACACATACAGTTAAAAACAAATCAATAATCAACAATAACCAGACAATGCAAACACTATTAACTAACAAAGACAGCTTAGAAACTAACGATTAAAAATATGTGCCGAATAGCACTAAAAGGGTCACCCTCAGCATGATGCTACGGCAAGCCGTAGCGCTGGTTTTCAGTGTGACCCTTACAAAAGTGTGTATTATTTACACAAAATGTGTCTCATGTATACATTCTTTTGTATATAATATATACCTCTAGGTACATACATAATAAAATAAGTGGTAACTTACTTTTTGAGATTTGTATCTGAAGTCGTTTGTTTTTCTTTTAATCGTTTATCAATTTTGCGTGGTTGATCGACGGATTGCATAATATGTTATCCTTGTCGCCACATCTTGCGAGTATTCTATAGACGCAAAAAAGTTTGGCGTTTTTTGCCGCTCGGTCGCGGAAAGGTACGATGATGAATATCAATCTAATGTTGACGATTGGACGTTGATACTCGAAAATGAAAATGATTTGTCCGGATCTTAAAGTTTTCTATTGATCACAAATATTATATTTGTTTGACTTTTAGTGACAACCCTAAAATGTACAATTTGACCTTTATTCGTAACTCCCAAACGCCGCGATAGTGGAACGTGATTTATTTATTAATGATAGACCTAATCAAGAGGAATCTTTCAGTGCCGGTCACAAGTCGCACTTTTGAGTTTTTTGGGAGAAAAAAAATATAAACAAAAATCTGAATAAAAATGAATAACTCAGTAACCAGAGGTGATTCTCCGAAAATAAAAACTGGAAAATATGCGCCTAAAGGTCCTTTATAAAACTACATTAATCAAGAAAATATATCTTCATCAGTTATGCTTACAGAATTCATTTAATCTTTTTTCTACGTCAAGGTTACGAATCATAAATTATTTTTTATAAAAAAAAGTATTTGAAATAGGCACGTGGGTGTTCTAGTCTTGCATTTAAAATGCATTTCTTGATCGATTTATGCGATAAACAGCATAGGGAATTTTTTTGAGTGCTATCAAACACTGACGCGGCATGTGTAGTGTTTAGGGTTGACACTCCTAGAAATGAAAGCAAGAAAGTGCAGTACGCGTCAAACTTAAATGCGCTTCATCAAGTTGGTTCCTCGAGTTCCCGTATATACACTTACTTATATAAGTACAAAATCTGTATAATCGTTACTTATTTTTATCAATTTACAAATTTTGATATCTAGGTAAGTACGTACTTACCTAGTTTGGTATCAGTAATAGAACACAATCATAAATATTTCTTATTCGTTTTGAAATTTTATTTACTTATTCCATGTATTTGGCATTTTAAGCTGTATAGGTAAGTTTAGCAGTCTTTAATTTTTTCGTTTCATTGTTCGCGCGTTCAAGACTTCATTATATACATACACCCCCCATACTACGAAATTCGAAGTTCGTATCGTATCGTCCCGCTCACTCTCGTGTTAAATAATATTAGCTTGAGAGGGACGGCACGATACGAAGTTCGAATTTTGCACTTCATAGTCGGGGGGCACTTACGTATCGCTCTTTGTGCTATGCCAAGGCTGCCCAACCTTTTCAACAGTCTGGCAAATTTGATGATTCAAAAATCACAGGCGGGCCACTGACCACTGACAGTTCGTGTTTTCGATATTTCTTATAATATATTTTTTTTATGTTACTTCTGGCGGGCAATTTTGAAACTTACTCACGCGGGCGGCGGGCCATTTGAAATTCGTTCGCGGGCCTTAGGTTGAGCAGCCTTGTGCTATGGCCCTTTGAGCCCCGGGCTTCGTCTCGTCGAGCGGTACGCATATTACGCGACGCCCTCTGCTCTGACACTATTTAAAACAGGGCTTAATTTTTACGAGGAAAACATAATAAATACAGTACAAGTAGGTATTTTTTCCCAGTTGTCTTCGTGTTGCCTAAAAACGTGTGTGATGCTCTGATGCTAAAATTCAAATCTTAAAATAAACAGAGTATAACTTTACCTTATGTACTTATAAGCTTATTCGTTAGTAATATTTAGGCCAATTTTGTGATTTACATCCCTAGATAAAGTTAAAAGAATAAAAAATATATATCTTTTTAATTTTAATTAAAACAGTTATAGTTAAAGTGAGAAAAGCTTTCCACTGTCATGAAGATTGATTTTTGTGTGGCCCGTGGGAAAGTTTTTTTACTATGTCTATAACAGTGGTTGGTTTGGGTGCTCTTACTGAATAGAAATAATGGGATTTAGTTTTAGATTTGTGTCAAAGTTAGCGTCGCAATTTCGCTTAACAAGACCGGACCAGACCGAAATTATGCTGCTGCGCACGCAATTTATACAAACGTGGCAGATTTTACATACCATGCCTTGGCTGGTTATGTAATAATGTACTAGGGGCCATTTTCTCCTATTCGAACTTAAAATCTTCATTTTCGAATAGTATTTTCACGGTGTGATTTGTAAAATCCACCCCATGGCGTGGGTCACTTGTATGCAACATGCGTACGTGCGCAGTAGTGGAATTCCGCCTTATTTTTATTAATTACTGAGATGTAAGAATAAGATGCGATGCTGAGCTCTACGAAAAGTATAAAAACTTTTTATAATACAAACCAAAACAGAAACTAGGCGTTTTACCCTCCGAGGTTTTACTTACATGATTTTCGACCAGCTTCAAAGTAGGTACAGTCAAGGAATTTAATTCCTGATACACCATAGAACATTTTCATGGTAAGTAAACGTCATAACAATTTTCCTTGTCAAGCAATGCGATGTCTCATGACGTTTATTGTGAAAAGGTTCCATAGTGGGTCGGGAATTAATTTCCTCGACTGTACCTAGCTGGACACTTGAGTTCCTTGGCAGTTTTGAGTAATTTGACACATTTTAAACTGACATGTTTAAGTACTAGGTATGATTACCTACTATGGTTATAGGTCGCGCGGCGAATTAAGATCGCTTATGAAAAGTGGAAGGGGGATGCGCAGAAGTCAATTCTAAGGTCTATTTGGTTGAGCAGAGGGGTGAAGGGAGGGTGCGCGCTGGCGCCGACACGTTATTGGTAGATCAAGTCGTTTATCCCCTCCCTCGCTTCGTTCACGCGTCACGTGTCTCTTGAGTACTGTTGCGCACGAATTGTTTTACTGTATTAGTAGTAAGTACGTTATGATGTCGTAGTTAGTGAAAAAAATGCCCAAATATAAAGTTTGAACATGGCAAGCCAGAAAAATGGTTTACGACGTGAATTGTTATGTTAAAAAGGAAACTAATTAAATCATGGGAATTAAAAGTACGTAAAAAATACTACCAAGATTCTGAATAAACATACTAGCAAAATAAGTCACAAGCAAAAACGAGTGTTATATGTTAGGTGACTAAAGGTACAAAGAAATGCGAAATAAGAAAAATATATTTCAAAGAAATACACTCAGTACCTAACAATTTTGTGCGCAATTGTACAGATGCGCCAAATTGCCCCGACCAGTTTCGCCGAGCGATCTTAATCCATCGCGCGGCCTATACTAGTATGGTTATTGCGACTTTTGGTAAATCATCCGTTCAATTGGCTTCAAAAATGCTTCGCCATCGCTTTCGATTGTCATGAGCCATGACGTTACGTTAAGCGATACAATTTCTTTCATTTTCAAAGCGAGCTCGGCTTCAAAATGACGTGTTCATCAATGGCGATTTCAAGCGAGTTACGCAATAAGCCTGCTGGCCCCTACTTCACCTGCGTTACAAACGTTCAGCTTAAAATGCTGTGGTGTCAAGAAAAAAGGAGATGAGTCAAAAGGAAGTCCTTCAAAAAAGTCGAATCATTCTGATTCGATCTATATTTCATAGCCGATATGAATGGCGCTAAAACAAAAACTTTTCCAAGTCGGCAATGTCATTGTAAACCGTAACTGACATTTGTAACATTGGTGAAATAGGGGTCAGCACTGGTGACGCTGACTGTACACAAACAAGGTGTGTTGTGTTCATGATCCTGAGTTGATCATTGTACAAAGTGTTTTGCAATTTCACTTCAACATAAGTACTTACTCATTCTCATTGCGTAATTAAAATGATGGTTTTGTCAAATTTATATCCGTTGCCTATGAGTACAGGTAATTTGCAGCATTTTGGTATATTTAAATTAAAAACAAATTGTTGTTATTGTAAATATGTATTTCGAATTATGAACATTTCTGTATGAACATTTTTATGAAAGAAAATAAAATTAACAAATTAAGGGGGAAATACTTTATTGATCCTAGTGTAAAATTTAATTCGAAAATTGCGTAATACAATATATCCTTTGAATAAAATTCTTGGTCTCCATACCCTTACACTTAAAATAAAGTCCAACATTATTCGGGGATAGAAAATCTGTACAACAAATTCTACTTTACACATAATGACTACTTCGGGTGTGCTAAAATTTACAATATACTCAAGAATGTTTGTTCAGAACATTCTCTGGTGATATAAAGGTCAACTACATAAAGTTGTCGCGTCCTGGATAGAGGCAGACGGCACACTTCATGTGGGTTACGTAGACCATATCATGGTTTTGTGACATGCAGTGGGTTTTACTCCAGTTCGTACTCTTCTAAGAACGAAAAGACTGATTTACCAGTTAAAGCTGTAGTAAGATTCAATTTGCCCATTAAGACACGCGGTGCTCCACTGCAGCACTGTCTGTTTCTATTGACGACGCCCCAATTTCGTAGTTTAATACGCACATTTGTAAGTCTCAAATGTAAACGAGTAATGGAATTTCGAAACGGAGTAATTTTGTTCTTCATACTTAGTTACGAGCCCGGTCATTGCTCTCCGCTCAAGCGCGAGCGCATGCCCTACTTCGCATCCTATTACTTATCATACTTTTAACTCATGGTTTACTCGTTACTGTGCATGCATTTCATAAGTTGACTTCGATGAAAAGTTATCGTCAGGGATGAAAATGAATCAAAACTTAATTTCTGCATTTTATTTATATAGCGATAGCGTACCTATAGATAAAAATAAAAGTAAATAATCAAACAGAACTAAGTAACAAAAAACGAAAACAACAATTATCATTTTAACTGCCCAAAAGACGTCTCAGTTGCAGAACGCAGATGACATCACTAAATAAGGCGGAACGTTTTTCAATTATTAAAAAAGTTGACAGCAAACATGTAATATAATTTCATATAATAAAAGGTAAAAATCGACTTTCTTGTTTTTGTAGCGAGTGTGCAAATAATACAGTGATATGTCAAACTAAACCAACTTGTTATTTGTAATTATAAGTATCGCTCGACTAATTGGTTTGAAGTCTAATGTGAGATGAGGTGTCAAGGCGGCTCCCCTTTCGCACTAAGTATTGTACGAGAAAAAGGTCAAAAATTCATAATTAACTGTCTTTTTTACTACCTTTATTTCAAATGCATTATGTATAGATTCTTCCAATTAGGAGTTACTTCAATGTGGGAAGATAGAATACAGTACCTAACCAATCACTATGAATGTAGGTTAATTGTAGTTAGAAGTGGCGAGAAAACTTTATTTACAAAGTAAACACAAACCATATAGTATTGGACTAAAACTCGAGATTCCGTAAAATTTAACTTTTGCAGAGCAAATTGAAATCTGTTCTTAAAATTCATCAATTCAAAAGTAGGTCAATTACTGTCGCGACCAGGGGCCAGTTTCACGACTTTTCGTATTTTTTTATATATTTAAACAGAAGCCTGTTTTCAACTCCTTTCCGTCTAGTTACAAGTTTTTTTTTTAATTGGCTCCTGATATAACGCAGTTGTAAACAATATTTGAACACTATCATAATGCTCTAAGGACTTGTTCACATAACCCTTCGATCACATTGTTCATTTCGATATTTCTGATGGGGCAATTCCAACTTGTACGTCAGGAAGGGCATCTACTTAGTCGGCCTGAGATTCGGGTGTAGATATGAACGAAATGCTTCTTAAGATAGTACAGAGCGGGTGCACCGCGGTGACACAACTGACATTGGCTCTTCTATTGGTCAACTTATAAAGAGCAGATTTTTATCCCCAGTAACCATGAGTATAAAATAGTGCTGATTCATTTATTGCATAATTAATTACACTTACCAAGGCAAAACTAATTTGACAATAAACTAAGGTACCACATTCTTAGAACTGTACCTGGATGATAACATAAGGTAACGAACGTACGTGATCATGTATTACACATAACATTAATATTTATTGTATTGTAGAGTTGCACTTTGGTGTTTAAAAATACCATTTACTTTACTTGATGTATGTTAATCGCTGTCAGATATTGCCTTCTTTCGCCGCTTTGCTTGTTTAGGCTTAACGATTTCCTCTTCCTGTAACGGATAACAAAATAATTAGATTTAATAATAACAGCACTAGCTATAACGATTTGATTTTCCTTAAATTAGGTAATAACGGTAAGTGACACATTTGAGCAGCACAATTGAAATAGATTATGATGTGAGTAGTAAGTATGATTTTGTTATTAAATACCTCACTATCATCATTGGATGAATGCAAGTTCGCGCCGAGCGGCATTGAATTCGAAACTAACTTTCTCGCACGCCTCGAAATAGGCAGTTCGTCCTCCCAAGCTAGTAAAAATAATTCACTGTATTGTCTCTGGAAATTAAAAGGACAAATATGTTAATAGCTTCTCTGAATAGTTTTCTCTAAATTATTTATGACTACTGAGTGGGAACTGTAGCCCAAGCCCTCTCATTCTGAGAGGAGGCCTGTGCCCAGCAGTGGGTCTTAAATAAGGCTGGTGATGATGATTATACAGTTTACGTCTTACGTCCCAATGCTGGGCACAGGAGTCTCAGAATGACTAGGTACCTTTTTTTCACTTACGTTACAGCAAACATATTATATACGTAGTGTTTATTGTAAATAAAGTAGAAAGGACGTAGTAAGTTTATTTTAAATATTCAAATATTATTGAAACTTACCCTTAAGCTATCGCTACTGTTCGACTGTGATAACTGTAACGATTTTTGCATACACTCCATGTTAAAAATTGACATATCATCCTGCTCCACGCAGTTTACTCTCATTTGTTCTAAATGGCCAAGCACCTGGAATTTAACAAGGAAACAATATTACTCCCAAAATATGGTAAATGAAAAGTGAAAACAATTATTTATGTACGTATGTTTAAATTGCTTACCAATTCAGCTGAAGGTGGGGCGTTAGGTGGCATGCTGTGTTTTCCAGGTCGTTTTCTCTTATTGGGGCTAGTGCCCGGGTATCGCGTGCTCAGTAAAACAGACACCAAGTCTCCAACTTTGTCTTCATAATCCATACACCAGTATAATAATGTAGAGACCACAAATGTGTCTTCCTGTTGAACAGTCCTACAGAACAGTTGTCTCAGAACGTCAGCACTAGGTTTCCCTTGTTTCAACATTAGCAGTACTGATGTTAGAGCTTCAGCATGATCCTTATAGGACAGTTTGGGGATAATAGGTAAAACATCCTCAAGTGAGATGTCATGAGCAGTTAATAGTTGCCATAGGCAATATTGTTCAAATGTTTCCCAACCAAGACTGGTAGAAAGCATCGTTGTTATGTCGTCTGACTTGAACATCATCAAGTTGTTTTGCAATGTTAAACATACAAGGCGCTGCAGCTGACCTGCATCTACTGTCGAAACAATCACATGCAGTAACTTAATATGGTTTTGTGCCTGATCTTTAAATTCTCTGTATACATCAGGTATTAACCAAACCAATACGTTGGCGTCGCATTCTTGACATTTCTCCAAATCGTCTGCTAAATTATCACCAATTTTTACTTCTAAATAACTACAATAATCTCGGTACAGGTCCGACTTGAATTTGACGTTTCTTCTTTTGCCAGCGTCGTGTTCGGCGCGCCGGTCGCGTTCGAAGCAGACCTTCAAATAAAACAAGAGGCAATATCCAACTCCGTGATAAGTGTTTTGAGCACGAATCTCTTTGAATGTCTCAAGTACCAGCTTACGTTTCGCTTCAGCTGCTTCACCAGGCGTTTTGGTAAGAAAATTAAACATTGAAAATATTGGTGAATTTACAGCGACGTCTAGTTCTAGCGGCGTGGGGTTCGGGCTGATCCGCAGAGGCGGCGCTTCTTGGACCGCGGCAGTGAATAAGTCTGCGAGGGCTGTCGGGGTCGGCATCGAAGCACTACACGCGTTAAGTAATGTGGTGGCCGCCGCAGCCGAGCGATCGTCTAGAAGGGTTTCTGCTAGCGGGCGCAGCGTCAACGGCAGTGCGGCTGCTAATTCAGGCCTCTCGCGAGCTCGGACCTCCGACAGCGGCAAGTCGTCGTCGTCCGTGTCGTCGGCGCCGGCGGGCGGCGCCTCGTCCTCGTCGTCCGAGAAGGCGGGCTCGCCGGGCTCTCGCGGCGCCTCCTCGCCCCCGTCGTCGCGGGCTCCTGACGCGCCTTCCCCGTTGCCGTTGCTGCAGAACTCTTTGAAAGTCTCTCTGACGGTGGTACGCAATTCCCTGTCTAGTTTAGGCGAGTCAAATAGTGGCTGCAGATTAGGCAGTACCCTTTTCTCTATTATTTGCTGAAGTGAACTAAATATTCCTTGCTTGACTTTATCAGCAAATGGTGGGTAAAAATGAGGAATAATTCGACATAAAAAGTCTAGTAAAGTGGCAGTGACTGCTGGGTGTGATCTCATGGAGTGATGCATCACGAGAATTGCTGGTTCTATGTTCATTATGTTATCCTTTTCGGGGTCATAAAATAACCAGTCATAAAATAGAGCCAATTTAGCATTTGAGGCTGCTACATTAGAAGTACAGGTTGTCAAAAGCCATCCTATTACTGCCCATCTTGGAATGATGTCAGAACAAAGCAGTTCATTGGTGGGATGAATGACACCCACAATGAAACGGATCATGTCACTCCGTAGAGACTGTGACTCCGGTGTGGCCAGGTATTGTCTCTGAAACCACTCTTGATATCTTTTATGATGGCCAAATCTTACTTGAGATGTCAGAAAAACCAACTTTCTTTCCATGTCAGGTGTTAGCCTCGATTGTAAATATCTCCTGGATGTCCGGGTTTGCAAAATTTGTAAGACATTTGTAAATGTAGGGCATAATGATTTTGGGTTTGTTAATATGTCTTGCCAAAGTTGGCCAAATTCTGGAATGCGGGCTACATTTTGTAACAACCTGATCATATCTCGGCCCAAAGACTGGATGTCAGCAAATCTGTCTCTTATTAGAGATATAACAAAGTTCACTTCTTTTTGCCGCAAGACCACAAGTTGGGTTATATTGTGATCTTCTACTAGTCGTAAGTATGTGTATACCACCATACATATAAGTACAGGAAATTTGTCAAGCCATGCTCTATTCTCAATGTAAATGTCCAAAAGAGATTCTACTAAGAAAATGTTCTTAGGAGTAATGTCACCACCAGATGCATAGCGCATTAGATTCCAGCAAACACTGTCAATTCCAGTTACAGAGTTTCTTATCATTTCTTTTACCAGCCATAGTAACTGGTTACGAGTAGTATCTTGAAACTTTAAATACCTTTCCAATATCAAATTGGACAAATTGTTGAGCACGCACGTGAGGCCGTCCCGCGTGATGAGGGTGAGGTCCCGGTAGCACTTCGTGGCGTTGTGCGGCTCCGTCAAGATGGACATCAGCATTCCCAGAGTCACCTCTTCATGATTCTTGCAAGCTGCATTGTTGAGTGCATCATGGGTTTCTTTTTCACTGCAGTCGGCAACTAGTGATTGGAAGTAGTTGTAAGCTCTCTCGTATCTCTGAAAATATTAACATTTGGTGTAAGTAACTAAGAGAATAAAGATTTTTTTTGACTTACGCGACAAAGTTAAGTTTTCGCGCCACGGAAATAACAGCGCCACCAACGTCGATATGGGAAATTAATGCTGTACATGGCCGACTAAATGATTCTTTGTTGGAAAACTGCAAAATCGTAGACAGTACCTCTTCAATTTCATCCTTGTTTTCTATTGCGGTGCACATAAAAAGTTTAGGTGTAGTAGATTTGGACTGCTCCATAATTCGTATTTTTCTATAACTACTTATTAAGTTAAATTACTAGCACAGGATGTCTCCTGCATGGCTGTCGTAGGCGAAAAATATTTATGAAGTACAAGCAATACAATCACAGCCATGAATGTGTGCGTGCATATGTCACAAAACCTGAACATTGCAGAAACTGCCGTCAGAGTGCGCTCTTGGCTGTTTTGACCGGGTTTCTGTTCCATTTTACGCAAAAAATACAGGTTGTTCATACAACTCTCTTACGTATCTGACGTTTATAACTTAAGCTTAAATAGCTTGCTTCTACTTTTTGCCACGGAGCGGAGGTGCCAGTTCCACCTTAGGCAATCGAAAATAATCAATGGACACCGCCAGTGGCGTCAGCCAGTCACATCAATCATACCATAGAACCGCCATTTTGTTTCGTTACTGTCTTGTCTTAGTTAGGTACCGTGAGAGAGAATCGAATGTGGATGAATTATTGCTGGTCGAACGTATTATTTAATTATTATCAATTGTTACTATAAATAACATATTGCATTATTCCGATATCAGTGGTAAGTGACTACACTAACTTGATGCTTTGCGTATTCCCGTGTGGCCGGTCGAAGTAAACCGTGACCGGTAACTATAATACAATTTTTTGCTGATAATGAGCAAAGTTAAACTATCTAGCTAGTCCCTATTGTGATAATTATCGTGGTCATCCAAAAAAGCAATTCAGTCAGAGCATGTTTGTGCATTTGCGGAGCTAATACTTGTTAATTCAAAATCCACCCTATTCTAGTTGTGTTATCAGCAATGGAAAACCAAAGGGAAAGAGAGCGTGATCGTTCAAGACGCGGAGACAGGCCTTCAAGATTCTCAGA
This sequence comes from Clepsis dumicolana, assembly GCA_963691665.1. Lineage (NCBI taxonomy): Eukaryota > Metazoa > Arthropoda > Insecta > Lepidoptera > Tortricidae > Clepsis > Clepsis dumicolana. Next base: position 7,840,595 of record OY829521.1, read on the forward strand.
CGCTCCCAGAGACCGCTCCAATGACCGCGAGAGATCCGAGGGAAAAAGATTGTTTGTGTCCAACATTCCTTACGAGTTCCGGTGGACGGAACTCAAAGATTTATTTAAGGAAAAGGTTAGTATTATTCCTAATACTAACTAAACTAACTTACAAAAAATTATACCTATTCTATCTTGCACGTTCTCCATACCATAATTTATGTACTTACATTATGGGCTTGTTTGCTGATAATATTGTACTTGTGGTTTGGAAGCAAAACAGTATTATGGACTGTGCTTTAATGATAGAGAATAAAAAAATGCTTGTGGCTAGAAACTCAAATTATGTAGGTACTGCACATTTCCAAAAAATAACTTTAGTACTTCTAACAGTTAAAAACCACAGAGTCGAAAGAACAGTATAATAATAATAATATAAGCCCTTTATTCAGATAATAAAATTTTCTTAAGTACATGCATTTGATTAATTAATTTGGTTTTATTCAATATCTGTTTGTCCTTTGACAGTCGAAAGAACAGTACCTAGTAATTACTATATAAGTATGTAGTAATAATTATGTCTATTAATTTTCAGGTGGGGGATGTTGCTTATGTAGAGCTTTTTAATGATGAAAATGGCAAACCCCGTGGCTGTGGAGTTGTTGAATTCTCCAACACAGAGGCAATGAAGAAAGCCCTCTTTGTAATGCATCGGTATGAACTAAATGGTCGGAAGTTGGTCTTAAAAGAGGAAACTGGTATGAAAATCATGTTTATTTTGTACCTTAAACTTATTTTTTTAATTGAAATTTGTTATGCTTATTGCAGAGAAAATATTTTATTAAATGAAATGATTAAGAAAAACTTGCCTATTTGCTAAATGTCTTAATTTTTTATTTTCATATTAATTGTTGAAGGTAATGAAAGGAATAGGACAAATAATTCAAGACAGGGAGGAGGCGGCGGTGGCGGCGGCGGAGCAGGCAATAGGAACGCAAGGGATGATAAAGATGGGTGAGTTCTAATCACAATTAACACTATGTTTAGGCTAATTGTACCAGTATTATCTAATATGTAAAAGCGAAAAATCAGAATGGGATAAAAAAAACGAGACAGAGCGAGATGGCGCTCTACAACACCATTTTGACATGTTTCTCCCAAACGACGCATTATTTCCCTGGAATTATAAAGCAATTAGATTCTTTGACCTTGGGAATCGCGAAAAACATGAGAAAATATGATATTGGGTGTGTAAATTTTGTATATTTAGCAAAATAAAATCGCAAGTTCGAATTTCGAGCCAAAAGCGAGTGATCTATTATCTATGCCAGTGTTGCCGTTTAGGGAAGAATAAATCCATTCATTATCAAGCATTGTAGTCTACGGAAATTTTAAATTTTATCTACCTATGTAATTTTTTATTCATATCGTAAAACAAAAAGTATGTGTCTATGATTTTTTTTTCGATAATCTGTCTGATGTACTAATTAGAAATATTGCTTTTTTACCCAGAGGACACATTCCTATTGCTATAGAGATTCCTTACGTTAATATTATAACTGTACCTGCATAATAATAACATTCCACGCGGGCGGAGTTGCGGGCGCTCTCTAGTTTATGTTTAGTTTTTTAATTATTAAACTATCTGATTATGACTAAAATAGTTGATCGCAGATAATAATATAAAAAAAAATATTTTTTTTTCGTTACAGATGGGGTATGATGAAGCCCAGAGAACCTGAGAATTACAACACTTATGGCTTAAGTCTAGAGTTTCTTGATTCCATAAATGTTCAGCCACCACTGGTTAAGAAAGTTTTTGTTGCTAATGTAAATATGAAGTTTCTTTTAATCTGTAAGTTTTTCTTGATTTCTGAGAGTTATTCAGAATTTGTCTTTTTTTTTTAATTTTTAGCTTGACTACAAAGCAGACCGTGCTAAAATTAAGGAGATATTTAAAATGGCTGGTAAAGTACGCAACATTGACTTGGCCATTGACAAAGATGGAAACAGTAGAGGATTTGCAGTCATTGAATATGATCATCCAGTTGAGGCTGTGCAGGTAGGTACTTTAGATATTGACAAGAAACAGTTTTTAGCACAAAAAATATGTTTTCTTATAATCATAATACTAACTTTTATCTTACAGGCTATATCCATGTTTGACAAACAGATGTTACATGATCGTAGGATGACAGTTCGCATGGATAGGGGTGTATCTGATAAATCAGAATTAAGATTACCAGAAGGTTTGAAAGGCATTGGGTTAGGCTTAGGCCCCAATGGAGAGCCGTTAAGAGACGTAGCCAGGAACCTGCCTCAGAATTCCAATACTACCAACCTGAACCTAACAAATTCGACAACCTCATTAGGCAATAGTGTTCTGGGCGCGGTGCCAACTGCCAGCGTCGCTTTGAACGGACTTGGAGCTGGCTTAGCAGCAAACACTCTTAACACTAACAGTGCCTTAGGAGGTGGCTTAGGATTACAGGTAGGTCTAAAATGTATGTTCTTTACTATGCGTTATAAACATCTTTTGCTTCTAGAATAATCTGAATTATGAGTAAGTAGGTATTCTGTAACACACTGGCACCTAACTATCTACATAGGGAACATACCCATACTACAAGACCCGTTTTAAAGGAGGAGGGGGTGTCTTGACATAGTAGATGGTCATCAAGGGGGGTAGAAATAAATTTAGCAATGAAGCATGGGTAATGTTCCCTTAGTTGTTTTTCACCAATCAAATATAATGGCTTATTTATTGAATCAGGCGTTACTTTGCGGAGGTCCATATTTATGAACTAAAAACAATTACTTTGCTTTTAAGTAATTGTTTTTAGTTCATAATGGCTTATTGTTACGAGTCACATTACTGTCGTGTCACCTGAACTCTAAATTGAGTGATAGTTTACTTAATATTGTTTTTCAGGCATTAGGTCTAACTGGCCTAGGCGCGCTTCAGAACCAGCTTCTGCAGCAAGGTTTGACAGCAAACGATCTGGCCACCATGCTGACAGCCCAGGCCCAGGTCCAAGCCCAGGCCCAGGCGCAAGCTGCGCAAGTGCAGGCTGCAAGTGTCGGCGTCAGCTCAGCCCTCAACCTCGGGAATAATGATATGGGATCAAGCGTTCTGGGGAATTCTTCTCTAAGCAATAATGTCATGGGAGGCAATAATTCATTAAGCAGTGGACCACTTTCGGGTAATATTTTATGCTGAAGTGGGCCAACCTCATGAAATTTAAATTTTCAGACTTTTTCAGTCATGGAAAATTTTGGAATATTTTCTGACAGCTTTCTAGTCTGAAGTGCCTCTGATTAATTTTTTAATATGTTTTCAGCTTCAAATAGGCAAATGGTTGGTGTATCGGTACCCGGGCAAGGGTATGGTCGTGACACCGGTGTCCAACAGAGTGGAAGGGAAAAACCATCTGATATGGTTGTCATCACTAACGTAAGTTGCGCTCAGAATTTGCATTTCTTTTCTCAAACCAGTCACACAGCTGTTCTGATATAACCAGCAATTAATTATCGACCCTTCTTTTTTTCTGTAGCTTCCATCAACAGTAACTTGGCAGCTGATCCGTGAGAAGTTCAGCGAATGTGGAGACGTGAAGTTTGCGGAAATGACCGCTCCTGACACTGCTATCGTGCGCTTCCATAAAGAGTGGGACGCCGAAAGAGCTATCAGTATCCTTTATGAAAACACCTAATTATTCACCAGTACGCCTGTGTGTGTAATCGGTATTTAAAAGCAATGCCGCCAATTTGTTTCGTCATAACTGTCATAAGTGCATTTGCAGCATCTATTCATGTTCTGTGGCCAAAAGGGCACCAGCGAATGCTTTAAACTTTAATTATACTTTATGATATATTTGATAATTTCCTTAGCGGTTTCTCAGAAATGTTCGACAGAACTCGAATTGACGGGAGGACTATCGATGTGCGTTACTTTTGAAAAAAAAAGGTAAGGCTAAGTAAAATTTTATTGTATGTTATAATGTTGCCATCCCTTTTCGTCTCTTGATGATTTTGGTTTTCACTATCGAATTTCGTTCTTTGATAATGGCCTGGGGCGTATTTTCGGCATGCATATTTTCGTTATTCAAGGGCTTTCAAGCTGAAAAGTGGATTACAATGTTCTGTGTACTCAGTAGATTTTTCGAGAGCTCCTTGGACCATATTTGTGGATGCTCTTGCAAAAGGAATTAGAGAAATTGGCTGCGGAAAAAATATGTTGCGACATTTAGCAATCATGCATGGCACGCCGTGTTCTTCGTTAGACGTGTTTCGTTGGACCCTCTGACGCGAAAATACTCGTAACAGTTCAGCTACGTCGACTGCACAAGCTAGTTATCCGATTTTTTCATTTCCACCAAGAACATTTTGGGCTGGGATCGGGACTTCACAACATTGGTTCCCGACCGTCTTCTGATTGAAGGCGTGGCTTGTTTAGCCAGGACGCGGGTAATCGGACGTGAATAGTATTCTTGGTTCTATTAGGACTACGATTGAGCCACAGTTGGACCAGAACTATATCGAGGTAGAAGGAAAGAGTTTATCGATTTGTATGGGAACCGATCGATTAACAGTTCCAACTTTTTTGATGGACTTGTGGTGTTGTAATACAGTCTCGGTATAGTTCTCTGGTTAGACCCGTTGCGGAGCCGTTGTTGTTAAGTCCCAGTGTACCATTTCAAAAATTTGTAACAATTGTCATATCAAACGACAAAAACATATCGTTAAAATGCGGACTTCCCTGGGTTCTTTAGATAAATAGTCAACGTGTGTTTTTTTGTGTTTTCAGGAGTATTTCAAGTCGATCTGTTGTGGGTTTGTATAACGCTCGGCTGGCTACATTCAAAGAACTTTCGTCTTAACTTTTCTATTCATATTCTACTTTTTGTTCGTCACGATCGACTAGATACTTAATGGATTTTAAGTTAGATTAGTTTAAGTTTCATGTTTGCTATTTGCGTAATTAAAATTTGTAATGACTTTTAAGTGAAGGGCTATCTAATTTGTGGCTTGCTTTAGGAATTAGATATCTACTCTTTAAATAGTGGCAATGTCTTAAGAAAAAAATTAAGGTCGATCTAGGTCTAAAAACTGTGCGAGACTGAAGGTGACATTTTGATTGAAATTAAACTTGTTCATGACGCCAATCGTTTGTTCCTTTTCTCGGTTCCGAGGTATCCACACCGTAACACTCACTTTTGCGCCAGTATTGTGGTTCTGCTTACTGCGGCAGCTAAAACAACTGGCCTGGCGCGCATTTGTTCAACACTGGTACTTGTTCCTTCACAAATGTTGGTAAAATAATCAATTGGGTCTTTACGGCAAAACTCCATTTCGGAAAATATCTGGTGATTTAATTTCTCGCAATTCTGGTAACTTGACGAAGATGCAGTGTGATGATTTTTGTTTGGAATTGGTAAGAAATAAGCAGTATGACTTCGATTTTTAGTATTATTTTAAATAATCCAAAAGCATACGATTTGTACATTAAAACCATAAACACTTTATTGTTGGATGAGTTGTTTAAATTATTTTCTTTAAGTAGTCGGATTTTTCCTCTTATGCAATAATAAATTTGATGTAGGTTGCAAATTGATAATGCTCTCTGTTTTTGGGGCGTTCTCGAGTTCTTTTTAATCGGAGAAAACGCTAACAGTTATATTATCTTAGGTTTAGCTTTTAAATTAGGTGACTGCCTAGGTTCTAATTAAATACTGATAAAACTGTTAATGCTACTTGACAAGTTTTACGCTATCGAGCTTAGGTGCTACAAGTCTTCGCAAACGAAATTATAAATTAATATAGGTACATGACGTGACGAGGTGATTTAGGAGGTTACAATTATGTCAATTCAAATGGGTCGCGGCAGCGGTGACCCACTCTGGCCTGAGAAGTAACTGCAGTTTAATCGATGCAGCTTCTCGCTCCGAAGTCTATCCTACGCTGTCTCACTTGGAACCACACGTGTTTGGCTCATCATGGGACGAGCTCTATCGAAGAGGGGGACTTGATTCCAGCAATGTCTTCTCTTCACAACAAGCCTCAAAAAAATCAGTGCTACTTAAACAAAAGTTTTTGAGGGTAAGTATACCTGCCATCGACCCTATAGTTATCGTTTTGACGGTTTTGCATGGGGGTTGTCTTGATACCATAATATGTCCGTGTTCAAGGTCATGTGAACTACGTTGACATCGCTGCGTTAGTTGTTCCTATCTGCATACCTTCTACGTTGCTTGCATTTAATTCAATCTTTTGTTCATCTGCCCAATAAAAAGTTTTGGCAACGCGCTTTGGTATTGAACGGCATATTTGTATCCAACATGGCGGATGTTGACGATGGTTCGTAGTTTGGCAGTGCTGAAGAGCGGGAAATGTGTCGTTCATCATCGTGGTCTTAATTGGGATGTCGATTACTGTTTATTTAATAAGAACAAATATCAGTACAAAAAATTCATTGTATAATTTTTAGGCTTATACTGGCCCACAATGCGCGATTTAGATCATATCGAAACACCGGTGTCTAAGATGCTGTTTGCTAATTCCATGCATGTGTTTTAGGTTAAGTACCTTTTTTAATAAGGTTTGGAAATTTCACGAATTTAAAGGTAATCTACATCTTAATTAACGAAATTCAGAGTTATATTAGATGTCATTGTAAGGCTTTTTTTAATCTTAAACTTGCAACGAGTCGATGTCAATATCGAATGTGTGTAATTTTCAATTTCATGATTACGCTTCAGATAAGACTTCATTGAAAATATGAACTGGTTGAATATGTGTTTAAATTTCGGTGCCATTTATATCCTACAAATTGGTTCTTGCGCGTTAAGTTTTTAGTACACAATTTTTTGATGGGAGGTTCCACTTCAATAAAACTGTTGTTACTAATGTTGTATTGTGCTGTTTACAGGATATTCCCATGATGAGTAAAATGACACGTCACTAGCAGTCACTCACGCTAGTGTAGACGTACTGGTGACGGGTGAGGTGCATTTCCGGCACTGGAGCAGCCCATGCACGATGTCGAGGTAGGGAATTTGTATGTAATATTTGATAGAAATTAAGTAACAACAACACGCCAAGAAGAAAAAAACTTATAATGTTTGTATTGCAATGTTTGTTTGTAAGTCTGTATTGTGGATCAAATTTTCCTTTGATCTGTCTGTTTTTTGTTGATATATTATTAATTGTAAGTTTTTATTTATAAATGGAATGTTCGGGTCAAATCTTGCAAGTCAAATTTGACCCATGTCCAGTGGTTGGATTGACTAGAAATTGGGCATAGATATGTAAGTTGGATGGATGACAATCACCAAACAGTACAGTCGGCAAAAAATAATATTTTGTAACAGAAAACTTATTTACTTAACCTAATTAGTATTTCCTACTCATAGATGAGTTCAGTTAAAATAAAATACAACTTAAAACATAGACACACAACATAAGATATAAAACGGAAATAATAGGAGTGTCATCATTACAATAGTTGGATTGGACACCAAGTATATACGTCTCAGTCCCTATGGACTGAGAATTCTTTCGGCCGATTAGGCACCTGTCCCTCCCACATAAATTAGGTATTTTAGGTTAGAATTTGTATGGAAGTGACAGCCGTGAATCGGCTAAAAGGACTCCGGACTCTAGAGAAACTAAAGTAATTTTTAAAATTATGTTCGTAGAGAAAATGCATCGAAATACCAATTAAATTCAACTTAATGTTTTTTATCATTGTACTGAAAAAAAAATTGTTTACAGGATCCTGGTGAAATGAGGTGCTATGTCACGTACTGACGGATATTCTACGAAACACTGCCAGAAGATAAGCTAAAGTAAACTTGGTGAAACTTCTAAATTAAAACAACGTCACCTAGTAATCTACTATCTCGCTTGCACTGATTTCCTCTAACGGCCGTTCCCAATATTCAATCCACCGAGGGTTTTCCTTAATAGTTACATTTTGACACATTTTCTATGGGTAATCTGTCAAAATGTAACGGTTGGTAAGGAAAACTATCCGTGGATTGAATATTGGGAACGGCCGTTAGTCTATCTTGAAGCATCACTCGTGTTTAAGAGGTAAAAACGGCAAATAATTGTCAGTAGCACGTCATTGTGAGTATGTGAGTCATAGATTGTGACATTGTGAAAGTTACAATTTTAATGTTTCTTTCTACTGTATTAGTAAAGGATGCAGGCCTTGTAGTTTATTGCTTGAATTGTCGTATTCACTGGATTAAAATTGATAAATAAGGCAATTTGTACAGGCCGCGCGGTGGATTAAGGTCGCTCGGCGAAGCTGGTGGGGCAATTGGCGCATCTGTTCAATCGCGCATAGCATTGCTAAGTTCTGGAGTGTATTTTGAAACATATTTTTCTTATTTCGCATTTTTTGTACCTTAGTCATCTAACATAAGTATATAACACTCGTTTTTGCTTGTGACTTAATTTGCTAGTATGTATATTCAGAATCTTGGTAGTATTTTTTTACCTGCTTTAAATTACCCACGATTAAATTAGTTTCCTTTCTAACATAACAATTCACGTCGTAAACAATTTTTCTGACTTGCCGTGTTAAAACTTTATATTTGGGCATTTTTTTCACTAACTACGACATCATAACTTACTACTAATACAGTAAAACAATTTGTACGCAACAGTACCCAAAACACACGAGACGCGTGAACGAAGCGAGGGAGGGGAAGAACGACTTGATCTATCAATAATGTGTCGGCGCCAGCGCGCACCCTCCCGTCACTCCTCTGCGCAACCAAATAGACCTAAGAAATGACTTCTGCGCATGCCCCTTCCACTTTTGCCGAGCGATCTTAACCCGCCGCGCGACCTATACCTACCATGATTTATTTTAATGTTTACCTACATTACACGAGTAAGTGGGAGCCCTGTGCCCTTGACGCGAAACCGGTTTCGAGTCAGCGGTGCCCAACGGAATATCTACGCTCGTGTCACACGATGAATTTAAATTTCACGTGCAGTCGTAAAAGTAAGCAATCTTTTATACCTAAACTTTGCTTTTGTCCGAGAGAGAACCTTCTGTACGTAGTACTATTAGTTATTCTGTGCATCAACGACTTGTTTGAGAGGGTTGGACGATGACGCGATGGATCAGCACAAAGAAAAGTCAAAGTGGGACGTCAAATTAAACGTGCTTAGAAATTTCAAGAGATTAAAGTTAAATTTACCTACAGTGCCAGCGAGATAGTAATTAATACAGGGTACTTTCAAATACGAAAAATAAATTGACTGGGTTTAATGTTAAAGTGATGAATAAATGAACATCATTATGAGATCTATTTTTTTATTTTGTTTACTACCCAAACAGCTAGGTTTCCTAAGGGAATTCTTATAATTGTCATTATCAGTTCCATTAGTGAAATCACAGAACTGCCGATGCAAAGATTTATGACGCCACCAGTTTTCACTGAAAGAAAATGGATAGTTTAGTTTTATGCAAACACATAAACTTAGCTCGTGAAAAAGATTGTGTTCAAGTTCACATGCTTTTGAGCACCTCTTCCGCACACATGAAGATCTGACCATGAGTGTCGAAAAGACTGCGTACTTACAAATCATATCGTGTACGCTAAATATGAATTCCCTCTTCACTCTGTATCTAGGAAAAGTGGTAATGCCAATTTTCAATTTGCTCATGGATTCCTGGGCCATAAAGTTTTCTTGATCCTTTAGATACTCTTGTGCTTCGCAAGAACCGTGGCAGTCGCAGTCGTTAGAAGACCGCGGCAGTGAAGAGTGGCGTCCGAACTTGCTGAGGGTGTCGTTAGATGGCGCTAACCTTATTATTTCATTCTTATATTGAATGACGCATAGAAGTTCTGTGAAATCGCATGTTTTTTCATGGTCTGAAATTGTACAAAGTGGTGGTAAAGTCTAATGCTGGCACAGTTGACCGTATTTGACAAAATGTTTGTCATTCTATCTCTGTCTTTCAGGTAATAACCAAATAAAGTGCCAGCATTAAACAAACAAGTAGTTACCTACTCAAAGTAATTCTGATAGGTAGTGGGTATTTACGTATGATCTTACCTAACTTTCTGTAGAAATGTGGTACACAACCACACAAGGTTAGGATCATTTTGATTCTGCAATTCAACATGCAGTGATTGTATGTGTAAACTGGGAATCTTTCGTTGACTGGTTCATGTAAATACCTAAAAGAAAAATAAATTAGATGAAGAGCCGAGCCGATGTAGAAGATAATCATGACAAGTGCATGCGCCCGTTCCTGCCTGTGCGCCCACTACGATGTAAGTTTGAAAAGAGTACTCTTAGTGACGAAGGGTTGCTGCGACTCGTGCTAGCCATGAATTATAATAACTATAATGGTGGTCTAAAGCTTCACTATTTCATTTTGGTGTAACCTGCATTTCCGAACACTTATCGGAACATATCGCAGTGTGTCTGATATCTTGGCGCTCCACACTTGATATCCAAACAATAGTAGACCTTCGACTTCGTAAGTGAAGGACGGAGTAGTGCTGATAGCTATTTCATCTGGGCTATGAACGTAAACCTGGGAAATGAGGAACAGTTACAATTAATGATGTTAAAAAAGTACAGTGCAGTTGCAGTGAAACGTTAACACGAGTTTACTTATTGAGTTTAAAATACTAACTTTTTTCTACTTGGTTACCAGAGTAAGTACCTAGGTTCTCAAGTAGGAATGTCTTTTTGTAGTAAACAGCGAGAATTCGTAGCAACCTACTTATAACCTACAGTAACTTACTCAACATGAACTAGGTACAAACCTTGTACACTTCAGCGTAATTAATTATCTGAGTAAAGAAATCCACGTCGTGCGCCGAGATTTCAATGTTATTTTTAACGTACGCTGTCGCTTCGTCTTTCCATTTCCTACAAATACAAAACGGAATATTCGTTTAAGAACCGAGTCCGCCACTCTGTTTTCATTTGTTATGTGTGATCTTACTGTGATTAAGCCTGAAGTTATGAAGTGTAGGCGGGTAGGATCATGTAACCTTTTCTCAAAGTGGAAGATGGTGATAATAAAATTGGTCGCTTATCAAATCATTGGTAGTAGTAGTAGGTATTCAGAAACCGTTGGGGCCGTAAGGTTCTAGATTGGCGACCGCGTACCGGTAAGCGAAGTGTTGGTTGGCCTCCCGCAAAGTGGACGGACGATCGTTAAGATCTCGGGAAGCTTGGCTGCGGGTAACACAAACACAAAACCGACGGTCGTGGAGATCCTTTGGGAAGGCCTATTTCCAGCAGTGGACGGCTTTCGGCTGATATGATGATGATCCAGAGACCATTGGAATGCATGCATAGAACCATTTTTAACCGACTTCAAAAAAGGAGGAGGTTCTACGTTCCACTGTATGTATTTTTTTTTTATGTATGTACATCGATTATTCCGTCAATTGTAGACCGATTTTCAATTTTTTTTTATTTGAAAGGGTATATTCCTGAGGTGGTCCCATTGTCACCAAGTCATGATCTGATGATGGGATCCCAGGGAAATCGAGGGCAACCCTCAAATTTTACGGGCACGTACTATGTGTTTCATATATTTTCTAAGGTTATTTAAGTATTTGCGTCTGGTAGTCATCATCTCATGATGATGAGCTGATGATGGAAGGTACAACTCCTTAGCGGTTAGGAGTTGGAGGATAATTCTGAAAATGTTAAATCATTATTCGAAAGGGTATACTCCTGAGGTGGTCCCACTGTCACCAAGTCATGATCTAATGATGGGATCTCAGGGAAATCGAGGGCAACCCACAAATTTTATAGGCACGTATCATGTGTTTCATATATTTTCTAAGGCTATTCAAGTATTTGCGTCCGGTAGTCATCATCTTATGTTGATGAGCTGATGATGGAAGGTACAACTCCTTAACGATATTCTGAAAATGTTAAATCAACGTAAAATTGTGAAATAAAAATCTTTTAACAAAAAAGTAAAACCGCCTTCAAAAAAAAAACCTTGGAAAAAAAAACCTAAAATAATCCTCTAAAATAATGATAAATAAATAAAATAAAATAGAATGCGTTTATTTCGGACAACAGAAACTAAAGCCTAAAGTTTTATGGCCTAGCACTAAGCAGCAGAAATATGAAGTCGGTGCTTCATTCAAAGAATATTCCGCTCGCACCGCACCGACTTCATATTTCTGCTGCTTAGTGCTAGGCCATAAAACTTTAGGCTAAAGTTTCTGTTGTCCGAAATAAACGCATTCTATTTTATTTTATTTATTTATCATTATTTTAGAGGATTATTTTACGTTTTTTTTCTAAGGTTTTTTTTTGAAGGCGGTTTTACTTTTTTGTTTGTACCCACTTACTTAACGCGATCTACTTGAGACTTGATGGATGAGCTTGCGAGCTCGCAACTCGGGCTCGCAACCTCGTTAAAGCTAGCACAATTTGCTCGCTTCCAGGCCTAGGCAATAATGTAGGTATTAGGTACCTACCTACTTATTAAAGTTTTGATTAATTAACTAGTTAATATTTTATTTCGTTTTAGCTTGGATTGGAGCTTGTCACTGTAAATTGTTTTGTTATGTAAATAAATTCATCTTATTTCTTATGTCAAAATAAGTATCTCAAAAACCGTACTATGACCGATTTTATGGAAACATAGCTAAGAACTATCGCCATTAAAGTAGGTAGCTTAAATAAACCGCATTCGAATTGGTCCATCCATTTAGGAGCGCTATGATTCTTGGTATGTCACCTATAGTATCTAATACTGAGCATGATCGTTGCTAGTAGATATTTATATTGGGTAGGTAGGTAAAATTTTGAATAAGCAAAGCACTAATTAGCGCTTAGTTCAATGTTGCCTCAGCTCGCAACGAGAAATTGCAAATAGGTACCTACTTAGGTAGTATATTCTTAGTAAATTCAGTTCGATGCCATCACTAAGGAGCGGCAGTAGTCCTAGCCAAGACGCGTACTATCGGAAAAGCTACGGAGTTTACGCCGTGAGCGAAATGGGGATGATGACTATAAGAGTGAAAGTCAAATCAGCAACTTTTTTGACCCGACGAAAAAAAGGGGGGTGTTATGAGTTTGTCCTGTGTATGGGTGTATCGTGTATCTTTATTAAGTATCTGCGTATCTGTCTGTGGCATCACTAGCTCCCAACCCAAACGGATGGATCGATTTGAACTAGGCTTTTTCAATCGAAAGCTAGTTTAATCCAGATGATCCTAGCTAAGTTTTATAAAAATTGATGCAGCTGTTTTTGAGATATTGAACTTTCTAATTAAAATGTCGGGGGTTTATCAACTACATTTACGTGTATTTTAAGTAATTTGAAAGGAATTTCACAACGATCGCTCAGTCTGACGTATGTATTGGAGTTTGGAGTAGGTATCTAATGAAATGGCGTCATACTTCATAATACTTATACATCCAAGATCCGAGAACAAACATTCGTATCCATCACACAAACATCTTCCCCGACCGGAGATCGAACCCGGAATCTCAAGCTTCATAGTCAGGGTCTCTTATCACTAGGCTATATATTATTCAGTCGTAGTGACTTACATAGGGTTGTGGAACACGGCGACGTTGGAGTTGATGACGTGGCACATGCCCATCTCAGTCAGGGCGGGCTCTATCGAGATTGGCTCGTTTATGTTTGTTAAGAGACTATCGTTGTCGAAGTTCTCAAACAGCATTGCGGCTATTTCTGCATAGTCTGTTGTACTTAAAAGCTGTTGGAATTAGTTAAAGTGTTATTTCTGAAAACAAACACCTAAGTACGTCTCTTTTCTAATTCGTGATATAGGTAGATTTCACCTTTACAATGTCTGGAATTTGAACAGCCAGCTGATCAACCGTTTCAAGCGACACTGTACCCAGTGACCAATAGTACGAATGCAAGTTCTTGCCGGTTTTAATTCGAGTTTCACTGTAACAAAATATATCTATTAGCACTTTATTCTCTGTAACTCGATCGAGGCAGCGTCACCATGCTGCCAATATTGTAAGGTACCTACCTAATACTTACTTGATAAGAGCACTGAATACATCTTGATCAATTTTCGATGTGGGACATAACGTGATGGCAGGGAACGAAACATTCCAGTTGAAATAATCCATCTCCACGCTCATCACCACAGGGGAATTCTAAGGAAGTAAGTTTACAAAATGTTGTTAAATTTATGAATTTACTTAAACACGGACGTAAATAAAGCTTTTACTTACGATGTATCTCGAGTATTGCGATGACAGAAGCATGACTATTATCACAAGGCACATTACAAAATTGATTGCCCAGTACACTCTGTAACCAAAAGCAAAAATAGCGAAAAATCGCTTTTTTTGGGTTGCGTACCTCAAGCGGAAAAAAGGGAACCCTTATATAGGTGCGCAAAGTGCGTGAGCAAAGTAATTGTTTTTAGTTCATAAATATGCACCTCCGCAAAGTAAAACCTGATTCAATAAATTATTTTAGTTCCTTATATAGGACGCGATCAAAAGATACGTAGGTTCAAAACCTGTATATAGAGGATATACTTCCCGTTGACATACAAATAAGAAACTGAGAAAGAGAGTGAGAGAGAGACAGTCAGAGATAGTGTGTGTATGAGAAAGAGAGCTAGACGTGACGTTTTATTCACACATATGTACAGTAAGGGAAAACAGAACATATGAACCAATAAGATGACTGATGAACAGAACTGTAGCTATATGTATATTTGAACATGAAGGAAGATTGCACCGAAAGGAGAGAAATGTAATACCTAGTTAAATAATAATTTAAATATTTGTACGGAACCCTCGGTGGGCGAGTCCGACGCAATTCGACCCAAGTGCAAACTTCACCGATGTTTTTGTCCGTTACACTTAGATGTTTTGTTGAAATTTTTATTTTCGCTTTATTGATGAAATGCAAACATTTACCTTCCCATCCAATGTATCTCCATGTTTACGACGTAAGGCAGACCATGCGTCGTAGAACTTCGTAATTCACTTTGTAAATACTTAATAAGTTTCCCTCTCTTCAGTTTTCTTGCGTAATTATCCCGTTTCCTCTTGAATAATGACCTCACTTTGGCCCTCGTCTTTATCATTATTACTATCAACATAGAGGTTTTCAATTAAGCGTCAGTTATTAGTTACTGCGATAACTTATTGTGTGTCCCCCAGACGCGGAGGAAATGAAATTACGAGTAGTTGGACGGTGCTTCGGCACTAATGAGTCGGGTAGAGAAGCCGTGGACTGCGGCGTCCCGTGGAGACGCGCCGCTACCACGCGTTAATTAATTGCTTAATTTATGACCTCGCTCCACAAAATCGTGAACATCAATCCTCTGTTAAATTTTCGTGTTAGATTATGATTATTGAATGCTCATTTTGGACGTTAAATTAATAAAATCGTTAATTTCTTCAATTCACAACTTTGTATTGCTAATCCTCTTTTGCTTAAGATAAGATCCATCTTGCGATTAGGTACACCTGAAATGCGTATTTTTAAAGATACTTTGTTAGATTTGTCAATAACGTGAATTTTTAGCTGAAATTGACGCTTCTTCTGATACCTACTAATAAATAGCGTTCGTAGCTAATAACTATACTTACCTAGATGCTTCATAAACCTCATTTTACCCACCCTGCTTAATACTAATACTTACTGTTCGTCTATTACAGGTAAAAAGTATTAAGTTTGCCACTCTACATCTCTGTTCCGACGTGTAATGCTTATTGACATATGATTATGCTTTCAATATTTAACGATGCCGCCATGAACCGTGAGTTTTTATTCAATAGGTACCTCACGGTTTTGTTTGTTAACAATGACGCTGTTTCATATTACATGAAGTAATTTTTTTGTTATCATTTATTGCTTTTTGATAAACGAAACGATAGATAATTTGATTTTACTTTTCATTGAATTGTCTTCAAGCTTAGTGTCGTTGTTAACCTTGTAATGTAATGATACCTTGACAGTAGATATCTCCAATCATCCGAAAACCTGCTAAACGTTCTGTTTCTGGTTAAGAAAATATATTTTGGCGAGTCCCCCACAAGGATTTAACTGTACGACTGTACCAGTTATAATTTGGAAACATCATTACATGACATCAAATGAATTAAATACATAGGCATATATATTATTATTTATTATCTACTCAACTGTTACCAAATTATGTTTGCTATTAGTTAATTGTAAACGAGTCGGAGATTTAAAACATTACACACTGTCGAAAGTGCCATATACGCGCAGCCGTCTCGTCTCGGCCGGCGGCTCGTTGGCGATATACAGTTAATTGTTCTTAATGAAAGGTCTAATGGAGATATTTGGCGCAGATGTTTCCAACTGACAGTTTATTTTAAGGAGATGAGCATTATCGTGTTACATTTAGATAGGAATTAGGCGGCACACGGGAGCATCAGTGCTGAAGGCAATTCTGAAAATATGCCGCATTCGGTTATATGGATGTACCTATTTATGCATTTACGTCTCATGAGCACCTACTTAATTAAATTTTGGTAATCGTTGAAGTTCATACGACATTAGCATCAGTAATACCTATTCTAAACATATGGCTGGCTATTTATAGTTACTGTGAAAATTTATATATGCAAGACTACCTAATTAATCTCAGCTGAGTCAGGCTGGTGCAAACGAGCGAGTCATTCAAATCGAAGAACTCGGTTGTGATTTAGCTGGGGAGCAATCCATTCGCCGGCCATACAGCCCACGAGACTCGTTGCAAACAAACGCGAACTTTATCAGAATGCCCGTGTTGTAGTCAAGAATGCCCTAATCGGCCATTTGCTAACGTTAAGCCCCTATTTATTATCGTAACTAGTCGAGCACTATCGCTTTCGGAGCGAGCCGGATATCGTTCCCCGTTTCTTACTGGCCGTTTGTCTGTACCCTCTTAGTAATTCAACAAAACGTGCAGGCTGCGGAGATAACAACTTCGTTTGGAGACTGCCGATGGAATGGCAAACAATCTACCGCCCGGCCCCGGGACCTCAACGCTGATCTTTTTCAATAGAGTCAGTTAAGGTAGTTTGTTTGACTAGCTTTGTCTCATAATTGGAACCTTAACATGAAAGCTTCCCATAGACGTTTCGATGTTAATAGCAACTGGGAATGTTTTGTGAATTGTACCTACTTACCTACCAACTTCACTTTTTAAATATCTGTCTAAAATCAGCAATTATAATAATAATAATAATAATTTATTTCAGACCGTGGTCCATAGATTGTTAGTAATACATTAGTCTTATTTTCTAGGGATTAGTATCACATTCCATTATAACTATTAAATCATAATCGATAAATAATCAATATTATATCTGTTTAGAAGTTGTATCTCTAAACAATTGCTAAACTGATTAAGTAGCTACTTTATCAGTTAAGAAATTGTTTAAGAAGCCAAGCCAACATCATAGTAAAGTATGATTTCTGGTTTATAAGTTATGATGGTTCGTCTATTCATCTTATTAGGTCTACGATGGCGCAGCTAAAATAGCACTAATTTTTTTAAGGACACAGGCGACAAAATTGCGCGCATCCTATAGCTATTTCAAAGCGATAAAGCGACAAGAAGATAGAGTTGACACAAAAGTTAAAGTTGCCGAATTGTTTGATACATCACTCCGAAGACAAGACGTGCATTTTTCGTGTACCTTGTAGCAGAGGCGTCGGGCCGGTGGTGCGCGATCATTACTCTTTGCCGGAGTTCGCCGGTCGCCGCCGCGGTCCCGTCGGCTCAATCTCCGGGCTCCCGCTTACCTCATTCGCGTTTCGAAAGCTATTTAAAGTTAAATAAGAATTGTGGTGCGCTGTGGAAGGCACCCGCACTTCCGCCCCTCCCCCCCTCTTAGATGTTTGTAGGCTACTATAATGTATACTTATACTGCGTAGCGAAAAGCGGTAATCGAAGAATTCGAAGTTCCTCAATAAGTTACACGTCTATTTTTCTTGTTGCTTATATAATATACCCCACTGGCATAATTAATCGCTCATCCTATTTTTACTATTAAATGTTACCCTGTAGATAGGTAAACACTTCATAAATTGAGCTACGTTTATTTTGTATCCCTAACGCACACGTTTTCATAACTTAAAAAAAGGAGAACCATCTTTTCATTTTGTATGGTCAGCTGAGTATAAAAACAGCTAAATATTACGATCACGAGATAAAATATCATCTAGGTTTTTAGTATATATGTCATGTTCTGTAGTCAAATTTAAAGTTTTTAGTAAACATCATAATAGAGCAACTGCAAATTAGCTATGCGAATATCCGAGTTGTCTGATGAGTTGGCAGCATGGATTTCTATGAGCTAAGTAGTATATACCTAGATCGTTAATGTTAGCGCACTGAACATTTGGAACTAAGTTCAATTGACTTCACTTGCTCAGCGATCTAGTAGTTTACGTTTGAAGTTAGATGTCTAACTACTACTACTGTACTGTACTGTACTGTGTGCTACTGTACATATAAATGGATAGCGAATTACTACTACCTAACCAAAAGCATTCCTGTGCCATCCTGTGCCCTAAGCACGACTTGTCGAATCCTGCGTTACGTTACGGTTATCGTATCGAGATCGAGAAGTCTCATACTAAATTTTAGTTCCAAATACGCTCACGGGCGGGCGCTGTTCCAAACGTCATACAAACTCGTTATAGTTTACTATTCGATTTTACGTGACGCAGGATTCGACAAGTCGTGCTTAGGGCACTGCACTTCCTGAAAAACTTAAACGAAGTTTGAGTCACACGGAAAAATAGCAATTATTGGATTGTGCCCCGGGGTTGCGGGTGTCTATGGGCAGTGGTGATCGCTTAACATGGTGACCCACTTGCACGTGTGCCTTCCTTATAGTATAAAAAACCCTAATTGAAGTAAATCGTCAATAAGTACTATGAAATCAAACTACCTATTTAATTGTCTACTGTATGAAAGCACTACATATCCTCAAAAGACATGAGGTATAATATACAACTTGATTCCGAAGTTGAAATCGCTTCTAAATCTCGTGTTACTCCATCAACATTCACCCTTTTAAATGTAACAAAATCAAAGATAAGGTATCAAGATTGTTTTCGTAAACTTAATTTTCTTTTCGCCCTCTGTACTTGGGGTGGGACAAATTGCGGGAAAAGTTTGAAGTTTTACGAAATCTATTTATGCCGGGGGCCTGTGGGCGCGGCATCAGCCCGCGGCAGTGCCGTCGCCTTCAAGTAGCTCCGTTCACTTATTTATTCTGTACTACCATTTACCACGTCTCCTTTGTCGATTATGGCATCTCTATCATTTCCTTATGGTCTGAAAGGGACGGTCGTAACGATGAAGCGAGCCGCAGCCACTTGTAGCCGTGCTAGAGAGGAATAAACACAATTACCACCGCGCAGCGGAGACACGATTACTGCAAATCAAATCGTTGCTAACGCTAAAGCCGGGAATAGTCTTACTTTCTCACTAATCTGAATTAATGTGATACGTGTGAAATTGTATAAGTGTTATGGAGTTTCTGGCTGCGTTCACACCGTAACAAACCGGTGTGAAAATTGGCAAATAAGTTAGTAAGTACTAAGTAGGTACTCCGTAGTTTTACTTCACGAATAAAATATTTCTGTTTTATAGGATTTCATGATACTTACATAGGTAAGTATCTGCCGAAAAATCTACTATAGCTTTGTTGATATAAATAATTGAAACATCAGCATCAATTGAAAGTATCTAGTATAGTTATCAATATTAATCTCAGAAATGAATTTAGTCTCTACCTATAACAAAATGAAATATAACACTGTTGGCTAAAAACATTTATTTTCAGACTCAATATTAGTTCTTCTTCTATTTTGTCACCATATCACACTAGTATATGCCCGCGGATTTGCTCCCGTCGCAGAGCAGAATTTCCTACACATTGGAATTTTGCGAAATGTTTTACTCCTTGTCTACGACATAAAAGGTCGATCTCTATGGAAATTTTCAGCTTTCTAAGTTCAAGAGTTTGCGTTGGGTATTGAAGAGTCAGTCAGTCAGCACTTTTCTATTTCATATGTTTAAGTAGGTACATTGTGTCCCAGAAACCGACGTTAATCCGTCGATAGCTGATACTTACGGCTGCTAATTACCTCGCAGATTATAAAATTTCAGGTTTAAAAATTACTTAGTTATTCAGATATTTGTATAAAACGAGGTTTTACGACCTCGACTGACATAAGTACGTGAGTGATCTGTTTATTTCACTATGATTTTCAAAATTCTTACAATACAATACAATAACTCTTTACCACCATCACCACATAACAGGCAAAACAATAAATAAGACATTTGAGACATTAAAAAAACTAAGCTGAGGGAGAAAAATTTCATTTCTATTTAAAATGTCAATATCTAAAAAACTAAGCCATTTTTGATAAACCTGAGAGGTAATTAGCAGCTCTATCAGCTGTCGACGGATTATCGTCGGTTTCTGGGTCACCCTGTATAAAGATAACACTCCGTAGGTATTGTTTGCCATTTCATAGTAGTCATTGGGTTTAGAGAAAGTTTAGTGTAGTTTAGTCATACCAGTTTACCTACTCTACTCTAGGTCTGAGCCGCCACCCCGTTTTACGCTATAAAATTTACACTGCAAAGCACTACGCAATAAAATGAGCCATATCTGCATCCAAACAAATATTAGTTTACCGAGACACAGTAGCAAAAGGGGAATGGGGAAAGGTTCCTATTTCCAAATATCAATAATTATTTAGTTCTAAATTTGTAAAAACATAATTTTTTAACAAATTTCAAACCATTACTGCAATTTTTAAAACAGTTTTATGGCACAAAAACAGATTTCTCAACCATGCTATAAAAAATATGAAACATTTGGGCAGCACGCAAGTTTAATTTCCGGCGCGAATATTCAGCTTACACACTTAAATTATTATAACTATGGAATTCGACAACTTAGTGTTCCTATTTGGGTTGAGGGGTACCTGCATTCGTTCTGTAGAACGATGTTTTTGCTGAGAGGGTAAACAAACGGTTGCATAATAAAATAATCACCTAAATTCATGATTTGAAAAGATAATTAGCGGGTGCGTAACGTAGTTTTAAAAGGTCAAGTCTCGTTGCATAAAGATTCTAGTCTAGTTATTATGATAAAATGTCCATGTATAGGTATACAAATACCATCAGAAATAATAAAACTGGTAAGTAACGTGTTTGTTGATTGTTCGCTTACAAATTACTTCCTTTCCTATTTCATAGAGCAATAACAAAGGTGAATATTTCAGGTTTTCAGGTTTCAGGTTCAGTATTTTGAGTTCGATGCTAAGCGCTCGCTTGGAGGTGTGAAATATTCAGAGCGAGTGCAGCTAGCTGCACATTTGCCGCGAATGTGCAATAACTGATGGCATAAATCTGCAGCGTTCTTGCTTTCGCCGTGAGATTGGCGTTCACTATCCGATATCGAGTCCATTTCGCGTTTTCGAGCCGATTTTGTCTCGTAAAATATATTATGCGCTTTCGGTGACTGTTTATTGCCTTTTCGGTGGAAGCAGAAAGGGGATTTGCGGTTGTTTGTTTTAAACTATTTTGTTTGCCCGTTGGTTAGGGTATATAAGGAACCATCCCAAGCTAAGTTTTTCTAAAGTTACGTAACAACAAACGCGACTGTTGACCATAGCGTATTGTATGTATATATGTATAGGCACCAATAACTTAAGAGCTTTGGGACTTACTTCATTATCGTTCACAGAGGTTGTAGACGTTCTAATTAATTAAAGTCTAACTGTAATTTGTACGTTTCAATTCTAATCTACTAATCCTGTATAGCAAAGGCTGATCATGCCACCTATTGCGAATTTATTTCAGTCTACCCTCCACCTGATATCGGTATCGTTTCTGGAAGATATTCTTGCGAGCCATTAAGTGGCATGTTGTTTGCAAGTTTAATCAGCCTATTGTTAACCGTTTCTACCTTATCATGACTAAAATAATACTTTAATATGATATTTTACGTATCTGCTTTATTTTCGATAAGACAAGAGAGAGTTTTGTGATAAACATTGTCCGTTTGTTGGTCCGTGCAGCGGTATTTCAGTGAAAAAATCACCCTAATTTGTATTGCGATGGTCGGCTATAACGACGTAAAGTCGTCGGCCGTTGCTCGTATGATTTATGCACGGTAACGTTAACATTCTATCTGTCAGTGCCGACACTCGGCAGCCTAGAAACAATGAAGACCCAGTTTCGAGCTCTGCCAGAAAAGGGCTTTTAATTAGTGCACGTTGTTCAGGTTTAGCTTACATTGTTTCTGTTGTTCTAAGTAGCTTGAAAAAAAAAACAGAGCCTGAGAATTTTACCTGCTCCAAAAAAACTTTTTTGTAACATAAAATGATGGAAACGTTTGAGTAAAAAAGGCAAACATGAACCACCATCATTCAGCAAATCATCGATCAGTGTCAAATCTAAATAAAAGTACACAACCTAAGTGCGACTAGCTCGGTAACTTCACTATTTTTAATTAAGGGAATAAACTGCTTCTAGTAAGAGCTGCGAAGTTGTGATGTAGGTTTATACCAAATGGCTATTGTCTAATAAGGTGAATTAATTAAAACTTGTGCTGTGCTTGACCTTGATTCCTGATTTTTGAACTACCACTCCGAGAACTTTCACCTAAGTATGTGATTTTCATACATCTTTATCGAAAGAAGAAATAGCCTAGGTCTAGCCCAGTCTGAGCCGGGTCTGGAACCCTCAAATAAATACTTAGATGATTAATATTTCTTTCCAAGTAGAGTACCTAAGTACATAGTTTGTGAAACAGCCTAAGTTACCTACGTAAATACCAAGTTTCTAAAAATTACATGATATCTTGATGATTAAAGTCTTCTTTTACAAAAGGTATGTATGCATAGGTACTGAATAAAGTGTCTACCCATGATGTGGATAATATTAATATTACGTTAAGTTCTAAATGATTTATTATTTGACTGGGCAGTGCTGACTGCCAACATTTACTTCGAAGGCGCGCATTGGATTCGCGAAACTTTCCCGCTAATTTAACTTTAAAATGACCTTTTCTCAACTTCATTGAAACTGTACTACCTTCTGACAAGGAGTTGCTTACTGAGTCTACAGAAAATGTTACTTAAATATTTGAATAACCTTATAAAATATTTTTGTTTGATGAACTATCTTCAAGAATAGTTAGAAAAATGACCGTATCATTGTGAAATGAATATGCCGCGCATATTCATATACGTCCTACATCCTAATCTTAAAGCCTTAATTATAGTGCCTTCAATTGAAAGGATAACAATTCCGCTGCATAGTTTAGTGTGGTTTAGTCGACCGACTAAGAACTTAATAGTAACGTACCTTACACGCTTTTGTAATTTTCTACCCAATGAAGATTTCAATAAAGTGATACGTGTAATATTTAGGACAGTAATGCCCGTTTTCACCAACGACACCTAAGTCATCACCTAGTCAGGGGACCCCTATCCTAAGTGGCCCCTTATATCTCTCCCTAACCTAATTTCATTTAGGTAACACCTTAATAAACGTCACTTGACTAAGTGACAGTTTGTTTTAGCTTTAGTGATTTCTAATACCGGTTTTGTGTCGATATTTTTTTAAAGAGGAATAACATCTATAAAAAAATAAATGAACACTTTAAAAACATAGAAATACTAGACAAATGTATTATTAATACTAAGTTGACGTCTTATATTTTATTTTTAAATGTTGACTAGGCTGTATGGCATTATCTTTGCCATCCAGAAAAATAAGAACTTACAGTGACAGTTTATAACTATCTATTTTTTTTTCGAACTTTCGGTGCGATGATTGTAGTTTAGCGAGCATTCATTGACTGAAAGCTGGAATGATTATTTATGTTATAATTTATTCATGAACTGCACATATTTTCAAAGTATTGTGTTATTCGATTTCTTTGAAACCCGTATAATACAGAACAGACCAGAACCCGCGAGCGCGCCTTTACGAATGACAATGTTAATTAATCCCTTCTCGTGTGGTTCTTACATGCACAAATGCCGTTGGGTTTATAAAAAAACAGAATATGATTATAATTTTAGTGTAAACGAGTAGCGAAATGAATAAAAAATTGACACAGTGCGCGGCATGCTGTTATGATTGAACGCGGCTTCTGATTTGTTTTGTTTTCTGAGGGTCATTAATAGACTGATGATGAATATTAAGCATTCGTCCAGCTCCGATGAGGTCTTCCTTTATACAGAACTATTCTTCTGTTCTGAGTTATCCTTATATTCCAAATACCTGTAATGTAAAAAAAATTCAAGTCTGAAAAGCACGCTTTCTTTCGACATACAACGAGTAGATAATTATATCTTATGAAAAATCTTTAGTACCTATCATACTTTGTTAAAGCATCTGATTTACAGTCTGAACTAAATAAATTTGATGTGAATATTAAATCCAATGATTTAACAGCTTCCAAACTCTACAAATAGCCTTCCATTTTATATAAATCTTATCAATCAAGTTAATTATTGCATGAACAAATGCACAATAACCTATAAAAAAATTGGCGTGAAACTGTCACTTAGCGCTAGGCGGTCAATATTCGACCCCCTAAACTTAAGGGGCCCCCTTAGCAGTTAGGTGTTCCTTAAGCGTTGGTAAAACGGAAATTGATCTTAGGTGTCCCCTAAAATAGCTAAGGGATCCCTTAAATTTTAGGAGTCGTTGGTGAAAACGGGCATTAGTATACCTACTCACATTAAATGGATAAACTCACAATAAAAAATGGATTTTCGATTACGTTTTGTTTGTGTCCATTTAAGTTTATGAAGAGTCGTTTACTATCATTATAAAAAAAATGTGTTGTGTAATGCATAGTCTGGCATTTCGTTCGTTATAAAAGCCGCCTTCGCAAAAGGCAAAGTATTTGTTAAAATAATTCCGACGCAGGGATCAGATGTTAGAAGTTTTTCCCTCAGTGGCAGATAATGCTTGGGTCCGTCGAAAAACACTTCCAGTACGTGACCCACACACTTTATCCTCAGGGAACCTGCCATTGATATATTGTAGTATCGGGGTTGGATCTCTCAGTGGGAGCCTATTCACCTAACCTATCCTTGTAGAGTGTGTAAATCTTCTAGCCGGCGAGAATTATCGCTCATTAGAGGTGTTTGTAGAGCTTCAGAGGTAAGCTTTAGTTCAAACGCTTCAACGAGACTGCGAATAGGTAGAATGTAGTGGCTCCTTTATATAAATTTAGATACATCCCCTGCGTTAATAGGAAGGTAAGTAGCGATGGTAAATGTTATCAACGTTTGAACAAATAAAGGGCTCAAAACTGAATTCCCGATGCGATGACGTTAATGGGTGTTTCGGAATAATTGAATTAGACTGCTTAAGTTACATTTGCTGTTCCAGTTTGGGGACAGGATTGGGATTTATTTATGCATTGGCATTGTACTATCGGCTGAAATAAATTGGACTTGTTTCCTCGAGTGTACCACGTGATTTATAGCGCTACAATCAATAGGTATCCAGCAGGGATATGTGGGGTAGCTAGCTTAACAACTTAACATGTCTTTAACTCCATACATATTTTACTTGTCAGTTAGCAGATTTAATTACCTAGATAGCTAATCGACAAATTTTTGAAACTTTTAAAAGTAATTTATACTTTTGTATACATTCAGTATAATATAACAGTTAATATAGCTGATAACAAGATCTACGTTCGCACTAGATTGCGAAAATAACATAATTCAATTAAGTCCTTAGATTTCACCTCGAAGATTTCAAAAAGTTCTGTTGATACCAACCACGCGACGCTAAATCAAGTGATTTTTTTGATAAAATGAATGAAAGCTCCGGTTTATATCTCTTTTTTAAATATTTACGTAGGTACTGTATGCGACGCAGCGTAAATACCGAGTTGGCAAAGAGCGTGTCAGATACGTCCAAGAAAGGGTTCCAAAGCCGTTACAAAAAGTTCTTCCATATCTAGGTACTTATAGTTTAACAGGTGATTTGGTTTTTTTACTACTAGTCAAATGGTTAATGGTTAACTATTCGTTACCTTTTACATTCAATACTGCTTTAATTTTTTTCACATTTCCGAATACTTAAACAACAGTTTCGCTGGTAGGAAGACACTCGACTCCAACAAAAATGAGCACTTTAAAGCGGAATATGGAATGAATGAGACATAACCCCCCCATTTCCATGTAGGGGAGGTATATACCCTAAATTTTTTTTTCAAGATTTTATTCTGCCACTTTGTTGGCGTGATCGTATATGAATGCCTGTAAATGCCTAATTACTGCTTCTTAGTACCAAGAGTCTGCAACAGTGGAAAAAACAAAGTTTAGCGCAGAGGCAAGATAGGTAACCTATACCTTTTCTTAAACTGGTTTTTTTACTATCTACGAAAATAAATATTTCGTATACCTATAGTGAATAAGGAAAAAAGACAAAAAAATTTGTAGTTAGAATCTAAAATGGAAAAGGTTTCCGTTATAATTCGACAGCAAATCGTATAACAGGTACGTAATATACCTATGTATTTACATTACATTAAGTAAGTACCTAACTAATAACAGACCGTGAATAATAAACTGAATTCTGTAAATTTGCCGACCTGCTAAAAATCTTTAAAATGAGGTTGGTAAAGTTAGCCTCTGGCTGGCTTTTCACAAAGGCAATTTAATATTATGAATTCGTAATAAATGACACTGTAATTTTTCTAATTAAGACTGAGTTATTACTTAGGGGCACTTGAAAAAGTTGTTCAATAAATTTGAAGTAGGCAGAATAATACCTATCGCCGCCCGGGTCTGCCTGTCTAATCCATGTTAAGGCGTTAAAGCTGTTCACAGTCAGTTCCCAAACACAGTTTTGTAATCCACGCCGGGTGCGCGTTCCCCCACTGAATACAAATTGGGTAAAGGGTAAAGGTGTATTATTTGCCAGGCAGATTTCCGCTTACGTGATCAGGTGCCCTGATATAGTGGCCAAATTCTAAGTGTTTTTCCCTGTAAGGTTACCCATTTAGCTATACCGAAGTATCTTCTAAAGGATGCGTGATGTGTTAATTTAAAGACCAGTCTAGGGCAAGTTAAAAGGCATTGGTAAGGGCTAACCCTTTTCCGAATATGAGGTGCTCATACCAATTTAATAATTAAGTTGCGTCGTCGTATTTATAGAAAAGCGGTGTAAGTTTTACTGGACGATTTCAAAGATATTAATATTTTAGCAGTTCCGTGAACGCATAACTTGTTAACGTAGCTTAACCTCTAGTATGCGGGTAGTAAAAAAAACTAATTTTAGAGATAGCAAAAAAGATTAAAAAGATAGCCTTAAATTTGGCACGAATCCGTGACTTAAGCATAAGAGAGGGTTGTATAATATAGATTTAAGTAAAACTTTTCTAGTCAATTGTTTTTCAGCTATTACAGCAAACAACTTCAAACTATTGTTTTGTTAAGAGAAGAGTTTCTGATTGCACCTCATTTTTCTAGAATTCGTTAACGTATAAACGTACGTATTTAAGATGCGCAAATGTAATTTGTGTGTTTCACTCTATGTACAGTTGTGCACAGGGAAATGAACATAAAGTAACATATAATTATTTATATAAGATTAGATATGTAGAGCTGGTTTCGGCTAATTATTTCTACTAACTCTTTTTCTTAATATTCGGATACTATAGTTTTATTTTTAAGTTCAGCGATAATTTACGGCACAAGAAAAGACTCTAGAGACAAATTAAATGTAGCCACCGTTAGATAGACTGACATACAGTACTATTTGTGCTGTAAAAATGCCAATCCTTCCTTAGCTTCTCGGTAGAGTGAAGTGGGTATGAGTTGTTGACCCTAATGGTCTATAGTTGCGAGGGAGCTGTGCGCCGAGAGGCACTTATGCCTAGAATGTAGGGGGAGCCCGAGGGCCTCACAGGATATGTGGACTTTGGTTAGGG
The DNA here is from genome assembly GCA_963691665.1 of Clepsis dumicolana. Classification (NCBI taxonomy): domain Eukaryota; kingdom Metazoa; phylum Arthropoda; class Insecta; order Lepidoptera; family Tortricidae; genus Clepsis; species Clepsis dumicolana. The sequence continues at coordinate 7,868,555 of OY829521.1, forward strand.
ATGTAGCTGCTACGAGTCTATACTGCTGTGGCTCTATAGCCTAGGCGTGAAGCTAATAGTTTGAAACGCTGACATGATACAATACACTGAAAAGCTGCACCGCGTCGTTTACCAACAGCGCTAGCGTCAGTGTTGGGTACCTACTGAAATTAACAAAAAGCTAAACCGCCTTCAAACAAAAAAAAAACCGGCCAAGTGCGAGTCGGACACGCGCACGAGGGTTCCGTAGAAAGATTTTAACGCTTTTCCCGTGTTTTAAGAAGTCCAGTGTTAGCAGAGTCCTGCTCTTAAGCAAAGTGTACGCAGTGTGGGGTCAACTTATATTGGTCTGAGAAATCTACAGACAGACTTAAAAAATTAAGACTTTGAAACTTTTCGGAGTGGTTGTGCTATAAGAGCTACCTTCATACCAAATTTCAAGTTTCTAGGACATCTGGAAGTACCCTTTAGGTTTTTGGAAATCGGCAATTTGTATGGAAATGGCCTTTTTAACTACTGTATCTTTTGATTGAAGGTTGATTTTTTCACATCCTTAAGGGACCGCAGGCTTGAGTATTTGATATTAATTTCAGCATGCTACCTCCACTCGTTCCAGAGGAAAAGGGTCTTGACAGACTGACAGACAGACAGACGGACAACAAAGTGATCCTATAAGGGTTCCTTTTTTCCTTTTGAGGTACGGAACCCTAAAAAAGTAGTAATAATAATCCTCTCGTTAAAGATATCATTTATGGCCTACTTAGCACAAATATGAAGTCGGTGCAGTGCGAGTGAATTATACCTATTCTTTGAATAAAGACTTCAAAAACTGCCTTAAAAAAAAACCTTAAAAAAAAACTTAAAATAATCCTCTAAAATAATGATAAATAAATAAAATAAAATAAAATGCGTTTATTTCGGACAACAGAAACTAAAGCCTAAAGTTTTATGGCCTAGCACTAAGCAGCAGAAATATGAAGTCGGTGCGGTGCGAGCGGAATATTCTTTGAATGTAGCACCGACTTCATATTTCTGCTGCTTAGTGCTAGGCCATAAAACTTTAGGCTTTAGTTTCTGTTGTCCGAAATAAACGCATTCTATTTTATTTTATTTATTTATCATTATTTTAGAGGATTATTTTAGGTTTTTTTTTTCCAAGGTTTTTTTTTGAAGGCGGTTTTACTTTTTTGTTAAAAGATTTTTATTTCACAATTTTACGTTGATTTAACATTTTCAGAATTATCCTCCAACTCCTAACCGTTAAGGAGTTGTACCTTTCATCATCAGCTCATCAACATAAAACGATGACTACCGGACGCAAATACTTGAATAGCCTTAGAAAATATATGAAACACATGATACGTGCCTATGAAATTTGAGGGTTGCCCTCGATTTCCCTGAGATCCCATCATTAGATCATGACTTGGTGACAGTGGGACCACCTCAGGAGAATACCCTTTCGAATAATGATTTAACATTTTCAGAATTATCCTCCAACTCCTAACCGCTAAGGAGTTGTACCTTCCATCATCAGCTCATCATCATGAGATGATGACTACCAGACGCAAATACTTAAATAACCTTAGAAAATATATGAAACACATAGTACGTGCCCGTAAAATTTGAGGGTTGCCCTCGATTTCCCTGGGATCCCATCATCAGATCATGACTTGGTGACAATGGGACCACCTCAGACCCTTGACCCAGATAGGACCCTTTCGAATAAAAATAGAATTTTGAAAATCGGTCTACAATTGACGGAGTAATCGATGAACATACATAAAAAAAAATAATAAAAAAATTAGTAATAATGATAATACATACAGTGGAACGTAGAACCTCCTCCTTTTTTGAAGTCGGTTAAAAAAGGAGAAGGTCCTACGTTCCACTGTATGTATGTTTTTTTTATGTATGTACATCCATTACTCCGAATTAACAGATTAAAAAAAAATGTTCGAAAGGGAAAATGCTCTTGAAGTGATCCCATTGTCACCAAGTCATGATCTGATGATAGGATACCAGGGAAATCGAGGGCAACCCTAAAATTTCACAGGCACGTATTACGTGTTTCATATATTTTCTAAGGCTATTCAAGTATTTGCGTCTGGTAGTCATCATCTCATGTTGATGAGCTGATGATGGAAGGTACAACTCCTTAACGGTTAGGAGTTGGAAGATAATTCTGAAAATGCTAAATCATTATTCTGCTACTTAGTGCTAGGCCATAAAACTGTAGGCTTTAGAGGATCATTTCACTTTTTTTTCTAAGGTTTTTTTTTAATAACGAGCTTTTCAGCGAAGGGAAGCATTTTGAGAAAATCTACACTCTACTGCTAAGTAATTCATTCACTAGTGGAGTTAGTAGAACTATAGCCTAATCCCTCTCATCTTGAGACCCATCAGTGGGACGCAAAAAGGCTGGGGCGAAGAATCGTTCCTCTAAAACCACCCCGAAGGTTGCCAAACACGGACAATGATGTGAAGGCTTTATGTATGTAGGTAATCTTATTCCAATTGCTGTTAACACCGTGGCCGAGCCTGGCAAAAGTAGCGCATCTTAACTGGCTCTGAATAGTCATCTCGTATTAGCAAGAGACTAGTAAAATGCCACAACTTTAAATATAGATGCTACTAAGTACAATCATGCATGTGCTATTTATCTATGCATAATATATGTGTATCTTATATGTTGCTTTATGCTTTATTCATCGTGTTCCATGAAAATATTGTCTTTAGATTCATAACTTTTGTGATGTAAATACAAATAACTTTGGGTTGAAACCAAACCTCCTCCTTTTTACCCGACTGCCGAAGGAGGGTTAGGTTTTGGCCAGTTACAAATGGAGCGTGTAAACAAAATTTAAGGGTTAATGGAATACCTACGCTAGTCACATTGAAACTCATTTTTGACTGTATGCGATCCATTGATGAATGCCGATTTAAAAGCCCACGTCAATATCAAAGTTCCTTGCTAGCTCCGGCCGGTTACGTCTACCCAGCTGCGGGCTTATCGTCTTCTCTTTCTGTCCAACATTACAAGATGGCGGTAGAAAGAGGCGGTGAATTCGATGGCGAAAGCGAGCTCGCTGTAAAATAAGCCCACAACGCCCACAAGTCTATTGACTTTGTTATAACCACATACATGTTAGCATGGAGAACAAAATTGAGTTTCATCATGACTTTGACAGCCGAATTTAATTCAAATAGTTTAAGTATTGCCATTGTAGCAATTACTTTTCACGTAAATTCAATTCATTTTCATGAAACAAATTACTGTTGAGTTAATTATATTTTTGTGTATTTTACAGCTTTAGATCTCTCTCACAGTACTATTCGTAATTTGTACTTGTGAGGCGCATTAATTAGGTATCTACCTACATGGACGAATTGCATGTTGATGTTTCCATCTTCTACTTTCAGCGACTGAATTTGTTTGTTACCTAAAATTAATTATTGTTTCTGGAAAGCCAAACTAATCGATACCCTTACGAAATAATAAGTATTGTGAGCCATAATTTTATTTTAATATTAACGACCCAATTACAATGAATTACCTGAGCCCATAATTATTTTCCACAGGACGTGTGTTTCAGACTGACAACAAACTTTCTCAATTTTCGTATGTCGTAATTAATACCTACAGTTTACGCAATTAATATTAAATAGCTGTGAAATACTCTGTCTTCGATGCCAGCAATTAATTGACTTTCTTTCATTTTTACTCAATATCTGGTAGAGAATATACGTAAAAATTGTACTACATTCGGAATACATAAGACACCTTAAAAAATCTGTCATGTCTGTAATTAAAACAAAGATTTTGTTAAAAGATTTCTGTAAGTACGTGTATTATGCAGGTGCAGGGAACTGTTGGTACGAAGACATACACCCCGAAGCGATCATGTACAAATTCTACAGCTTCATTTCATTTGCCATTTACACTACGATGATTTTCCTCGAAAACGTGGCTGCCGCTTTTGGTTCATTTCCCGCCGTGGAAAAAAATTCAGCTGTCATGTTCGCAGCCATCCACAACATCGTGCTGACTAAAATGTTTCTCTTGTTGTACCACAAAGACTCCATAAAAAAGTTGAATCGTGAAATGGCTACTGTCGGGGAGAATTTCGAGGAGGAAAAAGTCATGAAGAAGCAATACAGGAAGGTTAAATATGGCATTTTGATTTATGTTGTATCGGTTTATTTGTCTCTTATCGCCTACGGCGTTGAGAGCACCAGGAAGGCGGTAGTCGAAGGTAAGTGGTACTTTAACGTGAAACGCTTTTATTAATTTTTTGTTGTACGAAGTTTTCCTTTACTTAGATATAACATTTTGTTTGGGATTCAGGTGCACCGTTCTACACAGTTGTGACATATTTCCCATACTACGAGGACACTTCGACGATTGCTGCAATACTTCGCATATTTTTCTACATAACTTGGCTATACATGATGCTACCGATGATGTCTGCGGACTGCATGCCAATAACTTTTTTAATTTGCATCGCGTTTAAGTTCATCACACTGCGACGCCATTTTGAAAAAATTCGAGAAAATTTCGACGAAGATATGCTGACTATTAATAAAAAAGATGCTGTTGAGAATTTACGAAAAGGTTGTCTCCAGGGAATACTTATGCATCAGAAGCTAATGTTGTAAGTTGACACAAAAAAATATCTAATATTCATTTGTGATTGAGAAGCTTATAAAATTGATTGTAACCTTTCTCTTTTCAGCCTGGCAGATGAAATTAATCGCGTATTTGGAATAATTATGTCTCTTCAAGTTTGTGAAAGTTCTGCTGTAGCAGTCTTACTTTTATTACGTCTAGCGGTAAGATATTCATAGTGTGTACTAAGTACAAGGACTGCAACTGTTGCTGTACCGAATATTTTAATTTTCATTCTAGCTGTCGCCACACTTGGATCTAACCAATGCTTTCATGACGTACACTTTTGTGAGTTCGCTGTTCATTTTACTCGCTCTTAATCTTTGGAACGCTGGCGAGATCACTTATCAGGTGAATAAATATAGTTGTATAAACGGGATGAAGTGGGGTAAACAGTTTATCTATTGTATCACCGCTTTGTTGCTGATCTGAAGTATAAATATGTTTCGAGGAATGTAAGTATTTATTTTAAATCTTATCTGTCCCACTGCTGAGCAAAGGCCTGCTCCAACACTTAGATTGCTCCCGGTCTTTCAATAATAATAATAATAATAATAATAATAATCCCATAACTCGTCCGACAAGCGGCAAACATGGCCAGCCCCGTCGCACTTTAGCATACAAAATATTGAGTTTTATTCATTTAATAAGTTTTCTGTTGAAAATTTAATACAATACAGACAAACCGAACAATGGGACAGGTAAAACTATGTAATATACTTAATGGAAATAAATAAAATCTCTCAATAATTCCCGTAATAAAATCTTGTAAAACTTTTAATTTTTAAGCGCCTTGCGTATATGCCATTCCATTTAGATGAATGTATGAATGTATGAATGAATGAAATATGAATGAATTCGTTTATTGATCGAATGTAAAAGCATGAAAAGTAGTAAAGTCTATATTTAGTATGCCATGATGTAGGTACCTACCTATTATATTCTTCAATTATGATGTATTTATATTGAGTTTGTTTCGGATTAACTCATGCATTGGGAAGGGCTCAAACAAACGAAACTAGCCTTATTCGACGACCGAATAGCCTAGTGGTTAGAGACCCTGACTATGAAGCTTGAGGTCCCGGGTTCGAATCCCGGGGCAGATGTTTGTATGATGAATACGAATATTTGTTCTCTGGTCTTGGATGTTTAATTTGTATATAAGTATGTATTTATCTATATAAGTATGTTTATCCGTTGTCTAGTACCCATAGTACAGGCTTTGCCTAGTTTGGAACTAGGTCAATTGGTGAAAATAATCGTTTTATTGATTATTTTTGTTTTTATTTTTATGAAACATTCATAGAATGAAATTCAATATACAATGACAATGCAAAGAAAAATCCGTTAAGCAGCTGGACTTGAACCAGCAACCTCGGTAATCCGTACCACGCTCCACCAATTAAGCTATACTTAACGTTGGTGTACCTAACGAATTTTTCAATGCCTTGTGTCATATTTTATTTGGAAGATCTCTCCGTAGTGGGTGAGCCGCTTGATTAAGCTACTCATAGATGGCGCTGAGGAGAGATCTTCCAAATAAAATATGACACAAGGCATTGAAAAATTCGTTAGGTACACCAACGTTAAGTATAGCTTAATTGGTGGAGCGTGGTACGGATTACCGAGGTTGCTGGTTCAAGTCCAGCTGCTTAACGGATTTTTCTTTGCATTGTCATTGTATATTGAATTTCATTCTATGAATGTTTCATAAAAATAAAAACAAAAATAATCAATAAAACGATTATTTTCATTGATTCAGAAAATAGTTCCATCTCTTGCCACTAATGCGTAACTGTAGAAGTTCCGTAGTGGGTGAGCCGCTTGATTAAGCTACTCATAGATGGCGCTGAGGAGAGATCTTCCAAATAAAATATGACACAAGGCATTGAAAAATTCGTTAGGTACACCAACGTTAAGTATAGTTTAATTGGTGGAGCGTGGTACGGATTACCGAGGTTGCTGGTTCAAGTCCAGCTGCTTAACGGATTTTTCTTTGCATTGTCATTGTATATTGAATTTCATTCTATGAATGTTTCATAAAAATAAAAACAAAAATAATCAATAAAACGATTATTTTCATTGATTCAGAAAATAGTTCCATCTCTTGCCACTAATGCGTAACTGTAGAAGTTCCGTAGTGGGTGAGCCGCTTGATTAAGCTACTCATAGATGGCGCTGAGGAGAGATCTTCCAAATAAAATATGACACAAGGCATTGAAAAATTCGTTAGGTACACCAACGTTAAGTATAGCTTAATTGGTGGAGCGTGGTACGGATTACCGAGGTTGCTGGTTCAAGTCCAGCTGCTTAACGGATTTTTCTTTGCATTGTCATTGTATATTTTTTAGGTCAATTGGTGTCAATTTGTCCTATGATATTTATTTATTTATTTATTATTTTGGCTTATTCTAGCTTCTCTAGCTTTGTTTGTCGATTGCTGTTTCATATCTCACTCCCCAGGCGTCGCTGCTCTCCCACGCAGTGTTTTACTGCGGCTGGCACCTATGCGAGCCTGACCGGCGCGCACACCGGGACGTGAGGCGGCTCGTGTTGATCGCGTGCGCGCAGGCGCAAAAGCCTCTCGTGCTCAAAGCATTTGGGATACAGGACCTGTCTTATAGCACATTTGTGTCGGTGGGTCGCACCTCTAGTGGGAGCTGTTTCATCTCTCACTCCCCAGGCGTCGCTGCTCTCCCACGCCGTGTTTTACTGCGGCTAGAACTTACGCGAGCCCGACGTGAGGCGGCTCGTGTTGATCGGGATACATGATTCGACATATCTTATTAGCACGTTTGTGTCAGTGAGACCTTTTCCCATCAAACTTCTGTGGTCCCTAACTTGGATCTACAACTCAAAAATATTTTTAATAAAGAGTTTTTTTGCAAACGAACAACGAGCAAGTGGGTCACCTGGTGGTAACTGATCACCACTGCAGCCCCGGGGGGTTTCAGATGAGTTGCCCATAATTACACCGGCTGTCTTGCTCTACACACCGGAACACAAGAGTGCAAGCACTGCTGCTTAGCGGCAGAATTAGCGAGTAAGATGGTGGTAGCGATCCGGACGGACTTCGCACAAGGTCCTACCACCCACAAGTCATTGTTCTTAAAAAAAATTCGCCAGTAGGTAAGTAATATTATTATAACAAATAAAGTATTTATTTATTTGAGATATCATAACGACTTTTAGGACGCAAGCAAGCAATCAAACATGCAAAGCAAGCATTTAAACATTCAAGATAATACGCAAGCAATGAATCGACTGTTATAGAAAGGAGAATGGGCTGCACGAAAATTTCTGGGGAAAATGTTATTACCTACCGTGACTTAAAAAGAAGTATTCCCTTATTTTTTTTCATACGATAAGGTAGGCAAACGTGTAAAGGATCACCTGATGGTAAGTGAACACCACTCACACTAATTTCATCAGTGGCCGCCGATAGGCTAAAATGCCCATTCTATAACATACTTTATTACAATTACACAATTTTAAAAGCCAACCTCACGGATCCCTGCCATCTTTTCTTTTTTGCTTTCCTCTAGTGATATGGGTGAATATCCCAGGCGTGATTTTGCCGGCGGAGAGGTTACTGCTACTGTGCACTGTTTTTAAAGTATTGTTGTTTTTTTTTATAGTATAGTAGATACACGTCCTCATTTGTACCCAACAATACTATTCTGAAATCTGTTGTAATATTAAAGAAAAAAATAATTTAGGGTCGATTTACAATTTTGGTGGCGTGTCCGGAATAAATTTTTACCATAAAACCATTTATTTCTGAAGAATCCATACAAATGGTGTGATATTTGTTAATCTAATTTTGTTCCCAATTACGTAAGGCATATAGTAGCAATTAAATATCATCATTTTTGCTTTTTAACTATTAGCGAGGGTTGCGAAGAAAACCAGCTTCAATTGTACGTTATTTAGGATTGTATGGGAAAAATCATGCAACCGAATTTTCAACTTGTTTCCACCACCCCATCGATCTAAAATTGTGTACACGTATGTAAATCCAATGAAAATGTGTGATGTGCTTGTGACTTCAGCTGAGAGCTGAGAGCTGGTCTGAAGATGGAGCAGGGAGCTAGTGAGGGAAACAATGATGGCATTGAATAAATCTGTCGATTTCGGACCCATTGCAAGCTTTTTTACCAGTATTTTGTGTTTACAAAATTGAACTGGTCTGACGATACAAGTCAGCAAAAATAGGTCGTTTAAAAAAAATCTCGAAAAAATATTATATTTGAGAGGCTTTATCTCAGAAGCTGTTGGGTCTACAGAGACCATTTGAAATCTTATTTAAGTCATAGAAATGGTTGTTGATGAAATGATTGGAATAGGCTTTAGATGGTGATATAATGATTATTATGGCAGTCTTTGTTGAATAATAAACGTACCAGAATTATTTTATATTCATTATTTATCTTTTTTCATACAATTTTTAATTAAATTGTGTAATGATCGTAGTACTTTCTAATTTTGGTGCTTATTAAAAATTTTGGTGGTAGCTTTTTCAAATTTTGGTGGGCTTAAAAAGTTGAAATTTTTAATATTTTTAAAGCTACACGGTGTAATGAGGGGCCATTTCGTAAAGTTACTAAATGTATCTTACTCTTTAACATGAGAAATTAATTTCAGTCAAAAGTCTAAAAACGAAAATTGCCACCAAAATTAAAAAAAAACGGGCCTTGTTGATATTCACCCATATTTAATTAAGCTTCCTCCTCATTTATTATGAGATTTGTTATTACCGGATCCAAATGAACACTAACTTAAGGGTGGCGTCAATTAATTTCCCATTTTTCTTCCAGGTAGCGCGGATGACGTACTCAGTGTTCGCTGTGTTCTACCAGAGGGGGGGATAACGCGACGCTCGCTGCAACACAAAAGGTCTTTAGTAGATTATTTGCACGATTCACGGCAGTCAATTATTTTTTTCAATATTCCTTGTAATGAGTAAATGTGAAGTTTTTTTATATTTCTTAGGGCGTGTCAAAACAAGGTTTGAATAAAAAAATAAAAAGAAGATAAAAAAGTACTTAGTCCGAAAGATTTTTTTATTTCTGTACCTGTAATTTATTTATTTGTTGCGATTTCGAAATAGTTTCAGTATTTTTAAAAACAGCTGTATAGGTTGAATGGAAGCAGATGCAGAAAACCTTCTTAAAGTGAAAGCCTTAAATGTTTTCTCTGCAATAAGAAGCCGAAAATTGGTATTCTCCCAAAGGGTACTGGCGAAGATTCCCCACCGGAACCGTACTATAAAGCCTATTAACTTAAACCCATTGTGGGTCCAGTCAAAATCGTTCAGACCGAGGGAAGCCTTTATTGTGATAAGCCTAAAGGTCGTACTTTAAGACGCCCATTAATATTTAATCTTACTTATTTATCGTACTTTTTAATTATTTTACGTGAAAGTTGACGGAATCTATGGCGGATGACATCTTTGTTATGTAATTGATGAAGCCAGTTGCTGATTTATTTCTCTGCGTTTGCTGATTTCTTCAATTGTAAAGGTAGGTAGTAAATTGGTTTACTTGTACAATTATTATATCTTTACACTATGAAAAAAAAACCGTCCAAATTCCAGTCGGATTCGCGCACCTGGGATTCCGTAAAAATTTAAATATGTGTAAATATTTCGTATATCACGGGAATCGAGTTTCGAACATTTTCCCGCTTTGTCGGGTATTTTTAATTATCCAGTGTTAGTAGAGCCCTGCTCCTAACAAAACCTACGCAATGTGAGGTGGTAAATTTTATTTTTTATCTGACATACTCGTATAACAGGCAGACATAAAAATATAAGATTTTCAATCATGTTAAAAAATTTCAATCTGATTGGTTATTCTATAAGAGTTACCTTCATAGCAAATTCTAAATTTCTGGGACGACTGGAGTACCCTACATAGGTTTGTAATGAAACCCCTTTTTAATGACTGTGTGACGTTGACTTAGAAATTAGAAGATCGATTTTTCCACAGCTTCGAGGAATTGCAGACTATTTGATATTAATTTCAGCTTGCGATTTTTACGCGGTACAGAGCTTCGTTTTTCCTTTTAAGGTATGGAGCCCTAAGAAATATAGGACGTCAAAAGTTATAAAATGGCAAGAAAGAGATACCTGTACCGTCACTTTATAACCATACTGACTCTACACAATGAATATTGTAAAAAAACATGATTTTAGGGTTCGTAAGATATTATAAATCAAAAAGCTTAATTACTAACTAAGAATTTATTACATGAACGTGGGTATTAAAATTTGAGCTAAAATTTGATTTTAATTTTATGTGAGCATAATAATAATGAGTATTTCCTTACCTGTGCTTTAACTAATGCAAATGTTAATTCTGAATACCAAATTCCAGATACCTATTTACAAAAATTGCGATACTCAATTGGAATAATATCGAGAATTTTATGTCAAGTCTCTTATAAAAACAGAATAAGAAGAGATTAAATCCCGGGGATCCACTGGCATTCAATATCGTTTTTATTAACAAAGTTTGGAAGCACCTGTCGGGCCGCTATTGCTTCTTGACGATCCCACTTCAAACTTTCGACTTCCATTTTAATTTCTAATGGATCTGACCTTCACTCAACAAATACTTTTCCGCCGCTCTAATACTTTAAACGCCGTTATTGTTCGCAACATTGTACTTTTCCTGCAATTGACTTCATAAAAGCTGATGCTGGGAAATTCGAAAAAAAAAAGACTACCTACCGACTTTCTAATTTAACAAAGGTAAGTTATTCTAAAATAAGTCTATTGTTAAAAAATGAGAAAAGGAATCCAAACATAAAAACATATTATATTCGCGTGAATGACAAAACATAAAAAATATGATTTATTTCAGGGCTCGACGCGTATTTATGCAGATTGCTTGGGTCTGAGCGACATTGTCAGTTTATATCCTTAATCCTGCTTGAATAACGCCGACTCTGCTGGGCGGCTACCCTACCTATGATTTGGGGCAAGCTAGGTAAGACTTAAATATTATTATTTTACATATTTTGTACAGTCGAGTTCTCCAATATCTGTACAGCCAACGGTTCATAAATATCTAAACACGGACCTTATGTAACTGGCAATAAGGTCTGTTCTGTAGATATTTTTGAACTGTTGACTGTATAGATATTGGAGAACTCGACTGTACATAGAGGGCACGTTAAAAGTAAACACTAAGTAAATCATGTTTCTAAAAAGGGCTTCTTTCGCAGTTTTATTTTAATTCAAAACGGTTTCTAAGAAACTCTATGTTAGGCCTGCCAACACTTCGTGTTAGAGCCTCTTTCTAATTACTACTTATTTTGATTAAAAATATTAAATGATGATAGAAAACAGAAGGCTGTGAGCGAGAGCGCATCTAAGTAGGTATCCAATATCATAAATTGCGAAAGCAATCTGTTAGGAGTTGTTAATAAGCTCCCAAAGACGCCATCGTAAATTTCCAGAGACAACAGAAATTTAATATCGACGCGAAAGATGTAATTTTACGTGAAAGTTTTGCAATAGATAGCTAACTTCGGCTCATTGGAACTCCCGTTTAAGATAGAGGAGTTATTGAGTGCTACTTTCTACGTAAATCAATATGCTTTGAGTGAACAATACGAGTTCTATTGAGTTTAGTTTCTGACGCAATTTACCTTTACCGCTCCATACTCCTGTCTTATTATATCTACTTACCTATACATACTCGTAGTTCGCGTCATTTGTTACACGAATGATATTGAAAGAAATAATACTTTTACTGGTTTGACATTTTTACTTCTTACGTCATTGACCCCCTAGCGTACTGACGCTTATCGACGAGATAAAGCATTTTTCCCCTCACTACTTCGGAAAGCCGTCTTTTATCCTTTAATACAAGCGGGTAAAATCACATTTTATCCACTAGTGGGGAAAGTAATTTGACCTTGGAGTGGAGCGTGCTTAAGTAGCTTTTAACAGATAACAAAACGTAAAACGCTCATAATAATGGTTCTTTCGATACTAATTGTCATTAAATAATCGATAAACGGTTTGAGAATTTAATAAAAAAACACCAAATTTAGCTTTATTTAACGATTTTAAGGCATAAACTTTAAAATGGTACAATTTTTTTTACGATATTATTATTGTAAAAAAATAGTGATTCCAGTGATGAAGATTAATTTTTATGAGCTGTTTTTTTGCATGTTGCGCTTTCCTTGCTACAGTGAGGTGAAAAGTTTTGTGTTACACATGGTTGCAAATGTATTTTACTTCTCGTGTGTTGAAACACTCGCTACGCTCAGGATTCTATTTTAGAACAACTATAGAATCCTTTCGCTTGCTTGTGTTTCAATTCCACACTCGCAGGTAAAATACAACTTTGCACCCTTGTTTATCAAGTAACTATTGTTCCTCTTGTACTTGCATATTTGTCAAAAGTGAGGAATGGTTTAAAATTTACCGTGCGCTAGGGTGGTTGTTTCACTCACTTTGTAAGTATTGAAAATAAGTCCACGCTGCACGGGTCTATGTTATCTCTGCCTTCCTGTATCATTGTGTTGGTGGCAAGTTCCAAAGTATCGGCATGTGAGGACAGAGAATGATAGATCTGGAATCCTTCTGAGGTACTTTGCAGCGTTAAGTAATCCTTTGAACTCGTGAATTGATTCATCGCATTTTTGTCACAGTGATGAATCACCCGAGGAACCTTTTTCAAGAACGATATAATGCTTTGTACTTGATTTATAAGGCATTATATTACACGAACACATACATGTGCACTATTTTAGCTAGTACCTATTTTAATGACATATCTCGGAATAGTTCATTAAATATAATTTGGGTCTGGTTATACCTAGTCAATAAGTACTAGTATAATGAACTAGAAATATAATGGATAAGTACATTGCAATCATCACAGACTGTTATTAAAATTTCCCATGCCTTAATTTGAGTTGATTTTATAGGCCATATATTTTAGGCACTCGTTGAAATCAAATCCTGTTCCTAGAGGTTACATTATCGCTTATTTAATCAGTTTACTACAACTTACAATGTTTTAAATAGAAAATAATCCCACCGAATGTCCGAAAACGAAAACGTGTCCACATAAAGCTTAACTACGCCAATAAAATGAAAACTATCATCTTTTACGAGTTGCAAGGGTCCCAATAAAAGCGGGAGTGCGCATCCCCATTAGCAGTTCAGCGATCGTGTGCGAATGGCTCATTCGGAAGCTATCCCAGTAGCTCTTCCTTTTTCTCTTTTAAGCCCTTATCTAAATTTTACGGACCCGTCGAGAGCATATTGCGACTTGGGAACATGGAACACTATCATAAATTACAGCGACTGCTGCGACGGTCTACTCATACTGTGTTGTTTAGTATCCTGAAGTCTTGACGCGAAGTGCCAGAGGAATGCGGCAAATGTATTGAATTTGGCTGTTTGACTTTCGCACCTAATTTAGACCCGTCGTTCATTAAAGCGAAACGGCAGTGAGTATAGGAAACATAAACCAGTCCTTTTGATTGGTCGACGGTAATTCATTACCTCGATACCAGTGTGTACCTAGGGTAAATGTTATATTTTAGCGAATCATGGAAAAATGCTTCCTAGAAGATCATGATTTGATTATTATCAGACTAACTGTTATATTATTTAGATGTCCCTTTATTATTTATTACTTACCTATTTGACGATGGAAAAATCATGTTCGGGTAACTTGATGGATTGTACTTGATAATTTGTTCTGGAAGACAAATTAATGTACTATATCTCCAGTTCTTCAGTGTGAGACAAAATAGGCCCCGGACTGCTGAACTATGGAAACTAGCGTTTTCTTTAAAAAAAAAACGTAAGTTACGGAATTTTTCAAAGTTTGATCTACCCGTCAAATTTCTTAGAAATTATAAGTAAAGACACATTTCCCGCCACGCGCAGTCAAGCCTTAAATTCCAATAAGTGTCCTAAATAATTGCTTCAATTAGCAACAGCTTAATTTAAATGTGATCCAGCCTTAATTAATTACAGCTCACATTATTAAATTAACGTTAAGCGACGAGCAGCGATTTGAATGATCGATCGGTGTATTGGGAAGCGTCTAATGATCAAGTTTTCAATTTGGTTCGATGACACTTAAAAATTGAAAATCACTTTCTCATCCAAAAATCACCCTTCTCGCGTCATTAACTGTTTATTCAAATTATGTTAAGTGTCATCTATAAACAGACGTAACGTAAGGCGTAAGATTAGTAAGTTGTATTATTCTTACTCGCTAATCCTGCCACTAAGCAGCAGTGCTTGCACTGTTGTGTTCCGGTGTGGAGAGTAAGACAGCCGGTGTAATTACAGGCACAAGAGGCATTTCATCTTAGCTCTCTAGGTTGGCAACACATCTGCAAACCCTCCGGGGTTGCGGGTGTCTATGGCGTAACGTTGCGTCTAATCCAGCTATAATAATTAATACTACTATAAAAAAAAAACATTAAAGAAAATGTATCTTAATTAATTCGCTTATAAAACTGTAAATCTAATTAAAATTATTGTACGGAACCATTAATAAAATTGTTCTGCGCGCGGGTAAATTAGCTCCGGCAGTTTGTACGCGCTCCCGCTCGCTGAACCCTAAACACATAATAACAATAACTATAGATAGTTATGCACTTCTATATAAGCGGCGGTAGCCAGTCGGTCTGCGAACGTCATCGTGTGTACTCGATACTAATACCTCACGTCAAACTTTTAAGCACACGTAATTAAGCTCCAGAATATATATTTAAATCAATAAATTAAGTACTAGTGCGTGTAGCATCAAGTTTCCGCTGGGGAACCACCCTACCGCTATCAACCTGGGCACCGTCTAGCCACCACTTCAACCCCTGAGCCGGCTCTGAGGGAACTGGGCCCGAGGACCACGACGAAGACAGGCCATCTTCGTCGCTACTCCTACAGCTGACTCCGCGCGCTGCCGCCTACTCCTGAAGAACGGTCTCCTTCCGTCGGTCGCATTGTTCAGGCCAGTGCCATCCTATAGTAGCTCATAGGAGAGTCGTAGGTGTAGTCTGTGCTATTATTGGCTTGGAAATAAAGTGTCTTGCTGAAGTGCTTGTTTTCTTCCCACTCCCTGCTCTACCTGATTGTGGTCCTCCTCAAGGACCTACGTCACAATGGGCGGTGGCGATCACTTACCATCAGGTGACCAAGTACGTTGTTTGTCACTATTAAACGTTGTAAGTACAGTTGTCGAAACTGAACTGGTCATTCGTGAACCTTATTAAAACAAAAATTAAAAAAAAAACTTTTGAACAAAAAATACATAGGTAAGTACTCCTGTTCTGTAAAGATCAAAACTCCCAATTTAATCACACTTGCCAATCAAAGTGACAAGCATTTATGATAGGTTCTATATACTGCAGGATTCATTTCATTGGCTATCAAAACCCGATAGGTGTACTGTATGAAACATTTACGTGCTTATTCTGTAATTTGGGCGATTTCAGCGAGTCTATAGCCGCGAAATCAGGAGGCACATTAGCACAGTTTATGGCAGGTTAAACGAGGAACACCTACACCTCGTTAACCTCCCTATCATTGTGGAATAAATTTTTCACGACGTCACATGAACCTCCCATTTTTCCTACGCTCGAATAAAATCAAACCCAAACGGTCTTTAACGCTTTTAAATAAAACCGGTTTTAGGATGACTGAATTGAGTATAAAATATTCAAAATACATTTGAAATCGTTCGTTCGGGTAACAAACAGGAATGCGAATTTACTTTGCGAGTTCAACTAAATTTGTTTTAGGTCAGTTTGTTGAAGATTTTTGCACTTTTTCTTTTTTGAATCGAATTTAGTGAAAGTAACCTTTAAAAATACCAAATGCTATAAAAACTAGATACCTACTTACTGACAGAGATCGTAGTGTAGGTAACTGGAGAAAAATAAGATAAATACAAGACTCCTGTCGTATGATAAAATACACCGAATATCATAATAAATATCCATGTCGTATTACTAACGTTCCCTCAAGTAAAAAGTAGGTAATCTATATGACAAATACGAAGGACCATTCGTAGGGTCAGTGAGATATGGACGTCATTAATGTAGAATAAAGTTCAGGGCTGCGTCAAAATGAATCAGTGACAGATATTTGCAAATATTTTATACTGATTATACAAACCTATTAACTATACAGCAAGTAGGTCAAACACTGCAAATAAACTTTCATTCTCTTTTAGACACACAATGATGTGGTGTGCCTATTTTTTCTACCTTTGTTTACGTTTTTTTTAGTAACGAGTTTTTACCAAGAATCGAGTAAGTAGTAACGTTATCGTATCGCCATCGATAAAACAAACGAACTTAGATCGTGCTATGATAGTTTAGTACTAAATACGCTCACGGGACTGTTTTAAATATGTCATACAAATTTTCTTTTG
Source organism: Clepsis dumicolana (assembly GCA_963691665.1). Lineage (NCBI taxonomy): Eukaryota > Metazoa > Arthropoda > Insecta > Lepidoptera > Tortricidae > Clepsis > Clepsis dumicolana. Next base: position 7,885,622 of record OY829521.1, read on the forward strand.
GATGCTAAGAGGAGTTTGGTACTAGACTGCAAACGATGCCCGCTGCCAGCAGCTAAATAGTTGAAGCATTCAAAGAGGTACGGAGGAGCGAAAGTCAAAAAAATAATGCGATCAATCAGTAGAGGAAAATCGTCAAGAGCAGCAGCAGAATGTTTTGAAATCCTCAGGTGGTAAGAAGATACCGTTAATGAAAAAAGAAAAACCGGACAAGTGCAAGCCGGACTCGCACACGAGTGTTCCGTAGAAAGATTTTAACGCTTTTTACCAATGTTTTAAGATGTCCAGAGTTAGCAGAGCCCTGCTCCTAAACAAAATGTACGCAGTGTAGGGTCATCTTATATTGGTCTGTGAAATCTACAGACAGACATAAATATTTAAGATTTTGAGTATTTTCTGAGAGCTACCTTCATACCAAATTTCAAGTTTCTAGAACAACTGGAAGTACCCCTTAGATTTTCAGGGTACGGCAATTTGTATGGAAACAACCTTTTTAATGATTGTATCTTTTGATTGCGTTGACTTAGAAGGTTGATTTTTTCACAACTTCAAGGGACTGCAAGCTTGAGTATTCGGTATTTATTTCAGCATGCTATCTCCAGGCGTTCCAGAGAAAAAGGGTCTTGACAGACAGAAAGACAGACAGACAGACAACAAAGTGATCCTATAAGGGTTCCGTTTTTTCCTTTTGAGGTGCGGAACCCTAAAAAGAAAAAAGGAGAGGGAAAAGTACACCCCTCTCTGAGTTACTCCAGCGGTAAGATCTCACCAGGCTGAAGAACCTTCCTCAACCTGACTCGCTGTAGTCCAAAGCATAACAGAGACTTTTATTATATTTTTACTTTCCTCGTGAAATCGTCCTGTTTGTAATATTATTGGAATAGATCTGAGGAACCAATTAAAAAAAAAAAAAAATTTTAATTTTTTTTTTTTTTATTTGCTCAGATTTTGGGTGGTGATGGGTGGTGGCGAGAATCGCGTGCCGTTTCAGTCGGAGGCTCTTGCCAGCTGATCGAGTCTTTGCCCGGGTGACAAACGTCCAGACAATACTAGTTTGCAGAGAAGTTGGGACGATATTCTCTGCAAGCAAGTATATGATTCCTTTTTGGCGGATGCCTCGGGTACGGATATTGCACGGCTGAAGGCTGTCGCTAGACCTGAGTCGGGGGCGTGGTTGCATGCTTTGCCGTCTCCCCAGCTGGGTGCCCTGCTCTATAATAACTCTTTAAGGATAGCAGTGGCACTTCGGTTGGGCGGCAAGGTATGCGAGCCGCACCGCTGTGTGTGTGGGGTGATGGTGGGGGAGGACGGGCACCATGGGTTGAGTTGCCAGAGGTGTGCGGGTCGTTTTCCGAGACACCACGCCATTAACGATATTGTGCGGCGGGCTACGGTGTCGGCTAATGTGCCTTGTGTGCTCGAGCCCCCGGGCCTTAGCAGGATTGACGGCAAGCGGCCGGACGGTCTTACATTGGTTCCTTGGCGGAAAGGCCGTTGTCTTTTATGGGACGCCACGTGTGTAAGCACTTTTGCGGCGTCCCATTTAAGACAAACTTTGCGGTTAGCTGGTTCCGCGGCTGAAAATGCCGCGAAGCTAAAGCACGTAAAGTATTCTGCCTTGGAGCCGATGTATGACTTTGTGCCGGTTGCGGTCGAGACAGGTGGGCCCTGGGGTTCGGAGGCCCTAGATTTATTTAGGGAGCTAGGTCGCCGACTCAGGGATAGGGGCTGCGATCCCCGCTCTGGATCGTGGCTGGTTCAACAGGTTTCCATTGCAGTCCAGCGAGGCAATGCAGCCAGTATAATGGGGACCTTTGAGCCGGGCACGGTACAGGGAGGGGATTTACAGTTAGTATTATTGACGAACCGTGTTGCGGATACCACTTTTTATGTTCATTCTATTGTTCATTTCTGTCATTGATACTATTGAAAAAAAAAAATTAAAAGAGTTATCCTAACTAATATTATAAATGCGAAAGTAACTCTGTCTCTCTGTCTCTATAATTATCCGGATATAGTATAGCATTTAGTCGACAAATTACCACATCCCAACGGAGATCTTAATTATTAGGAGGCTGTTGCTATGTGTTACAAATTCAATATTAAGCATGTAAATTAATGGCGCTCGTTATTACGTCGATCTTGTCTTTATTTCAATTAAGCTGTCATTGGATCAATACGAACGGGAATCAATATACGGAATAAAGCTATTGTTCTTTTCTATTACAATTAAAACAATTGCTATTGGGAACCAGGTAGAAACAATATGAGGAAGGACATATACGTCCAGGAGGGCATCTAAGTAATTAAGTTTCATAATGATTTTAAGAGATCTTATTCTTCCATAATATAAGTCAATGTTCAATAATTTGTGTTTTGACAAAACCTACAGTTTATTCATTAGGCTTGGTTTTTGAATATTCGGATACTTACTGCAAAAACAATTCAAAAGTCCAAAGACGGAAGGTTCCTTGGACTTTTGAATTGCTTTTCGAAATTCTGTTTACAATTAGAACGGAAAATATGAATGGTGAAAAATTACGAACAAGCTGTCAACGACTATCAATATTTGTTTTTTTTTTTTTAGTCGAGGCTGTGGAATAATACTTGAACAGCCGCATAATCATCATTTAGCGGAAGAGTAAAGTTTCTTTAATTAATTGAGACCAATTAAAAATCTGATACTTTTCTGTTGAAAAACCGTGGTTATTTCAAATATTGATTAAAAATATCAAAGCACTTTTAACATTTTCATCCATGCCCAATTATACTTTTCTAAGAATAAAAGATCAATTGGGTATATTCCAGTCTTTACATAATCTTTGCTCTTCTCCGAGAAAAACTTTTCCAGTGCGGCCTACCCACCCACATAAAGATTAGTACAAGCCAGCAGAGTAATGCCAACATGAAATAAAAGGAGAAAAAGTTCCAAGCCACAATGAGCGCAGTATGTTTCAATCAAGTCGCACACGTATCGTGCATGGCTGTCCGCCGCCCCCTACGAAGCGGCCAGGTCGAGTGGTTACGTTCCACTCTCTGTCTTTTCTGGCATCATTTTTTAACTAAGCTAGTAGGAAAAGGACAAACTGGACTATAGTTGAACTAGATTTAGTAGACTTGCTGTCATGCAATGGTCAACGCACAGCCGTTCCGCGTCTGTAACAATCTAGTCAGCAACCAACTCTCTGGCGACAAGCCAATTGTCAATGAAGACTGCAAAATTGCTCGCACTATATACTAGTAGGCTGGTGTTAATTGGAAAAAGAAGGCGGCCAATGATACTTTGTTCTTTTAGGGCAACTTTCCAAAATTTATATTATACTGAGATAACGGAAGCGTACATGATGAATTTGATAAGTAATAAAGCAAATTAGCTGCGGGTCGTCGTAAGCTTTATAAATAAAAAACTTCATAAAAATACTCCTAATCTGTTATCACTAAATATCATAATGGAGTACTAGGTATTTAGTTGTTTAACTAAATAATGTTTTCCTAATTGAATTGAATTTACCTGCAGAACGTGAAAACAGCTGTACCTATTAAGCTAAACACAAAGTAAGTAGTAAGCGTTAACCGTAATGGTTCGCATCCTACATTTTTAAGCACCAATTTTTAAATTTAATCAGTACCCACCCTAAATAAATATATGTTTATAAACTTAACTGTGGTCCAAACGGAGTCTATGGAACTAAGTAGGTTGTGGTGGACGTCGCCATAGATTGAGATAATCCTAATTGAATATATAGGTAGAGCCCGACCCTCATATAGCTTCCAATCTCTTTAGTGTGGGTATTTCTTATTCATTAAGTTGTTGGGCCAAGGAGCAGGGCAACGTCTTAATTTTAATCTGTAGGCGGTCCGCTTCAGACAAAGGTAGGTAAGGGTAAACCTGTCTTTGCCGTTAGATGTTCTGTTCTCGATTTAGTTCACGTAGTTAATACAACTTGGTTGCTTATATTTTACCAGTAGTAATAGTATATAAAGTAATGATTATCCACACTTATATAAAAATATACCTTGTAAACATTTTTACCACCCTCTGGATTTACTAAAAAGTCAATTAACTAATAAAGCTGTAATGCTATTTCACTACTAAGAGTATATACTATACACAAAACACGCCAAAGTCTATGAAAATGGTCGTGTAATGTCGGATTTTAATTCCAGTGAGAACATCGATTAGTACGAAGGCGATATGATGAAAACCCTCGCTTTATGTAACGTTTGATTTAGATGGCGTTTTGGAAAATTATTGTTCGTAGCCGTCAGTGGTAACCACTTGGCAATTAGCCAGAGCTCGATATGGCATCTCTTCGGACGCATTGTGACCTCGCAGCTCTACATAAACGCAGAACTGATAGCAGTATTTGTTTAGTTAGAGATGCGATGCACACGTATTAAATATACAATTGGATAGAATGTATGTACCTACCTAAAGTGATTGACAAAAGCTAGAATTTTTCTACACATGGTTTGGAAGTCAAGTAACGTTATTAAACGCAAATAAAAATTCAGCAAGTAAGTTTACTTTTATGCTTCCTAATATTACATTAACTTACATAAAAATAAAGAAAACTGACACAATCTTCCACAGTAGTGTGTCCGATATGATATAATCGTTACATAAAGCTAACTTAGAGTCAGGTGGTGGCCAAGTCATGCTTAATCGGGAATTTGCCCGAATAAGTAATGTTAACTGGCGCTGGTCCAAAATGGGGAATATTGGAAAACGGTTGGCAATACTGAGACGACTCGACTTCATCATTGCAGATAGCCTTCTTGATTGCGTTGTGTGCAACGATATGACTATCCGATTGACGTTAATAATTGCAATGTACAGTCACGAATATTAATCAATATAAATTTGTACAGGATGTGGTCGTTATAGCCATTATTGACACGCGTTCAATTGTGTCTTAGCATGGAATAAATAAACATGACTAGGTAATTGGAACATTTACGTATATTAATTGGAATATTCTTAATTATTATCTCTTTGTTAGGGTTTACATATCCTAATGCTTATTCTGTCTTATCTTTGCTTTACCTAATAATAAAGAGGTGACATTTGTTGGTTGGTTGTATCTTTGTTACGCGATTATTTAGACTACGCCGTTTACAAGTCCCTGATATAGATTATAACACAGTCGAATTGAGAATCTCCTCATTTTTTGAAGAAGTATTACAATTACATTTTTATGAAACCTAGACTTACAGTTTCCTAAAGAAAAACACAGAAACATTACATAAACCACATAAATCTAATCTGTAATAGACCTCTACATCTACACACACCATCTCTACATGTGATCTGTGTGTATGTGTGTAGTGTGTAATGTGTGTATATAATCTGTGTCAAAACACCTTCAAACTTGATCAATACAGATTTGGTAAAATTTTAAATATCGGAATGTACCTATAACACTTAAATGTTTAAAGATCATACTACTCAAAATATACAAATAATAATATAATGGTCGTCTTCTCTGGAAGAGATCTCTTAAGGGATAAATAATTTCGCCATTGCACGTTTATGAATCACGCTTAAGTACGTTTATGTCTTGCTTAAATTAACTCCCTAAATTCGACGGCCAGCTGCTAACTTCCTAGTTCATAAGCTTTATATGTATTCTCCATTACTTTAAAAGCGTCATTCACCATCTAACTAGGTCAAGTTAATACCGGATTACCTACCTTATTGCAATCCAGGTGTTAGTCTTCATAGCCCCGAGTTATTTCATTAGTCGCCGAGAGCACCGTCACCGAGTGACAAGCGTGAACTTCTCATTCATTACAGTGAACTTATGTGATCCGAGTTCCATAACTACGGCTGGTAGTAACACGCCTCGAGATTACCGTTGCTGACGTCACATGGATTGCGGATGTTTTAAGTCGGTTTTCGGCTTAGGCTCGATAATCGTCTTGTACCAAACAACACCCCCGGCTGATGATTATTATTGTCAATTACTGTGTAAATGTTGCCAGTTGTTTTAACTAAGATAATAAATAAAGTTGAAGTTTTGTCACCTAGGTAGATGAAGATAGTAAGAGGTTTCGTTTAATATCGTTTTGGTTACTTTCGTCTTTTTAATTTCTGTATCTTTTGTTGTTTTTCGCAATACATTAAATACATAGCCACTTCAAATAATAAAGCTATTAAGCTATCCTTAGTCGGGTCGGTCGGCCTTAGTGGTAAAATCCTGAAATTGCCTGGACGAATGAGTAAAGTGATCACACAAACGTTTTAATTATCTAAAGGTGAACCTATTCAGACGAACCTGTGTACCAAAATTTCTCGCATTCATACTCAACAAGTCATAATTAATTTTAAGGCACGCTGTCATTGCGATGCTGGGGCAAATTAGTTTGGAAAGTCTTCATTCATTAGGGCAAAGTTGTGTGGGCTAACTTTGACGAGCTGTCTTCTGTCAGACTCGACTTGTATATATCCCAATTGTAATTTAGCGTGAGTTGAGACGTTTAGACGTCTCGCTAAGCAGTGCACTGTACTGAGAAAGTTATCATGAACTTGGGCGTTGTCATCTGTTCTCTTCTCTCGGTTTTCATTGTTGACTGTTTATACATCATTATACAATATATAATGCAAGTGAATTAGTTTTACTTTTATCTTCTCTGTCTCGTTTCTCATTCAAGTAACAAATTTTAAAATTATTTACAGCCTACTCATTAATGGTTTTAATTGCACAGCAATGTTGCTCTCTCCACGTGAAGTACTAATGAGCCTCAGTTTTATCATATTTTAACAAGTACTCAAAATACTCCATCAAAATACTACGAGAGAACGTTAAAGCAACCACATGCGGTTTATCTCTCCGGCCGTCAGTGACAAACGGGAACATAAAAGCACATCTTGCTCTCCAACTATATTCCTCTAGCTGTAGAAAACAACGTACCATGTGTAGGGATCAGCCACGGAAAGTAATGTACCTAATGTGTCTCAAAAAGGGAATAGAAATGTCAAACCCACACACGTGATGCTCTGCAGTTTCGCGACGTTCTTTCTGCATTTACGCCGAGTCACGTAGAGTCCCATCAATTTGATTACGTCCAATGGATGGCCTCCAAATTAGCATTTCTCAAATTGATTGTTTTTGCTTTTACAGCGGCGTTTCATTGAAACAGAAGGAATTTCCTATAAAACCGGCTGATGAAATTTATTGGGTGCTTCGACCTACGTCATCCCCACGCGGGCGGCGTCGTCAATTTGCATAAGAATGTAATCAATTCACGTTTCTTTTGTTTACCGAAATATCAAAGGATTTGAGGTATGTCGAATACCTAATAAAAATATTTTTGAATGTCTTCGTTTCATTTCGCTTTTGAACATGAACTTGAAAATTGATGATAAAAATAAATAAAAAATGTTACAGAAATAAGTAGGTAACAATTATCGGTGCAAATCCAATTTTATTATTCTGGTACTAAGCGCACGATTAGATTACTGTAACTAAGCATAAGCATTAGAAAACAAAAAATATAAATTAGTGACGCTAATAATTAGGTAATAGTTTCATGTTTGATCCGCATTAATTTGGCTGCCGCCGTCAATTATTCCTATTAAGCTGAGATAATGGACGCCCTAAATTATTCTGCTGGCTTTTATTTCTCGATAGTTAGCGAAGTCACTAAATTTAATGTTCTATGCTACGTCAAGCGGGTTTACATACGCTGTATCTTGATTTTACAATTTTATTTTTCATCAAGAATATGCCATGCAAATATGAAAAATCATTCTTATCTATACATACAATAATTTTAAATAATGCTTCTCTAAAATAGGATACCTAATAATCTTGCTTATTTCTTCATTTTTCTCATCACCGCAAAAGCTTTGTACGCCCAATTGATGAGCTGAAATCATAAAAAACTACATTTTAAAACCAGTATCTACTATCTACAGCAAGATTTGTAAACACATTAAAGAGCAAAAACTTGTGAACCAAACAAACTGATCGAGGGAAGAGCTCCTCTTGAGTGATTAAGACTTTTTAGGTGCGCTTCTTGCGCGAGTGTAATGACGATTCAAGAACACACGATGTGCACGAGAAGCATCTTGAAAATTACTCGTACATATTACATCACATACGCATATACCTACTTACTTATATGTAGTTTGGTGAATAGTTCAAATGGTAGGTAATATATAGAAAAGTAGTGTTTTCATCGGACCGACACAGCTAAAAGGGAGATCAGGCCCCTGCATGTTTCATAAACGTGACATGCGACAAGTTACAACGACAATTCGATCTACACTTCGAAGTCAATATGAAGTTTGGTAATACAAAACCTTTTCAAGCCAGTAACCTACACCAAACTGTCGTTGTCATTTGTCACCTGTCACGTTTATGAAGCCTGGTCCAATATTGTCAAAGAAATAATCTGTGTCAACTCGACATTGTGACCAGGTGATATTGAGGTCAAAGTCAAACGCAAAACAAATCTCTAATAAGAAAACAACAAACAAACTTCGGAATGTAAATTCCTCAAATATTTGCAAACAAAGAATGGAACAAGGCGGCTGTTACTCAAAAAAGTTTGTACAAAGTTTTCATGCGCCATTATCTAAAGTAGACAAATAAAGTGCTTACATTAGTGTAAGTGTCGAGTGATAAAGTGAATATCTTGCCCGCCGTGACCCGCAGGGGGCGCTTGCATCGCTCCATGAAGATTATAATAAACATGGCTGTCTTGGGGTCGGTGGTTGGCCAGGGGGCGTCAAATGCTGCTTGACGGAGCTCGTTGCTCTAAAATTACATTCGTTTTAGAAGTAATACAGTGCTTTTATATTTTTCCTTGAGACAGCACGGTTCGAACGCCGTGGGTCAAAAAAGCGCTGTCAATGTATTTTTTAAAACCATTTTTATAATTATAATTTTGGTGCGTAAAGCGTGCATTTCCTCGGTGAATTTCGCAGAGACCACAATCTCATAGTGATTTATCACGGTATTGCTATTAATATAGAAATATGAAAGCGATTCATGAGGATCTTAGAGAAAACGGATGGAAGCAGCCGTTAGCTTATTATCTTTGGACTATATTTCTCCAGTCACTTTTCGACGGGGACGAGGTACAAACGAACAGCGAGTGTGTGTATGTTATGTATCTACAAATTTATGCAAAACAAAACTGTCAAACAAATGCAAAAAACACGCACACAGCACAATCAACCGATCCTGTACAAAATGCACAGCGTTAATGATTTTTTTTGATAGAGATGAAATCGGGATAAATATCTAAAACGTCGACGTGAAATTTTTAAGTTACCTTCCATATGAGTTCATCTCCAAACCAGCAGATAATGAAGACTTCAATAAGCATGCAGGTCAAGTAAATTGCCATCCACGCGATTTGCATGGGGTGGCTCATTGGCTCTTCGATCTAGGCACGAATTAAAGTTTTATTTTTATTCTCTATGACTAGTGGCTATGATATTATAATTATGTCTCATATCATAACTAAGATATTATCAGAAAATCACGAATAAAATGCTAATTTGCCACTTTATAAACCTATATATGTATTTTGTGTTTTTTCAGCAGATAGGTACCTACTTGTAAACGTGCAATGCTACTTTGAGTATGACTGAAACCTGAACTTATCGCACATTACAGAAAGCTAGAGGACTGAAAAAAAAAACTGTCTCGCCGCCCTACTACCGCTCATTCGCACCAAACGCAACACAAAAAGTAGGTACAAAAATCAGAAACAAAAGAGCAAATAAAACTGTTTACCGAAAGAAATTGTATCCCAACCAAACAGAGAACCATAACGCTTAGCATTAATTGCAAAGCGGAGGCCAGGCTGAATGCGCTCTCGATCAGCGACACGTATCTGAAATCAAAAAAATATCGCGCAGGTGAGAGTTACTGTGCCCCTGGGCCCCGAGGCCGCTCTGACTGTGAAATGTGGTCGGTGAGTAAAGTATGTGAGCATAATATCGTAATTCTTACGCGTGAAAGGTTCAAATACGAAGCGTGAATAATATTTAAAAAACGAAGGCACCTGCTTGACCTTTTTATCTTATTACTTTTGTGAGTCAAAGGCTGAATTTTTAGGTAAGGTTGCCGTCTACAAAGAGCGAAAAAGTGTTCGTAATAAGACGATGTATTTAAAATGAAAGAGTTTTATGAATATCTGCAAACGAACTAAGAGATAGGTTCTGCTTGCAGTACAATAGAATATAGGTAGGTAACTCTTAGATATTCTAAACTGAATGTCACGCAAACTACAGAGAAAAAATAACGTTTTTCTTTCTTGCAAAATAGTAGATGATATTCTCCCTGTAAGTAAGATTTGTTCATCTCAAAGAAGTACCGAAAGCAGATCGTACTCGTACCACACCGTAATTCCGGCGTTCTAACAGAGGTTATTTTGGTAGAGTCGGAGCCTGGTTGGCGCTTAACGACTGGACGTGTAGACATCGTCTTGACAATGGTACCAATGGCTGAACTACTGTGTGGCAGACGCTTAAGTAGAGACTGTAGGAACAAGCGATCCTTGGTAATTTCTAAAACCAAGTAACCTACCGTATAATGCTGTTGTGATGCTTAATGATATCCTTGAATACGGACCGCACGTAATAACGTGTGGATTGCTCATTGTTAACGTCCCCCATTCGCGCAAACCTTTGCCGTCGGCGTTCGGCTACCAAGTTGAAATTTCTGAGGTTAAATGCTACAATTTCTATTTGACCAACTGGAAACAAAAGGCACAAGGTTAAAGCAATTGTAATGTTGCCGGCGATCAGATTCGGCACAATAAAGCAAGGTTTTATTTTTTTCCTTCTGTTTATTACTATTTTCCATAATGTTACTGGATCATGTCCGTAAACTTAACGCACGCATAAAAACGTGTTTCTTGTTATTAACATAAGGATTTCCTTTGTTAAAATGCACATTTGCCGGGACACGGCGAGGTGTCCCCCGGGACCCGCGGGATGTTCGACGTGAGAGCGAGGCTCTTAAGGAGTCCTTTCCCTTTTCGTTATGGATGTGCTCGTGTGTTATAAAGGACTTTATCTTACTAGCCGAGGCGATGAAAGCAGACAATATAGTATCCATTACGCCGTCAATAATGCAAGTCGCTGGCTTGTAATAAATCTGCGAAGCAAAAACGTTAAGGAATCAAAAGCAAAAGTGGAAAAACAAAATTGTTATCAAGTATTGAACATTTTGTTTGCGTATTTTTACGTTTCGAATAAACAGGCTTACGTGGTGAATGTAAATTATTCCGTAGGCAGGCGATTTGTAAACATCGAAATATGGATATTCAACGTTTGTCGGCAGGACTTCGAAATCTTCCGCCAATGGCATTATTATGGCCACTGAAATATATATGGTTTAGGTTTTGAATGTTGTTGAAATAACACTTTGTTTAAAATGTTGGTCAGTTTAAACAACTAGCAGGAGTAGCTATAAACATCATCTATAATTAGCGCAGATTTTTTTTAGATTTTCTTACAATTTTAATTTAATTAGTTAGGTAAGTATAATAATTTTTGAGTAGTAAAATATCCTAGCACGTTATCAGTTGTCATAATAGTTATAAAAAGTTGTTTGTCTAAATTAAGCTACATAATATACAGGAAAAAAAAAATGCTTTACCCGACACGGCGCCCACGCATATCGTTGAATAGTAAGTCATCACAAAGCGGGCCGTCTTAATACTTTTCCGCAGAATCTCTCTGTGTTCCACCTCAGAAGGCTTAAACTCTTCGCGGTGCAAATATCCGAGAAGATCGATTATTTTATTCTTATTCAACCAGAGAGCCGACAGTTTAATGTACGTATACATCTCACTTAAGAACAAATACAATCTGCAAATACATTTCAAATTAACTTACAAACCTAGTCACATGTGTATCGAATATGATGTCGGAGTAAACATGTCCTCAATTTTGTTCGATCATTGAGCATGTCAAATATATTACTACACAAATGAGGATATATTATACGTAGTCTGTAGTACCCTTCAGCGATATCACCGATGTTATCTCGTCGTCTCAGTAAATAGACGGCTTCCCCGATGCCGGGTAGGAAGCAGACAAGCCACAGCACTAGCAGCCCGTAAACCATATGCGCCCAGAATTGAAAGCTGCACTTCGAAACCGAGTTGTACCACAGCCCGTAAAACTTGAGCCAGTAAATGTGCACAGCGTGGTAGAGCCTCGGATCGAGATCCTCCCACGACTCTAGGACACCGTACGGGAGAAAAGGCGTCAGAAAAGACAATTTTTCCTTCATATATTCGTTAATAATTTTCATTATTCTGCTTATTTTTAAACCGATGTGAAGCCTTACATGGGTAATTTAAGAATGTCTCTTGAAACGCTTTCAATGCTCCTTCGTAAAGCTGAGAGAGGGAGCGACATTAAGTGGGTATTATACATTATTTTGTAAGCAGAAAGACATTTGTTAAGAGCAAGTCAATATGTCGTGCTCCATTTTCCAAACACTTTATTCATATTGGTGTAATATTTCACTTCATTAAATACGTGTGTATTGCGTAACAGCAGTATTTTTTTGCTGATTTAATTTAAGTAGATAGTTTTGAAAAACAAGTCTGAATCATAACATGTCCGGGCCGCTTACTGTTGATTAACGTCTAACGTCTCGAAAACGTCAAAATTAAGAAAGAAGTACAGGACCTGGACTAACCAGTGTGTAAAAGACACTAACGCACCGGTTATAATCCTTACAGGTAGGTATAAATCGAATATTGACATGAAAGTGATAAGGTAAACGTCCCGATGCTTATTCCAATAATTGAAACCTACTTGCCACCTTTATTGTCATGTATTAAGATTGAAGGTGCCAGCTAACAGACACACATACACACACAGTTTTTGTAGATAGTTTTTTCTTTGTAAGTGAACTTTTTTTGAGAAAATAAATGTCTTTAACCTGAACTATTGGGACAGTGTCGGGCACAGGGACATTTAACTTACAAAGGAAAAGATTCCAAAGATTTAAAAAAATAGGCCTCGCAGAAGTACAAATTTTCTACCTACTGTTTTAAAAGTTAAAATATTTTCCGAGCGATAGCACTCTCCTTAACGTTTGTTTAATATATCACCGATAGCAATTACAATAATTACTACAGCGAAGTAATTACGTCTACAAGAAAAGGAGCCCTCTTTCAACTGTGCATAATTGTTTTCAAAGGGGCTCACATATTTATAATTTCTAAATTGTTGCGAACGTTAGAGTACACAGTTCAGAAAGAACTGATCACATAAAAGGTTTTTAATTAAGAGTAACGGGGGAAAAGCTTAGAATTATTTTTTTAGTATTAAAATAGAGGTAAAACTAATAAAACGATGTCAGTGCTTTTTTTACGTTCATAAATTCCTGTAATCGTGGCAAAGCGGTCCAAATAATCGGCTTGGTGAAGTTATTAGGTATTATTTTCTTACAATCTTAAATGCTTGAAAATTACGCACCAAAATTGAGGTACAAAAAAATAGTGCAGCGACTAATTGCCAAACCGCGCCCAATTGACTTATTTAATTTCAATAATGCATTTGGTATGCGATCCAAAGTATTAAAACTCTCATACCCAACGATGTATTCTATGTAAATAGCAAAATACATACACATGATGTCCACCGAGTTGTATAAACCATTTTCTGTTATAAATAGGTGTATCCAGGCTCTTTGACTTATGGAAGAGGTTACGAAAGGATCCCCTGAGCTGTCACTTAGTGGCTCACTTTGTTTCGTTATAAGCCCACACGACACGACCTTTCGGAGGTGTCTCGATACGACACATTTTCCCCTCGTTACCCTTTCGCAGCTCTATCAATCACATTATAGAAACAATGAAATTCTATAGAGCAAAGCAAAGTGGATAGCTAATAACAGTCCACTATTTGAAATAAGTACCGCAGTGGATTATCTCTCCATTATACGCTAGTATGCTGTGGCGCTGGTCGTATTGTTTGCTATTCGAATAAATAACGTTGCTTTAATTTTGTTGACTTTCAACTTATACTGTTATAAGTTTATCCTTGCATTAATTTTATTTTGAATGTAAGTAAGCTTTGCCTACTAGCGAATGGCGACAGCAATACGATAAAACTTTGTTGATAATAGTTTTAACTACATAGATATAATTGTTTAAAATTAAGCGGAAGTCACGTCATTAAAATGTAAAACGAATTTAGAAAATCACGCGTCAAATGAGGCCCCGCCTCTAGCGCTGACAGGCTCTGACGGATCGCTGGCTTAGACACAAAAATGCAAAAAAGTGATAAAATATGAAACGATTTATGTGATTCACACAGGGGCGGTCGAATTTGCATAATCACCGTTCGTAGAGACCGCTCAGAAATGAAATACGTGATCTCTCACAAACAACGCTTAAATAGAAACAAGTGAAAATGCTTCTATTTGTTTGGCTACGCCTTGCACATTGGCGGAGCGTAACGTGTAGCAGCGAGCTACTGCATCGCATCATTGTTTGTTACCCTGTGATAAAATACCTTAGGTGAGCGCCCGGAATTTCAGTGTTTCCATTTATCTATTGCAAACCAAAGTAAAGGGATTCTCAATATAAAAGCACCGTTCGAGTTTCCTATAAAACCTACTATATTTGTAAATCTTCGCAATAAGATAGATAGAGTATAATAATATTGTTATAAAATACTCAATGTTCCTAACTTTTGCGGTTATAATGAGTTACTCTTTTCGCATAAGTAATGCTTCCAAAAGTTTGTGTTAAACTTTTTGCCACAATTTGGGCTTTTGTTTTTATTACTCCGACATGTGTCGTTGTCAAAAGTACCAAAGTCGAATATAATGTCTCGGTGGTGGTAACGTTAGTCGCAAAGACGTAATGTATTTTTTATGGCTTTCATTTGCAACTCGGGTAGTTAAATACAAACAATTTCAAAAAGTTTTATCGCTAATTCATTCAACCAGTGTTATACACGTATAATCTGGGGCTCGTTTATTATAATTGTAGATTGCGAAGGTGGAAACTTCAACGGCAGCGGTAAGTGTTTGAGAACATTTAAGGTATTTGTATCGCTTACAATTCTTCTGTGAACATCCGACGCTGGGGCAGACAAATGGCCCGTTTTCACGCGATAGGCCGCCATTAATTAGAAATAACGCGTGCTCCCCTCAGTTTGATTGCTATCTGTCAGCGCGCACGCGAATGCACGCTCGCGCCTTCA
Organism: Clepsis dumicolana; assembly: GCA_963691665.1. Lineage (NCBI taxonomy): Eukaryota > Metazoa > Arthropoda > Insecta > Lepidoptera > Tortricidae > Clepsis > Clepsis dumicolana. Next base: position 7,900,818 of record OY829521.1, read on the forward strand.
CCATCGTCTAGGCACAAAAGTCTTGCAATAAACAGATTCACATTCTGCATTTTTTTGCCTGATATAGGCTGCTATATAGTTGAATATACCTATATGACTTTATTCTGTGTAACTGCTTTGGGTCGAGCGATGTCCCATTAAGCCTTATCAAAAGTAACACAAACACCATATGACCAACTTATTACTTAATAAAAAAAAAACGGCCAAGTGCCAGTCGGACTCGCGCACCCAGGGTTCCGTACAAATTTATAGGTATGTAAATAGTTCGTCTATCACGGGAACAGAGTTTCAAAGATTTTTCCGTTTTTCCCGAATGTTTTAAGCGATCCATTGTTAGCAGAGTCCTACGTACGGCAGCAGTGAGGGGTATATTTTTCTCTGACATTACAGACAGATATAAGAGTTTAAGATTTCAGATTTATCTTATTGGTTGTTCTATAAGAGCTACCTTCATACCAAATTTTAAGTTTCTAGGATAACCTTAATTTTTTTACAACACCGCTAAACATTTTGTATGGAAACACCACTTTTAATGACTGTATCTTTTGATTACGTAAACTTAGAAGTTTGAATTTTTCACAGCTTCAAGGAATTTCTGACTTGAGTATTTGATATCAATTTCAGTCTTATACCTCCATGTGCTCCTGAAAAAAGGGTCTTGACAGACAGACAGACAGACAGACAGACGGAAAACATTTTCAAAACGGCTACGGAACCCTATACCTACCTTTTATGCTGGGCGTGTCCGACACGCTCATAGCCGGTTTTCCGAATATTACATTTACCTACGAAAAAAGGCGTGTTCATTCAATGAAACAATACCTCCACGGGCTCGATGTCGTGAGGCATCTCGATCAACACGTCACAGTACCAGGGTATGAAAACGCCTGTTAGTATAACTTATTTTTATTTTCATTGGTGCTGCAATACGTGTCAACCCAAGGTGCGGACGAACGTAAGCAGCCGATTTTATTATCAATATAGAAACATGTCAAATCTGCGGCCACCAACTTAATGAATGTGTTGTTACAGGCCTCTCATAATCGGGTGAATACATTTTGCCAACTTACAGGTGGAAACGGCAAAATTGTTAGGTATACCAAAATTATCCGCTTCGGAACTGGATGTTTACGACAACATTATTTTCCTTTCTGACCGTAGAAATAGCTCTAAATGTGACAGGTAAAGAGTTTATCATGTTGTCCTGTTTTTAAATTTAGAACTGCGGTTGTCGACATATGCAAAACTTTCCATACTGTATGCATAATCCATTACTTTTAATCCAGCTTTTGTACACGGGAATCTGCTAAGTCTGATATTGTGCATTCACCACCACTCACAACGCGTTGGAATTTTAGTAGAACATTTTGCAATACTTGGTAACTACTGAAAGTGCCTCCATCCTCCCATCCATCTATCAGTATTTTGCTGTTTGCACTAAACTTACATCTAGATACTACACAAAACTTGTACAATATGAAACGACAGAGCAGATGCTTACCAAAATCACAATGGAGACCGTGAGTGGCGTTGAATGCATAATATGAGATTTGATGGCATAGCGCTCGTGCTTTCTGTCATAGCATTATATCAGTTCACGTTCCCGTTCGCATTTTCCACACGCGGCAACGGCATTAGCTGCTGCCTTGCCAAGGATTCTGAATGTGTTACAAAAGTAGAATTAAATTCACTCGCAAGTCGACTTACAGATAAACTTTCAGACGCTAAAGCAGAGCTTTGCCGCGCATCCAATTGTGACTAAAAATTTTCCAAGTGCCTGAGTATTATCAATAGCGATTTTAAAATACGGTAAGCGGGAGTTCCATAGCAAAACCTGTGCGCACCATGTTTTTAAATCATGAAAATTCACCGCGTTTAAGCACAGAATACACAATAGTACAAGTGTTAAAACAATAAGTCTATGTTTAACTGCAGACGTAATTACAGCGATTGAAGCGGGGCATTCGATATCATAGCACAAGATAGGCGCTCAAAATTGATACCAGTAGATTTTCTCTCCTCTGTCGACCTAATAACGGGTCATTAGAAGTCGTGAACGCCAATCGGGCTGATTAATGAAGATTGATCGGCCCCATCTGACCGTGTCGTGCCCTTCCACGATCTCGTGTTCCCGAACAAAACATCTTGGAGCATTCTAACACTGGGCCTACTAAATTAAAATTAACAAGGGATTTTTAATTAAATATTAAGTTATATGTGAGATATTTTTCATAATCAATAAGTAGTATCCATCTTAGTTGTCCAGCTTGTTCACTATAGCCTGGGAAATTAGTGCTCACAAGAGGGGTGTGGATGGACTGGTCGAAAGCACAGAAAGTTTGACTTCGGGACTTTGTTTAGACTAGTTAGAAGATTAACATACTAAAAGTCCCCATTCCTCGGAGGTGAACTCTGGGGTGGGGTCCGAAGAAAGTCCCGGTTTTTGTTTATTTTTGTTAATTTCTCGAAAATAGTGCGTCATAGCAAATTTTGTTACTACTAATGAAAGCTAATAAAATTTACTACAACTTGTCAAGGAATTAATTTCCTCGACCGTAATTAAGCTTAGACTTATATACTTCGTTTTTAACGGAAGTCCAATGGTTCTAAAAAAAAACAAAATGCTAGCCTAGGCTCTAGGCTCTAGAGCCGGCGCCGGCGAGCTTGCCGTGTTGAAACTGCATGTTCCTTTGGGCATGTATCCGTATGTTGACATCAATGTATGTTATGTTTTTTTATTAAATAAGAGGGGCAAACGAGCAGGTGAATAACCTGATGGAAAGCAATCACCGCCGCCCATGGTCACCTGCAACACGGGGGGAATCACAGGTGCGTTGCTAGCCCTTTAAGGAATAAGTAGGCTCGAATGAGATTAACAGTATTGTTATTAGTAACATTTTTGTCGTGTGTCCATCCGTCTGTCAGAAACGTCTAACTTATACACCGAACAAGATAAGGACTTGAGTTGACTTGAACACACACAATGCGACATAATATGTAATATACATAAATATATGCCAAGTCGAAGTTCGGATTTACCTAAAGTTAGTAAAATTTTCAGCAAACAGATTTTAATGGTAAAAATCTTTGTTATACTGGTATTGTTACAAGAGTTTTCAGAGCTGTGGTTTCGTCTAATATTAAAATTTTGGGAAACCTTCAAAAGTTTTTCCGACATGTTTTTACTAGTTAATAACTTTTATTTTCATAAAATGTTTGTACGTTTAATGTGGTAGGTATAAGAGAGTTTATAAGAACTTCACCTCAGCCGTAAGTAACATATTACCCCCCGCTACTTGAGCAGAAAATCCTACTTTTTCATGCCTTTAACTTTGACATGCTTTGACACATGCAGATATCTTTAATTTTACGTTTTAAATAGGTACGTATTGCAAATGGTGTTTACGCCAAAGTGGGATGCTGAACGATCATGACCAGCCTTTTTTTACGTCCCACTATGCCCAGCAGTGAGGAGTGAGTGAGTGAATGTGCCCAAGCACAGGCCTCCTCTCAGACTGAGGCTTGGGCTATAGTTCCCACTCAGTCCCAGTGCGGATTGGGAACTTCATCACACCATTGAATTTCTTCGCAGGAGTGTGCAGGTTTTCTCACGGTGTTTTCGTTCACTGAAAAGCTCATGGTAAATCACCAAATGTATCTTCGCACGTATATTTCGAAAAACTCGAAAAAAAAAAAAAAGAGTTGGGGCTCGAATCCACGATCCTGTGCTTGAGAGGCCATAGGTCAAACCACTGGGCTACGAGCGGATACTGACCGGTAATAGTTTTAAAATATACTGATACGTAGTATTTCCTACTGGATAGCATTGTCAATAAGAGGTAGATATTACGGTGAGCCGGGTAGGGACCCGGACAAAGACACAACGGAAGACAAAGGGTTGTCTCGTAGATTTTTTTTAGTCCTGGGCCGTTTTTTATAAAGCTACAAGTTACAATTTACAAGCGGAAGTCTCATTCAATCGCCTTTTGTTAGAAAGAGACTTCCGCTTGTAAATTGTAACTTGTAGCTCTATAAAATGCAGCCCTGATGTAATGTTTGTTCGAGTGTTAGGTTACATGTATTTTATAACTTTGTAGATTAGATCAGATTAATTTGTTACTTATTGAAAATCACATTACATTTTTAAATGTCAAAAATATAAGGAATTCACAAAAAGATAGTCTGTAAAATAAAATTACAATAAAAATTTATACAAGATACAATGTTATCAAAGCAATACGTTTTATAAATGTCAATTCGAACTGTAATTTAAAAGTCGATAGGATACAAAATTAAACTCACAGCAAGTGAAAATGTCAAAAAACAGAAGCAATAATAACAAATAAAGTAAAATAAAACAATATGGTGTAGAAAATAAATTTAAAATCTTAAGTCAATGCTTAATAATAATTATTATCATCACTATACTCTTTGACAGAGTATAATTTCGATTATGGCAAACAATCATTCGATCAAACAATACATTAGGACAGTCGATTATGTATGCGAGACAAGATACCCAACCCAACCCATGGTGAACATCTCCTAAAAATCTTGAAATTGGCGTTGAATAGTCCACTAGCAGTAGGCCACAATATCGGGCTATTAAAACGCACATCTTCTTAAACATTTCATACCTATTATTATTTTACCCAGTTTTGTGATTCGTCTAAATAAAATTAAACGTACAAAAACTAAGCCCTAAACTAAACTCTATCAAATAAATAAATAAAATAAATAAATATCACGGGACAATTTGACACCAATTGACCTAGTCCCAAACTAGGCAAAGCCTGTACTATGGGTACTAGACAACGGATAAACATACTTATATAGATAAATACATACATATATATGTCGGAGAATCGATACACTAGTCGGTGTTGATCATAGTCTAAAGTTATAAATTACCTTCATTTGTTATGATTTTAACGAAACGTCAAGCGGTGACAGCTGTCAAATAAATACTGCTTGGGAGTGGTCTGTACTTGGTTCATTTGTGGGTAGTTTGTATAAGGTCGAAATGACATTTAGTAACTTTGAAAAGAAAAGGGCATTCTTGATCGGGGGGTCGGACTGATAACAAGTTGACCTCGTATGGTGTTATTATTGAAAAGATTATACCTCATTGAGTTTCTTGCCGGTATCTTCTCAATAGAGGTTATTTCCGAACCGTGCGGTAGAGTCATTGATGTAGGCCTTAATCAAATAAAGATTGGCTTAGAAGTGAAACATGATGTGTCTGCAGTTATTTCTACCACCTCAATCGACCTTGAGGATGAGTAAAGCTCATGACCAAGCTCTACTACGTGTGAAACCCATTTCATCCTGACACAGCTAGCTAGCAAACCAAGTCCGCTGGTGTGTGCGATGTCTCGTCCCGGTCCCAGTCTCCGAGTTCAGATGTGGGATGGAACTGCATGTCCCACTTCAAGATAACAAAGATGATTATGACGACGGTTATGCTGATGATGATTGATTGAATTGTACGATCGATGCTGTTCGAGGTGACCATGCCAGTCTTCTTTGGCTGCTCCGGCTACCGTGCAAGTAGTTGTTTGTGAACCCCATTCGGAGGATTTAAATATGCCTGGTGAGTCGCTTTCAGTTTGTTATAATTTGTGTAACACGTGGGTTTCCGTTAAATTTCTTTACTGAGTTTACGTGATTTGGTTAAAAAAACTGGTAGGGTATACCCGTGCCCTATGTTCGATACTATGGCAGTATGATAAGTAACGAATTCTAATAGGTACTCAAGTTCATAATTTCAATCGAGCTATCGTGATGTTCAGTGCAAGTGCACCGAATAGTCATTATTGTCAGGTAGACTTTGTTTAAATGGTTTGAACGGTTTGACTTTAAAAAGCAACGTGAGGTTTATACGATGGTAATCAGCTTATTTTTTGAATAAAACAAACATTAGCTATCCGTGTTTGTGTGCAAATCACACGTGAGGTTCTTGTGTAGTTAATCGGAGCCCTTAATAAGTGACAATGAATAATAAGAGTTGTGTGTTGAAATAATAATCGACGTGTTTTAAATTGTTTGTTTTTTTTGTACAAAGAAAATACGTTTCGATTGAGTACCTAACTAGAGGTAACGTTTGTTAATTATGTTGTCGTAGCGCTCATGTCGCTAGCTTTGAGTGGTAAGTACGTGTATGTTCGCGACCCAGTTTACAATAAATCATAGTTTTGGGTTTTGGACAGGCAAGAGAAGCGAGTGTTTTAATTTTTGCTAAGCAAGTTCGTGTAAATTGAATTCGTGATTTTGGTTACGCTACTGATAACGTGAAAAGATTAACCTTTTCGTGGTGTGAACCATTAATTCGAGCTCTTAAGATTGACAAGCAAAATTCATTTGATGTTCGTATGTCATGTGTTGTTGATCGCTGGTGTGAGTGTCTTTGGCTCAGACTGATTGCACCTTCGGTCATTCGTAGGCGTAGGCGTAAAATCGGGCCTCATTTCCCGTCGCAGTGCGGCCACGACTGTGAGTGGCGTGCGTTTGGCTCGCGGGTGTAATCGGTCGCCACGATCGCTGGATGGAGGCGATTGGTTTTGGATATCGCTGGATGGAGGCGATGAGTTTTGTGTGAGATGGATACTGGATGGAGGTATTCCATGTGATATTGTGTGTAGAGGTTGCTGGATAGAGGCAACTGACACAGCACTGTGCACTCATTTGATGCTGAGAGAGAGAGTCGATAATGTTTAAACTTTGTGCTGATTTGAGTTTTGCTTGACAAGTAAAGAGACTTATGTTCACCAATAGAATTATTTTCGTTATTTCCTTGATTGTTAGTTTTTATGGTCAGGAAGGCCGAGTGGAAAAGTTTTGGGTACTGTTCAGATTTTCTTGTCCACAGATACCTCCCACGAGGACGTGTGAGACGTCAGAATGGCCGTGTCGGAGAATCGATACACTAGTCGGTGTTGATCATAGTCTAAAGTTATAAATTACCTTCATTTGTTATGATTTTAACGAAACGTCAAGCGGTGACAGCTGTCAAATAAATACTGCTTGGGAGTGGTCTGTGCTTGGTTCATTTGTGGGTAGTTTGTATAAGGTCGAAATGACATTTAGTAACTTTGAAAAGAAAAGGGCATTCTTGATCGGGGGGTCGGACTGATAACAAGTTGACCTCGTATGGTGTTATTATTGAAAAGATTATACCTCATTGAGTTTCTTGCCGGTATCTTCTCAATAGAGGTTATTTCCGAACCGTGCGGTAGAGTCATTGATGTAGGCCTTAATCAAATAAAGATTGGCTTAGAAGTGAAACATGATGTGTCTGCAGTTATTTCTACCACCTCAATCGACCTTGAGGATGAGTAAAGCTCATGACCAAGCTCTACTACGTGTGAAACCCATTTCATCCTGACACAGCTAGCTAGCAAACCAAGTCCGCTGGTGTGTGCGATGTCTCGTCCCGGTCCCAGTCTCCGAGTTATACATATTAAACATCCAAGACCCGAGAACAAACATTCATATTCATCATACAAACATCTGCCCCGACCGGGATTTGAACCCGGGACCTCTAACCAGGGTCAGGGTCTCTAACCACTAGGCTATTCGGTCGTCAAGAAGCTAATCTTGTAACGCGACATTTCTTCTCTAACAAGGATAAATACGCCACAGCTCAGTATTAACACTCGTACACGACCACTTCAGCGCTAGTCATCATTAGTGGGCGTCACCTCTTAAACAAAGCACTTATAACCAGAGCTGCCCTAATGTTACATATATTTGCCCAAAAAAAAAATCTGAAACTTTTCACAAGAAGCGAGCATACCTACACCATTGATCTAGCACACAGCACACGTCGAAATATTTAAAATTTGTTACGTTTCTACAGACTAATTCCAAAACAAAACCGTCACACAAAACACGCACACAGCTCTAATAATTTCAATTTACCTAATACGAAATCAGTGTTGGGCACCCAAGAATAAAATCATTATTTGAATGAAGATTCGTAAGAATAAAATAATTTCGATTTTATTCCTGTCAAAGTTATTCAAATAATTTCGTCGGGAATAATTTTTACGTGGGAAAATTTAATAAAAAAACTTATTCTTAGTCAATTACATTTATTCATGATTTTTTATTTTGAATAAAAGTATCTGAATAAGAATGCAGTAATACACCTCCGCTATTTCCTGGATTCATTATCAAACCAATGACATCAAATGTATTCGACTCATATAAACCAACAAAACATATCAAACTTTAAGATATATTAATGCGAAGGGTTCATTTAGCCATGAAAGAATTCCGGAATTCACTTCATCACCATCGTATCAAAGGTACCAAAAAAAACGTCATAAAACTTACTTACACGTAAGTACATTGAAAAAATGTGCCAAAATCAATATTTATTGTACTACAAAATTAATTTTATTCCAAATAACATGTTAGTTGAATAAAACGTTAGTTAGAATAATCCCATTTCCAAAATAGTTATTTCAAATTTTATTCTTCATTTAAAATAAAAGTACCATGATTTATTCACTAGTATTCCATTTCAACTAACGAGGTACAAGAATTATTCTTATTCAAATCAATTTGAATGAGAATAACTTTTCTGTTTTATTCTTATTCTTATTCAAGTTAATTTTTGCCCAACACTGTACGAAATTGCCACCGAGTAGAATTCTCTCCGATCCTCTGTATTTCCGGATAGATACGATACCTTTGGCCTCATCTCCAGTTTCCGTCAGATGGGATGGATGTTAATAGCTGGTAAGTTTTTGGAGAAAAAAAGTACTATTTCTGAAGGCCCATTAGCCATTCCAAAGATAAGAGACTGTCAACTTCATTAGCGGAGAGGAAAGCGCTTCGCCTTCTCTTGTAATAAGTGATTTGTGTTAGTGAGCGTCACCTCCTAATTACTAGAGATTGATGATCCGCCAGCACTCAGCTCAATACTTAATCTTACTAACGCTGTAATGGGAGCTTGTGTGCACTGTTGCACAGATAATAACTTACAAGGATGTAGAATTAGTATGGCAATTTAATGTAGGGAGAGTGGCGTGTTTAAATTTTACATAATAATATGCCTTCGAGGAAATAATAAATATCATGGGACAAATTGACACCAACTGACCTAGTTCCAAACTAGGCAAAGCCTGTACTACCTATAGTACTACTAGACAACGGATAAACGTACTTATATACATTATGAAACATCCAAGACACGAGAACAAACATTCGTATTCATCATACAAACATCTGCCCCGACCGGGATTCGAACCCGGGACCTAAAGCTTCATAGTCAGGGTCGCTAACCACTAGGCCATGCGGTCGTCAAATAAAAGAGATAAGGTGAGAAAGAATAAACAAGGACATCATTGCTGATGTCTTAGACTTTTTAATTCTAATAATATTTTGCTTGACTGGGAGAGATCGCTTTTAAGTGATAAGAACGCCTAGCCTGTTTTTTGTAATATCCTTGTACTGTTTTGTTGTTCAATAAAGAATATTTGTACTGTATTGTACCTACTTAATACCCTTTTAAAAAGGTAAGCGTCATCTATCTTCTAAAGCTAAAATGTATCTTAGAGGTTCCTTTTTGATTTTGATGTAGAGTAGACCAAGAATAAGGAGGTATTTTGCGAAATTCTACCTGTAAGAGGGTGCAAAGGGGGTTGGAAGTTAATATCGAGAAACATTATTTTTAAAGTTACCATTACGAAACTTAGTAAATATGTACAAGAGAAATAAACGAACACGTATTTTACATTTTTTTTCAAATTCCTCCCCTAAGGAGTTGAAAAAGGGGTGGAAGTTTGTACGAGAAAAAGATAAAACTAGGCTTAAAGATAGAAATATATTTTTTCTAGTTTGAATATACTTTTCAATAGACGTGTTGTGTGTAAAGAGTGGGATAGATAGTATGTAGTGTGTAACGTTATTTTTAAAATTACAATCCTAAAACTTAGACAATGGACAGGAAGGGATTTTGCAAAATACCTAAGGGATTGAGAGTTCTGAGTTCTGGAGTTATCTAGCAATATAATATGACTTCTTATTGTCGAGAAAAGGCGAGGAAAGATTAAAGTAGGCGATCAACATTAGTCCGGGAACCCACTGCATGAAACGCTACCCGATAAAAAATAGATAAAAAATGCCTATAATCTCACCGCACCTTACTCACTCTAAGCAAAACACTGCTCTTAAACAAAACATTGCTCTGGGGTACCCACTTAATTATTAGGTATATTTACCTAATTAAGTTCAATGAGATTTTGTCACTAACAGTGGGTACCACAAGGTCATTGACCTTTTATTATACTAAAACCAAAACATGAAAGTAATTATAAACTTTTGTTGTTAGTTCTGCTAATAGAAGAGTCGCATGCGATGCATTGTGATGCATTCCGCTGGGGATCATCTGTCTGTCTCGTGTTGGCTTCCTACAGACGACCGTAGGTATCATTTTGGAGTAAACCACTGGCAAATTTGGAATAGCAGGACTTTTGATGTTATAGTTAAAGTCAGCAATGAGCTTTATTCAGTAAAGCGACATTGCATTGGCCTACCAAAGAGTTAAAGTTTTTGATGAAAATCATGTTTTTGTAATCGAAGTAAAACTTATCTTAAACCTCATTCCTACGCCTATTGTGTCTTGGTTTCCAATAGAACGAAAAATCACGTCTAACTTTTACCGATATCATTTTTTGCATAATAAACGGAATCAGTCAGTAATAATAATACTGCTCAAAATAACTCAAGAAGGAAATAATGAAACGAGCGGCTGGTAGTTACTTCCGTGGATCGGATATGGAGAGTCGACTTGGCGCGAAAGTCCGGAAGTTTTCCTCTCCTTTACCGCTTGAGCAGCGCGGAGATATGACCTTTATTTACAACTCGACCTCATCCCTGTAGGCAGCACTTCGCAGTTTGGCCAACTGAAGAATAATCTAGTGGACATATTAAGTTAGGCGCTGAAAGCCGTAAAAAAGCTCGGGCCAGTTTTTAATGGAATTTTCAATTTACGAGGATTTATTTATGGCTCTACCTTTATCAATTGTTGTGAAATGATTAGTTGTGGAACCATGTTACACATTATGACCTTACGATTTTGCTATCAGAAAAAATATTATCATAGTCTTCTAGACACGAGATGCAATATGGTTTCCTCGAATTCCATTTTTAACGTAAGGAAAGTAGAGAAAAAATCTAAAATCACCTCTGTTTTTCCGCTTGTAACCATGGTATTGCTGCATTTATTATCCGAAAAATTTTAAGAACATTATGATTTATGTGGTGCGAGTATGTGGCTCTATCCTAACGAGTGTTAACTAGTACATTTTCAGTATTAGTATGTACACTTTTAATATCTAAGGAATATTATGTGCGATAATAAAATACCACCAACAAAAAAATAACTAAATTAAACTTTACGTTTACTTTTTATTTCAATTATCAATCAAGAATTGAAATTATAATTCTGTTTCCAGAAACAGAAGTACCCTTCCTCTTTTCCGATATCAAATTACAATTTTGGATTTTTGGGACACGCACGAAAAGGCAAAACATACTCGCTTTCTCATAAAATAGTAACATGACTTGGTATTAACATAGCATCTAAAAAGTACATCCAAATTACAGTTTTTCCGAGTGGCCGAAATGTTTCATAATTTGTTTCGACATTTTATCTCGAAAGAGCGATACCAAACGGGTTTTTTTCGTTTCTTCGTGGAATTGGAATTTTAAGTAGAAAAGAGAGACAAGGAAGAGGGTGTGACGTCACAAAGGCCCGGTCATCAATCTTCATTAACGCGCTAAGGACGCATTTCACTCGACTACATTAATGTGGAGGTGTTTTTCTGAGTGTAAAAATTTTGAATAAAATGGCGGGAAGTAACAAATATTTACCTTCCCCTTCATAATGGCGGCCACTTATTTAGGCCTAAATTATTGCAGTTTGGTTTTAATTTTGATTACATGAGATTTTTTGGGCCTCGTAGGAACCCCAAGCCCTCTCATAGTGCGACGAGGCCTTTGGCCAGTAGTGGGCCATAAATAGGCCGATGACCACGATGACGGGTTTTTTATGGCAAAGAAAAAAAATCTTGAAATCTATTTCAAAACGTTACCTACTCAGCTCCGGCTAGGTAATACATGAAAAACAAATTTGCTACCGCAGGTAATAAGGAAAAACAAGAAACCACGAACACGAGAAAGAAAGTTTTGGTAATTGAAAACCAACATTTTAGAAAAGATATTTTTAAAAGCTCTTCGTTCTCTAATATAAGTTTAACTGATTCCTTGAGTCTATATTCTATTTGTGATAAAAGGGTGTTCGTTCTTTATGTGTGTACAATAGAAATAAAACCCAGAGACATTTATTTGTCGGCGCTAGGGGCGTTGGATATAATCGAAATGCAGGCGTGACACTTGATACTGAGAGCTGTTGCAGGGCTTCAACTATTACCATTGCTCCGCACGACAAACTTGTTCTGACATTCTCACGCCTGCATTTCAATTATATCCAACACCCTCGCGCCGATAAATGTCTCTGGGTTTTATTTCTATTGTTCGCACATAAGTAAATCAAGGGTGAGGAGAAAAACGAGCGGGTAAGAATAACGCACCATTACCGCGGAATATAAATAGAGCTCTTCTACATATACGAGTATTATCAAATGCTTCGTGAAAGTTAATTGCGCGGAAAAATTGCGGATTCCGTAGCATACAAACACACCTATCATTCTTGCAATGTTAACTCACTGTGGGGATATCGCTGTTCAATATTATTTTATATTTAGGCACAAATTACAATTTATGAACGTGAAGCAATCCTGTTACTTTTATGGAACAGTCATTGTTTTGTTTGTAATTATAACAGAGTAAGAGATATGACAGAGTGAAGAATATCTTTGATGTTTTGTTTAATCAAAAGGTTACCTACCAATTAATAAAAAAATTGATGACTTATATAGGAATGTGTGCACAAGTAGAAAATATTCCTGGAAAATGGATAAACGTCAGAAGCATAATGACGTGATTGGACGTTGATACGAGTATTGACTATAATGACGAACGGCACGTCAATTCACCTGTCGTGATAGACGATACGTTTATGATTTGCTGCCAAGTGACAAGAAGTTTCTGTACAATTGCGTATAATCTGTAATGAGAACTTGTTTTTCTATTAATAAAATAGGGTCAAATATTTACAAGATTTACTTTTCACTTACTTCTTCGATTCTTAGATTTGTATTACAGCGTATTAAAATAAAAGTGAGTGTCTATACAATAGTTCATAATATAATGATAACAAAATAATGCATTTCAGTAGGCAATTAAAATAGGGAATGTTTTTACACACCACAGGAACTTTATTAATACCTACCTAAGATAAATAAGCTGTAGGCTGTACAAAAGAAACCCGCCGATGTAGCCTCCGTGTGATTGTTGGACATTGACATATATATACTTTTCTCCCGGTCAAGAATATTAAGAAAACAAAAATACAATACTCTTAGGATTAATAATTATGTTTGCTCGACATACCTATTTGTTCGAGATAGCAATTTATAAAGTCAGTTTGATCAAGAGAATCAGTGGGTTGGGTCGTAAGTTTTATGTCGAAGGCTACTGACCGTGAGCAGTCAGCCGGCAATGCAATCGTCCTTGTGTACATACACCGACGAAGATGAGACCATAATATACCAAGAACGGTATTTATACTGGGTAATTTAATCTGGGTATAATTATTTTTGTATACTCTGACTGAGTTGCCAACTCTTGACAAGAAACATAAATAAAATATTTCATTGCCTTTGTTCTATTATGCGTATTTGAAGTAGCAAATGCGTGGTAAATATTGCGGAAGTTCGTCTGAATCGTTCTTAGCTTGATAAAAATTGGTTCAGTTGTTTTTGAGATGTTGAACACTGAAATGAAAACGTAGGTTGTTCTCAAATTTACCAAGTTAGGTTATTGTAAGAAACTTCATGAAGTGTATTAAAATACCTACAAAATAGTTTTAAGCCGACTTTGAGACAGCGTAGTTTAGGCTTACATGTTTTTTTATTTATTAGAACAGGTATGTGAGTACCTTTGGTTTATGATACCTATTTATAACATCTCTACGTGCTCCATTTCTTGACACAGATGCGAAGTAAGTGCTATGTAAGTTCTATTTCGGGGCATCTTTCTATTCTTTATTTAGGTACTGAAGTTAGATAAGAATAATTTTGAAATGAGTTTTTTTATGGAAATTTCGTAACGATTCTGCAATCGTTGCATACATCAGGACCCTAACATATTATATGTACCTAGTCATCATTATTTTTACAAAATGTTTCAAGGTTCGGAATGTGCAAATGCATGCTGTCATAAATCATCCCCCTTCCCCTTCCTATGACTACCAACATATTTTTTATTGTTAACTCTGACGTTATATTATTAAACAACACGACAGCATGGAAAAGGTACGCCAGAGTTACGTGAATGCGAATAATATAGATTAAACTAGGTAGGTATCACAGCTGCTGGCGACGTTTGCTCAAACTTTCCCCTTGTACCGTCGGCTATGATAAATCTGCGAGCGCCCGCGCTGCTTTGTTCGGCTTCACGTTAGAAAAATCGGTGCCATTTCAACTATTGTTCGCTTGACGAATCATCTCGCCCGTGTCGGTATAAATTATTTAAGAAGTGCGCGTACGTGCGTGATGCTGACAAATCGCACTTGAACCCATGGAGACTCTTACCTGGGCAAAGTTGACGTCAGAGGTATTTTATATTGTAATAAAAACATGAATAATTACCAAGAATTGCAATATACTTTGCAGTGTATAGCATATACCAGCTACTGTACGTAGTGTACGTATTCCTGTTCGATACTTTCAAAGGATGAGAAACTAAATTCGTCAAATGTTTTGGACTAAAATGCAAAAAGGAAACGAATGAGATAAAGCCGATTGTATCTAAATAATAGATATCAATATAAATAAAGTACTGCAAATAAGATGGTGATTATGTAAAGACAGATTGCAATTCATTATTGAAAACCGAATATTTTTACGCTGTTGTCCATAGTAACTGACAGGTGTCACTGGCAATGCCTTCCTCTTCTTGTGGAACCTCGAACTGCCTGGCCCCTATTTCACCAATTTTACAAAAATGTTAGCTTACAATGACAGTTCGATCTACACTTCAAATAAGTATTAAGTATGCATAAGTATGAAGCGCGCTAAAACTAAAGCTATTCAAGTCAGCAATTGACACCGCATTGTCATTGTAATCTGACATTTGTAAAGTGGGTGAAATAATGGCCTAGTATGTGATTTCATGTTTATCAGCATCATCATCAGGCACAGGCCTCTCATAATGGGAGTGCATTAATATTACATCTGATTTTATTACACGAAGCCTCCTTGAATAGTGTAAATTAAATGTAATGAATAACTTAAATCGAATTTAAAAGCTGGCCTGTTTTATACAACCACACGTCGGTACCAAAGCGCACTCGACGTTACGTTCAGTTTATATAATATATCGAAAAGCATGTAAAACGTCATGTATTTAACTGAAGATTTACAATGAGAAAGAGTAAAATCTGAAACGTGTGAGTAGCCGTAATTCAATAACTCCAAGAATACTTAACTTAATTTTATCATCAAGTTAAGAATCACTCTTGGCTTTAGAGCAGTGTATAAAATGAGTTATGACTGTAATCTTCTCGGAGGAAGAAATTACGTGCGGCATGGTGACAAATTTTATTCACTTGTCTTTTTTTTCATTTACATCTTTTATCCGGTAAAGTTAAAAGGGGGTTTGTTATAGGCAGCTGTGATTAGTAAAAGCGCTTGTTCGCTAATAAGTAGGTGCTGTTGAAAATGGTTTACTTACCTTGAACTTTGCGCTTAATACTTTTATTCTTACAAATATTGGTAGATAAATCATAAAATTTCATGGTTTTGTTCAAAAATTAAGGACGATCCCTTTTGTATACAATTTAAAGTTCTTCTAATTCTTAACCCGAACCAATTATTCACTTGTGTTATATTTGAATTGCAACACGTTTCTCTGACGCATTGGTGTGGCGACTAACAACGCGGAAACAAATGCGGGCGGCTCGCGGTCGTGCCTGTTCGAACAGGGCTCGCAGTATTTAGTTAAAGCGTAAGCTAAAATAAACACAACCGTTTTGTTTTGCAAATAAACCATAATAACTGAAGCCTTACAAATCAGCTAAGCGCGGGAAATGCCACCTTTTCCAAGGGGGAAATTCCGGTGGGGAAATATCTTTGAAATAAATGTAAATAAATAGGGCTGGCGAGATTAAAAGCGGCCGGCTGATATATGGCAGGCCCCGCGGCGAGACCCGGCTGCCAGCCGTGGCTAACTTACCATTGTGGCTTTCATTTCTTATATCATTTAAATTGATTACGACTAAAACACAGGCACTCTCAATTGCAAAGTTTTACAGAAAATTAAGCAAAAAGGTACAGGAATAAAAAACAAACCCGCCTAATTGTGTTTGTGGAATGAAATAATTAGTGAGTACACTGCGGAGTCCTCGAATGAAAGGAATATTTTGTTCCCGTTTACTAAGTAGAATTTTAAGTGCAAAGTTCCCAGAGAAGGCGTGATGGAAAAGTTGTCGGTGGAACTTCTCCGATCTAAGAATAAAATTCACTCGTTAAAATTGGAGAGCAGATTCTGTTTGGGAATGTAAAACAAATCGGAATAGGATCGACTCTCTGACGGAGGGTGATAATTAACTTTTTTTTAATTAAAGCGCATTGAGAACGGCCAAGCGGCCGAATCATCCATCCTCCGTGGAGTCTTTATTTTTAATCGGTTGCCGTGGTTTTTGATAAAATATTGGAGTGATTCGCGTAAGTAACAAGCCTGGAGGCTTTTAACAAACTTTTCTGCCGCAAAATTTTAATACAGATTGCTGACCAGAACCACTGTGAATTAACACCCAAGCAAAACATAGAATGATGTCAACGAAAGTTAGTAATTCTAGTGTGCTATTTTATAAATAGGTATATACCTATCTTCTCTATTTTATTCGTTTCTTGAAACAATAACGCATTCCTTTATAAACTTTGCTCACGACTATCATGGCTAAGTAGGTATATAATTATCATAAATGTTTGCAAAAAGGTAAAGATCACTGAAATCATCCCAGAAAGAATCCCTAAAATCCCAAAGAAAACGGCGTCCTCTATCTTTTACAAGCATCCCCTTACATCCCAGTTCAATGTTGGCGAGGCTGACCGCACCCTGCACCCCGCAGCCCGCAAGCAGCCCTAACCTGACTTAACAGGATTTGAAACGCGCTAGATAACATCATGAGATTTTTCTTCCCGTACGTCTTTTAACTCACAGTTTTCTGTTATTTATGAATAATAATATCAAAAACATCATACACTCATGAAACGCAATCACAACTTATGTCACGAAAAAACTTATAAAATTTTGATCAGAGTCAGATTGTGCATGGTTTGTACCTAAGTTATTGTAACGTAGTATTTGTTCGACACCTGTTTTAAAAGTCAACAATCCAATAAAAAAAAGTAAGTATATACTATTAATGTGTAAATAATTACATGATTTCCCAGTATACCTAAGATAGCGTAGATTCGCATAATTGAATTATTAAAACTCGAAGTAATTGTTTATAATCTGCATTCACCTCTACTTACATTTTTATTGCATTAACAGACGAGCATCGATATTTCACGCACAACGTTTGCGCCTCAATTTCTATAAAAAGGTTTTCAGTTACTGTAATAAAATAATCGACGTCGGCGGTCTAGAAATAGACAAAAGAGAACCATTTGTAGTGATTCTGTGAGTAGGATCGATAAAGGCAATTGATTGGGCTGGCTGCACTTTAGCCCGTATTCATTAAAGTTGTAGGAAAGACCGCTCACATAACTCGGGGAAAGCACCGCTGATTCTCGAGGGGTGATTCCTAAGCATCGACAAACTACTCAGCTACTTCGTACGCTTCACTAGGCTTCAGCCTCGGGATGCTTGCTTGGAGGCGAGACCTCAGATTGAGAAGACCCTAACTTTATTTTATTTGATTTTCATTTAAAGGTTATCTTTGGGAATTCATATCTCCCATATCTCTGTAGAGAGTTAAAAAAAAAGAAACAATAAACTAATAAGAATCCAAGCAATACCAACTAATAGTCCGTTTCAATTCCATTTAGATGATATTAGTCATTAATAATCGCATTGTCAATTCGTCATAATATAAACTCTGCCTAAAGCTAAAATACCTACTCATGTGAAATTGTCTACAGACTAATTGTTTGAAAACTTTTTTGGCATCATTTCTAATTTATTTTTAAGCACTAGCAAAAGAGACCACTATATAGGCAGTTGGAAATTCAGAATAATTGGCCGTTGCCATAACTGCAGAGATTTCAACACAAGTGCACAGTTCGAGCGAAATAATGCTCTTATGTCAGTACAATTGTGCTAAAAAAAACTTGTTTCGTTAGAGTCATTGAGAGGGAAAGGCTGGCCTAGAGAGCAGTTTCTGAAGCTCGCGCTTGACCTAATTAATGTCGCGCTACTGTCAGTCTGATGAGATTTTTTTGTAATGTGCCTATTTGTTTAGTGTCGCCACCTCTTAGTTCAGAATTCTGCTCTATGCTGGCCATTTCGCATTTTCGGTGGAGGGTTTAAATTATAGAACAATCGCCAAGTTTTCTTTTCCGTTTCAACTGTAATATCTGAATTAAGAATTTCTTTCTTTTCTTATGTTTAAGTAAATGAGTTATTATTAAGGAATAAACTTTTTAAATCACTACATAATAACTACATAATAAAATGCGCAAACACATAAAGAAGCACAAGACGTTAAATGCATTATAAATAATTAGTAACTTTTTCAGAACGGTTCGTATCGTAAAGTTAATGGGACACAAAAAAGAAACGAAAACCTACTTTTAGATTAGACGGCGTTCATGTCTTAGCAAGTACCTAGGGATCTTAATTTATTCAAAGATACTATTGGAAAGTCTCCTTAAGGAATTGCCACGTTTAATATTTCTGAAAAGCTGATAAATAAAAATGTTTTTGAAGAAACATTTCTTTATCAGCAATGGGTGTTTAAAATCCAAAAAAGTAAGACCGCAGCGCAGTCTCGGGTCTTCTGACTGATTATTTAATATAGTATTATCAGTGAGATTCCAACTACATATTGCTTTATTTGTATATTACCATATGTAAATACTTATTAGGTAAAGCATGCGAAATGTTTTAAAAAAAATTGTGTAGATTTTTGCCCCACCGTATATTTTTTACCACAAAATTAATTTACAGTGTGACTTTTTCCGCGTCGCTCTGTGTCATTCAAACCCGGCGGGTGCTGAAAATAGAAATGGACTTGTTTTATTAACTAGTTCTGAAATCTTAAACAGTAGATCATAAATTGCGATGTACGAGTAGAACAACTAGCGGCGCCGAGGACGTTCACTCAAATTTATGAGTCGCAGTGCGGAATATAAATTCTTGCTCGCCTCTCCAACGGCGACCGCGAAAAATCACACTAGGCTCTGCACATGAAAAAACTAGTCTTTTTGCTACTGATTAGTGGTAAAGGTAGTGGTTATGAGTCATTGGAAGCGGTTCTGTGACTGAATATTGCCAAGATGAACATCCTTGACCTAATGGTCGGTTGGTGGTCTCAATGGTTGCTTACAAGCAGTCGTCGAACCGCTTGTTGTTTAACATATTTAATTTATACACGCAATGATGTTGCTTTTATCAATTCAATAGATGATGATCCATGACAAGATGAAGAATTGGTTCAATATCACTATGTAAATATTAAGAATGATTTAACTGCCGCCCAAATTATATTAAAAACAAAGGCAAACTCAAGCGGTAGCCGCATAGAAACAACCTAGTCTTAATTCAGCTCTCAATTTCATCATTCAGAACTAAATGCATTTTTAGACATGCTCTGCATAACTTAGTTGGTAATTGGTAGGTAATTAAAGTCCTCAAAGTAGACAATACGTTAAAAAAATAATCCGATGTTCTTTTCAGTCAAACTTAACATAATACCAGAACACAAATCAAAGGGTAGAATGGCATTCCTATCTAAATCACATTTGTTGGCATTGCAAGGCATTAAAAAAATATGCAACTCTAAAGTTTCATTTTACGTATCGCAACTATTATCTTTTGTGAAAACATAGATCACCAATTACTGTCATCCGCGCAGGGTGTAGAGTGGAAATTGATTGGTGATAGTAGAAAATTCCAATATAAAAAGTTAAGTTGTATGCGTTTCCTATCACAGCTATCTATTTTAATGTTTACGAAAGTAAATACAATATTGTGCTTAAATTTTAGTGTTTAATACACATTGTAATCGGAGGCACTATTTGAACAGGGTTGAAGTTCACTTGCAGGGCTTAATGCGTACCTACTTACGAAAAAAATAATTGATAAAACAATCGAACTAATACGTCGAATTAAATAAAAGCTTGTTACAACAGAAAGGCAACAGTATGTTTGGTTTTAAGTAGACGTGTTTATTTTATTTGAGTACACCTACTTGTCGCTTTATTCTTCACATTGCTTAGAGTCCAAATGCAAAAAATGCAACAAAATGTACTTAAAATAATATTTTTTCTTGATGAAATACCTAGTTCGCTTCCAGTCTTTCGGTATAAATTTTACATAAGTAATATTCGTTTTATAAAAAGAAGAATCTGCAACATTAGCTAAAATGTAATGTTGTTTACAGAGGACAAAACTTCAAGCTAGCTGCAATACGTTAATATTTTTCTTATTACAATGTATAACATACGAGAAACAAAATCACCCTTTAGTATCAGCAT
This sequence comes from Clepsis dumicolana, assembly GCA_963691665.1. NCBI lineage: Eukaryota > Metazoa > Arthropoda > Insecta > Lepidoptera > Tortricidae > Clepsis > Clepsis dumicolana. The sequence continues at coordinate 7,921,658 of OY829521.1, forward strand.
AATAACAGTGTGTCGACGGTCCCTTTTACATATTTGTCTATTAGTTTTGGCAACGCCTGCTTTTCCCGACATGAGTTTTATGGGTTACCTAACGATCGGCACTTCCTTGTTAGGTTAACTCCCTTGAATGACAACTAGCGTAAACAACTCAGCCTTCATTGATTTTATGACTGACTAACAAAACGTGCGACAAAAAAGAGCGATTCTCTATTCGATGCGAATATTTTATCTAGGTTGTCATTATACATTCGAAGTTAAAACCAAATCTTTGGTTTAAACGTAATGGTCGGTTTGTTTTCAATTCGTCAGATCCGCCCAAATTTAATACGGAAGAACCCTTTTTATCCGTTTATCTATTCAAAGAAATTTCCCTATGAATACAAATAGGTGAATTGAATGAAAATATTGAGCAAAAATTGACTATGAATGATCAAATTCTTCATATTCAAGACGTGGCTCAATTCACGTTGTTCGTAATTTATTTTCAAAAGGTGGTTTCTTAATGTATCAATTAAGGTTTTCATGTAAATTAAGAATTACTTTTATAGTTTAAAACTCCATAAACCACTTATATAGCAAAATTGACAAATGTCTACGTGGTCTGCAGCGATAATTAATTACGGGCACGCGTAAAATTAAAAACAATATTCAATGTACATACTTATTTAACTTTTAAGCCTGTGTTGTAGCGACAGGTATTTTTTCAGCGAAGTTTCTTATATTTTGGGGCAAAACTTTGTTTCAGATGTATCTAAATATACTTACACAACCGAGAGATAATCTCTGACAGTATAAAGGCGACTTGTTCTTATTTTGCGGATGGCTTCCAATATCTTTTTCGCGTGTTCGAGCCCAATCCGTGAGATTACTTTTCTCTTTTATCCACTGAATGTGTTGAATGAAAATACGAAAGTGAATTTATTGATTGACGTAAATAAATAAATGTTTTAAGGCTTATTCCTTGTATTGCGTGCTTACCCATATTGAGTGTTGCAAAGAACGTTAAGATATAATAAAGTAATCAGAAAAAAAATATGATTCTGTGCTAAGGGTCACAGACGCAGACATAATCAAGTTTGCAATTTACTACAATTGCGATTCTTCAGTTCAAGCAGAACGATAAGTAAATTTCCAAATGTCATTTTGCCCGTCCAAGTTGTCTGATTATCTTCACATTCATGAAAGTGTCTGGTTTTCCATAACCCAAGTAAAGAGCAAGCGACAAAATGAATAAAAGAGAATACTTTTCTTTGCAAAATGTGACAAAGAGGTGGTGCGGGATTTTTCAACGTGAAGTTATTGTCTGTGACACAAAGTCGCTGTGACAAATAGTGCTGCGTTTTTCAGTTTTCGCAACATTTTAACTTACGAGTTTTAGTACCTCCAGGAGATTTCTTTTAGGAATATAAATGGTTTGTTTCATACTTTTCATTTTCCCTTTTTGTTCTTTGCAGATCTTATCGGCCAGGTGCAAAGCTTATTTTATTTTTCTGTTTGCTAATTTAGTTATACACGTGAACACAATTCGCGCCCTCGGACGGCTATTATTATTGAAATAAAAGAGTACTATAATAGTAAGTATACATCCATAATTATGTACTTCTGTTTTTTTTTATACAAAACTTCCACATCTTTTTTACATTTACGAACAACACAGATTGCAAAAAATTGCTTTCTTAATTTTTTTTCTTATAACGCGCGGATTATTGCCGTTATGACAATAAATAGTCCGAAGCTAGACTTTTATTCTATTTCCCGAAAATTCATACGGCAACGCAATGACACCGCACACTGATGTATAGTCCAATAAAGCCGAGATGTGAAGAATGACTCGTATCCCATTAGCGTCGCGCGCAATACGAATCCGGCCCAGCCGAATACGATTTGTTGCTGCCCGTGATTTGTGCGTCCATATTGTGAAGTTGAAGTTCCTAAATAACGGAACGTTTATTTAATACATTATACAAAGCTCCGGGGCCGGCCCGCGCCAAATGGAAACAACGTGAAAAATTACCATTCTTAAAGCAGCCTTTACATATACCGTCCCTTGTGAGAGCTATGTCCATCTTTTGTAGTCCCCGTAAATCACTATTACAGCTCAAGTAGGCTTTCAGCAACTCAAGAGCGAAATTTGCTGATTACGTTACTGGCACAGATGTAGAGTTTCAACAATGCTGAAAAGCCTCTTAGCAGAAAAACGAAACAAATGACTAATGTCCTCTTGCTGCTAAAAATTAAACCCAATTTTAGTGCTAAGTCCAGTTTAGTTGTGTCAAAATGTATTAGAACTGTCAGGTTTAAACCTGGTTTTAAGACTCAAACTACATTTAATTTTTTGCTGCAAGAGGACATTAGCACACATTAGTATCCTTAATTCACAGTCTGATGTGTTATGTGTCTGTCGAAGCTTGTTATCCTTCAAATGTCTAAACGGAATCCTGGTAAAAATAAATAAGAAACGGCTTAGATCAAGAGTGAGCAGGTGCGGAAAACTTGTCCGCATTTATTTTCTCTTTGAGTGGTTATCACGCAGCTGCCCAGCTTTTAGTTTAATTTGCGTGGTCTCCTTTTAAGACATTACTGTGATTTTTGGTATTACTTCACCCTCAAAAAGTGTGGCTTTCGAAGGTTTTTCCTTTTTTATGATTGTGGATGACTTTGGGACAGAATAGTTAAGATCGCGTCTTGCGTTAAGTATTTACGTCCTCAAGTTTGGAGCTATTTACGGGTCTTATCAGATCTGTCTGTTAACTCGTTCCCCCACTGCTGAGGATAGGGACTCCATTTGAGTTTGCCAATGTGACGTTACATTTACATGTACTGTATGTTACGAGTCCAAGAAGTACGTGAAGACAGACTGAAGTCCTATGTCACAATAGTTTCATTTTGCTGAATAATATGGAGTGGATTTTATAGTGTAACTAAAACATGAAATGACAGTGTTGTGTAACTAAAATACAAGCACCTGCTAAATCATTAGACGGACTTTCCCTTTTTGGTCTACAACAGCTTCATTAAACTCATTTGTTTTAATGTAGGTACTCTAGCCGTGGAAAATATACCGCCGGCCCGTGGGAAGGACTCGGATATCCCGCCCGTGGAGTGAAATATGATTCGCATTACCTAAAGCCCTTGTTGTGTTCTGTTTTTATCGTCACTGCTCTATGGGCTGTGTTTACAAGTGAAGGTCCTCAAAAATGCCAGAATATTTATGGGTTAATTATTAAGATTTATCTTAGGAGGGTTTTGTTGCGTTTTAATTATTACGAGCCTCCTGTTTTCTTGATAGCTTCGAGATTATCAAGAGATTTGAAAGTCATTTTCACGGGGTTTCGGAACAAGCCGCGAAACTTTTAGTTTGTAATCGGTCTTCTGCAAAGTAATTAGAGCCTTTTAAGAAAATAATAAGAAAAATCTTTGATTCAATAAGTCACCAGACGGCAGGGAGTTGTATTAGCAATTTTAGTACTCAATCTGTTTTAATTACAGAATCAATAATGGGAGGTGAAGTGACGGTGATTTATACTTACGAAATAAATCATTTATTGTTTACCGGAAATCACGGACTGACCTTTTCGAGTCAAATCCGTTAGGTATTGTTGTCACATCCATGCCGCTCATTTGCCTTTGATAGTCTGGGAGATAAATTACTGCCTGTAGGTGGGAACAAAGCCTTTATGAAATCAAATCTCTTTGTCAGCAGCTTTATGTGATTCGTAATTGAAAAATATATAATAGGTAAAAAAAGCGGCCAAGTACGAGTCGGACGAGGGTTCCGCACAAATTTGTAGGCGAGTAAATAGTTCGTCTATCACGAAAAACGTGTCTCGAAGATTTATCCCGTTTTTCCCGAATGATTTAAGTTATCCAGTGTTAGTAGAGCCCACACTGCCTCGAGGCAGGAATGGAATATTGGTCATTGACATATACAGACAGACATAAAAAAAATATTTATAGACTTTTTTTATTGGTTGTGCTATATGAGCTAACTTCATGCCAAATTTTAAGTTTTAAGGATAACTGGAAGTACCCTATACGTTTTGATACTACGTCAATTTGTATGGAAACGCCATTTTTAATGACTATAAGTTTTGATTGCGTTGACTTCGAAGCTTGATTTTTTCACAGCTTTACGGGACTGCAGGTTTGAGTATTTTTCATTAATTTCAGCTTTCTGTCTCCACGCATTCCATGGAAAAAGGGTCTTGGCAGACAGACAGACAGATGGACAACAAAGTAATCCTATAAGGTTTCCGTTTGTCCCTTTGAGGTACAGAATCCTAAAACAGTTTTCTGGGGGTATTGAAGTGCCTAAATGGATTAAATCAATTAAGTATATTATTATCCATCTAAATATAGAACTAGTCAATAGGATTTTGATGAATAAATCATACCTTTCTGATAACCGTAAATATGACATTTCTTATGTGAAAGCCTCGGATTGCATAGGAGGCACGAATATGACGTTAAATTTCGAAGACGACTAGTACAGATTGCATTTCCTGTTAATTAAAGAGACTTCATGAAATGAGAGAGCTTCCCCGAAAGAGGTTTGACGTAAACAATGACGGTGTGTTCTGGAAACTACATTCATATTTCATCTCCGCCGACTTGTGACATATTAGCGGTTCTAACATCGTCAGCCCTACAAAAGGTTATCCAATTATGATGCGAAACCTGCTGACAAGAAAACTTCTACGGTAACTGTTATATTTGACTACAAAGCAGTTATTTTTCTAATAGAAAATAGAAAAGGTTTCTTTATTGTTGCGTGGCGTAGCTACGGCTTCGCGAAACTAAGTGACAACGGAAATATGAACATTAACAGAAACATGTTTTGAATTAAAGTAATAGGGAAATAAGTGGATAAGTCGAGTGTTGCGGACTAATTCGTAGCTACAGAACTATAAAGAGATAAGAGGAAAGAGTATACCTAAGCATGCCAAAAAGAAGGGCTATAAAATATCATTGATTGTCGCGAACTTCAGTTCGCACCCGACCGCTTTCGGCATTCGACGTCAGATTAAAAAAAAAACTGTTGAAATACCACCACAATACCACCAAAAGTTGGAGCTGTTAATTACTTAATACTTACGTTAGTACTCTTTCCTAAAATGTCTATGCAAAATGTTACACGCTCGATTCCCATAGAAATCGACAAACTCTTATTCCTTCATAGGCTATAGAGTGTTTACCTATATGGCTTTATATGGCTTTAGAGTTTTTAGCATGTATTAAATGGCAAAACGGAACCCTTATAGTTTCGTCATGTCCGTCTGTCTGTCTGTCCGTTCGTGGATCAGCTCAGAGACTATTGGTACTAGAAAGTTGTAATTTTGCAGTAATCGATATAAAATGACCCCTCACTGCGAACAGTTTGCTTAGAAGTAGGGCTCTACTAACACTGGACAATTTAAATAAATCAGAAAAAGCGGGAAAAATCTTCGAGATTCTATTTCCGGGGTAGAATTATTGAATTGAATACCTATATACAAATTTGTACGGAAACCTCTGTGCGCGAGTCCGACTCGTACTTGGCCGATATTCATATTAAAAGTGAATTAAAAGGGTTCACATTCTACTTAGGTACCACAATCAGCAACAGACAAAAGGTCATAAAAAAGCTTGTGTTTACTTTACTATTACGATAATTATATTTAGGTACTATCACAATTGAGTATAAATTTTTCTATTATCGAGCGATATGTTTTTTGTTTACTTTAGAAAAAAAAACTGACTATCACTCTAGAGTTGTTCTTATTGAACAACGCTACGAATAAATACTATGTACTTCATTAATCTAGCTTTAATAAATAAAGAACTGAAATAATACCTGCAAAAATGAAAATGAAGCGGATTGTATTGAAATTGACGCAGAATGTTCCTTTTTGTTTAAATCCACTTTTAAGGGTTTCAAGAACTCAATTTATTTTTCGTTTATCAGTTAGAATTGAATTGAAGAAATTTAATTTAAATTTATAAAACTGATTTTAGTTCGAAGTCGTCTCAAAACTATCATCTGTGACGATATTAGTTCATTATGTACCTAGTTACAACGACATGAATCTTAATTTAAAGTAATCTGAATGAATCTTAATGTAAAGCGTTTTCCGCGGTTTATTCATTGAAATCTACGTAAAGAAATCTATCGCTTTCCTCTGGAAATGAAAATTAAATTTAAACCGAGACATTCTACAATAAATCACATTGACTGAAGTTCATAATTGCAGTTTGTGAGCATTCTGAATTTAGAAATACTTCAGCTGTCAATGGAGCTTCTTATGCAAAGAAAAGGACTGACGGATGTCAATACTAATTCACCAGTGCCCTAAGCACGACTTGTCGAATCCTGCGTTACGTTACGGTTATCGTATCGAGATCCAGAAATCTCATACTAAATTTTAGTTCCAAATACGCACACGGGCGGGCGCTGTTCCAAACGTCATACAAACTCGTTATAGTTTACTATTCGATTTTACGTGACGCAGGATTCGACAAGTCGTGCTTAGGGCACTGAACCCGCATGCTATTCTCAGTACTCACGGAGTACGGACTGTATAATTATGTTAATTTTAATTTGCCTTTTTTGTTCATTCTAATTCTACTTCATTCATTCTTTGATGTTTATCCTTAACATAAAGTAAACACGGATACAATTATAAGTTGGACATATTTAATAAGGGCAATACGACATGTCTGGGCGAGGATTTGGGATGATAAATGGACGTAGGACGTGACGTAACGCCGGAAGTCCCTGGTGTCCGGCGATGTTTCAGCCGCAATGAAAGCCTCATTAGACGCACGTAAGGACCCGCGTTTTTTCAAAGGGACTTAAATAAATACAATGTAACGAAAAAAAATACGTACAATGACAATGCAAAGAAAAATCAGCTAAGCAGCTGGACATGAACCAGCAACCTTGGTCATTCAAACCACGCTCCACCAATAAAGCCATACTTAACTGGCTGAATCGAACGAATTTTTCAATGCATTGTGTCATATTTTATTTGGAAGATCTCTCCTCAGCGTCGTCTATGAGTAGCTTAATCAAGCGGCTCGCCCACTAAGGAACTTCTACAGTTACATATTAGTGGCGAGAGATGGAGCTATTTTCTGAATCAATGAAAATGAAAATAATCGATTTGTTGATTATTTTTGTTTTTATTTTTATGAAACATTCATAGCATGAATTTTAACATATGGTAATGCAAAGAAAAATCAGTTAAGCAGTTTGACTGGAGCTGTAGCTGGTTTAAAAAAAATACAACAGTAAAATTGAGAACATCCTCCTTTTTTCAAGTCGGTTAAAAATCTTTTAACAAAAAGTAAAACCGCTTTTAAAAAGACATTAAAAAATGCTCTAAACTTTTATGGCTTAGCAAAAAATATGAAGTCGCCGGTACGGTGCGGTCGGAATGTTCTTAAGAATGAAGCACCGACTTAATTTTTTGTGCTAGGCCACTAAAACTGATGGCTTTAGTGGCCCATTTTGTTTTTTTGAACGCGGTTTTACTTCTTTGTTAAAAGATTTTTGTTTTACAATTTTATGCTACAAAAAAACCACTGAACTGATTTCGATACAATTTTATACGAGACCACCTCTGAGGTCCATGTAGAATCATCAAAGTAACTGGTGGAGTACCTAATCGCGTAACAAACATACGACAAAAACACACAGTCACATTCTCACCTCATCCTTTTTTTAAGTTGGTTAAAAAGTATTAAATTTTGAGCACCGCACACTAATACGACCACGTCGAGTATACATTTTAGGGAATGCAATAAATAATACAAGCAGGTTGCGTTTTTTATTTTATTTTTAAAACTGTATTATCAGCATTAGTGCGACCAATGTGAAATGGGTGAAAATTAGCATTTTTTTGACCCCAAATCCCTTTACAGCAATATGCTTATTAATAAAACAGGACAGCAGGCAGTAAGTATAACGCGCCATTACCACGCCACAATAGCACCGCATAGGTCAAATTGTCGCGACTTAATTCCTTAGGTTTTTTAATGTTTACATACAAACAGCAAGATAATTACTTCCCTTCGGTTATTTACGGAGACCCTCGTCACTGAGCGCTTGTTTTACACGTCATTCTTGTTTGCTAATGAAAAAAGTACGCGGGAAAAAAAGAAATTGCTTTTTATTGTTCCACCGCAGTCATGCGTGTGTCAGTGACGTGATAAAAAATATTTCCACGCATTGACGAGTATTTAGTATGCCGCGCGGGCGACATTGCTCAGGTACTCTTAAATAGGTTGTATTAAACACAACCAATTCAATTCTATTGAAGTAGGTATAATATTACATTTATTTACGTGATAAAAGCAATTTATAATGACATTAAAACTAAAACTTAAAACTAAATTAAATGTAAATAAGGTCCCCGTGGTATGGTGCCCAAAAGGCTGGCAGCGTTGCCTCGCTGAATAGCAATCCAATTCTATTAAATTGTGAATGTGAAGTTTCCCAATCCGCATTGGGCCCGCGTGGGAGCTATTAGCCCAAGCCCTCTCATGCCGAGAGAGGACCTGTGCCCAGTAGTGGGACCTAAATATAGGCTGGTGATGATGATGATGATGAAACACAACCAAAATAGAGAAATAATACCAAACCACAAACTTGGAATTGAATTCAAGCGAATAATTGGGTACGATAACGCGCGTCCGGCACCCGGACGTATCGGTTTACGGGTGCCTTAAAATTGCTAATCGCAATTCTGCAAACAAACAGAAACAACTTTAAACAACGTTTATTTACTCAAGTTCAGGTCCAACTTCGCACAATTCCGAAACGATCGTTAACGTATATACATATACCTACAAGGAAACGAAAGAAAGATACCTATCTCCCTTTAGGACAGCAACGAAATTAAACAGTGGCGATAGAATTATTATTCTCGAACATAAAGTCAGTTTTTATTACTTATGCAACGCTGTTACACTTTTTATTTCAACGATATTCCGGGCATTATTTTAAGCGCGCAAACTGTCACTTTACAGACACCGATAGCATTCAAAGTAAGTGCTATGAAAGCCTTGCAAATGTACGTTTAAATTTCGTTTCATGGCTGTGATAATTTTCCTGGCAGTTTGCGAGCTCCCCGTTCGGCCGGCCAAGATGTATTCGGGATACTCACTTTGAAATGACAAACGAGCAGGGAAGTGAGACGAAATATTTAATATTCAACTTAGCGGCGGCCAGACACTTCCTTCGTGAGAATATTTGAAAAACTTTTAAAGGCTCTCTCCCTTAAATTAAAAGTAGGTATCGCCCAAAAAGTTTGGACTAGATACGAACATAGCTTATTGAAGCGAACGAACAAATTATTAAAAGGACAAATCTTCTTCCATGAATTAATTTTTAAATTGGTGATTTAATTCATAGAACATTTATAAAAAGTCGGCGAGTTAAAATGTTTAAATTAAGGCTGTCAGCCTGTATTAGATCAGCGTGGTCGGCTGAAGTGTCCCGGATAATGTAGGTATTAATGAAAAGGGACGTTTAAATGGACTTAAAACTTGCTGGTTAATAGGCGGGGTTAAAATGTGAGACAACCAGGTGTAAAAATTCTAAAATTTACTCAATAATTCTGTAGGTTGCCATGTATATTTATGAGTTATGAGCTATATTGGGGTAATAATAATGGCGGGTACCCGGCGGAATCGGACGCGCCCGCGTCGGGCGCACTCACGTGGAATTACCGACCACCTGCACCGCTGTACCCAAAACACCAGAAAACCTCCATTGTAATATTTCCACAAATACTAGTTTAAGTACTCAAAACGTCCCACGTTTTCTAAGATGCGGAACTACTCTATGATTGACCGGATAACAATTCTATTGTGATGTTTTTTTGCGTTAGCCAGGTATAGAGGCCTGAGTATTCTGCCATACTGTTACGCGGCGTGGGCTCAGCAAGGATTTGATATTTTAAAGTAATAAGTATTAAGTAATTGCTTCCATTAAGTTTCAAGCTCTTGACACGGTTTCTCACTTAAACGTTCTTCTTGTCACCCGATATAAATAAAGCGTATGATATCTCTAATAAACTAATTAATTACTACTTAAAAATCATAATTAACGAAAACCTAATCAAGAGAGCGAGGCCAAAGCTCGGAGTGTGATTATAAATAATGATGGTCGCATTCTCCCATCCATTTTAAGTCCGCAGACGCTACGCTGGCTGGTCCACTCGAGTGAGCGGTGTTCGCGGAATAAATAAATAATTTCATATTTTCAAATAAAGCTCCTTTTGACTGATATTTTTCAGTAGTAAGTGGCCATGAGAAATCGACTAATGTAAGATGCAGATATTCGTGCTCAGAGCAAAGTAAATCGGTAAGAAACAATGCGTAATATGCAGAAGATATGAATTAAAAACCATTGCTATTTTGTCTGTTTGACGATATTAAAAGCTTTAACGAGTAGGTAAGGTGATGGATAAAAGCCTACTTAATTAATTATTACAGTACGACACTTCTTTATTTTCAGACAGATTTGTCTCTCGAAATATATTTACTTACTCGGGTATACCCAACGAGTCACTAAATGTTACCATATCTAAATTAGCTAAGCATAACCCAAATGAAAATGAATTATTTTTTCGGCTTTTGCTTCTGTTAGCTAAAATGTCTGTTATACTCGTAAGCATTATACTTAATACCGAAATCCCGGTCTAGCTAAACAATGGCTTACTAAAATTTGGCTTAATAAACCCTCTTTTTACCTGACGAATTTTTGCTGCCGTAAAGGTTGGCTCCAAAATTCACATTTTACAAATTTAAGAGGCCCATTTCTACCTTCATTATTTTTGTTACCGTAGAATTAAATTTTGTGATTCTTATTAGACACCTGGACACCAAACATACAAAACAAAATGGCGTAGCGCGGACTCTTTTACGACTTCCGCGACAAATGAAATGAATGTGAATTCGATCGAGACGTTTTTTTCGCCGTCAGTTACACTAGAGCCACTGGTCTAGCTTTCATAATAAGGGCAGACAGCAATAGTTGCCGGCCACATATTGCAATTATTGAAATTAAAAAAAAAAAAAACAGAAAATGTTCAAAAATGAGGTCGGGAAGTCTACTGAGCCACTGGTAGAGATCTATTTAGGTTTTTTTTCTGCATACTCATAGTATCTAAATCCATGTCGGTGGAATCTCTTCCGGGTCGTACGCGCTTAGTTATTCTGTGGCGCAGGCGCCGTGACTCGGTGTCGCGGGCGCTATTCTGAAACCACGCGGTCTAGGTTTTATTGCTTATCTTTCATTTAATCGGGATACCCCGGACGCAGAAAAGGCCCGGGTTTCACCCGGACGCTTTTTGAAAACCCCTTCCGGACGCTCCCCGGACGCCCTCTAAAGTACGACCAATTCGGGGAAACCCGGGCGGATGGCAGCCCTACCCCACATCCCCAGTGGAGCCGGCCCATTCGTACTGTAACCAGTAATTGACTAGAGCGCTTCTATCACTACTCCTAGTTTGCGGGTGGTAGGACCTTGCGCTAGGTCCGTCCGGATCGCTCCACCATCTTACTCGCTAATCCTGCTAAAGCAGCTCGCACTGTTGTGTTCCGGTGTGGAGAGTAAGACAGCCGAGGAAATCACAGGCACAAGAGGCATTTCGTCTTAGCCCTCTAGGTATGCACGGCATCTGCAAATGCGACGACGTTGCGGGTGTCCATTAGCAGTGGTGTTCACTTATAGGCCGCGCGATGGATCAAGATCGCTCGGCGAAACTAGTGGGGGCAATTTGGCGCATCTGTACAATTGCGCACAAAATTGTTAAGTTCTGAGTGTATTTCTTTGAAACATTTTTCTTATTTCGCATTTGAAAAATTTAATGTTTATTATGAACGAAACTTTCTTTCTAGAATAAGTACTATAATGCATCTTTAGACATACTACTTATTGCAGTAAAATGGGGTAGACAATTACTTAGAATTTCTTTGTTTTAAAACATACCGTTACTTTAAAAAAAAATATCGACATTAAAAAACCTTTGTAAAAAAATAACCTAAACTAGCCTAGAAGTAAAATAATCTCCCCCAAGATCACTGTGCCCAAGAGGCTGGTAGCGTTGCCGACTTGTATCGCGAGGCTAATTCTTTGCCCAAAATAGCTGCCAGTCCGCTGGTCACCGGAAACATCTATCAGGCTCGTGGTATCTCCTTGGCAATATCTCGCTCGCGCGCGCCCGGGCCCCACGGTCCCAGGGTTTCAACACCAAACGGCGCAAAGATGTAACCCTCTTTAGGAGCTGCATATTTATAATACTGTTACTTAATGTTTCGTAATAAATTTGATCATGTCAGTGAAATACATTCCCATTTTTTCTAACGATAGCCTATTTTAAGTGCTATACGATAGGATATGACTAACTTCCTTTTTTTGACCAATAGGATAATTATACCATTTGAGTGCGATCTGCAATATCTCTTTCTTTGTGAAATAAAAGCGGATCACTCACGTATATAAGTCGAGTTTAGCCCGATATGTTTCGGACTAATTCGTAGTCCTTCCTCTGGTCTGGTCTGGTCTGGTCTGGTAGTCCGAAACATGTCTGGCTAAACTCGACTTATATACGTGAGTGATCCGTTTTTATTTCACTATGATTGAGTCTCACGGTAGTTTCATGTTAAAAATCTCTTTCTTTCTATCTTTCCCTTTTACGTTTGTTCTGAAGTTGTAGTTGTTCTAAAGTTGTTCTAAACTAGACCTAAAGAAAAGAGCGATGGGCAAAGAAAATCTATACTAATAGCGCCCAATTTTACTAGCTTTTACTAGATTCTCAAGGCGCAGGAGTTCTATTGTTGGATCAACTTCACACTCACCAATCTGCCTTCTAGCAGACTCACAAAGTCAGCATGACTTCCTCGAGCTTAATAGATAATAAATATCATGTCAAATTTTTATTCGCTCAGCGTACAAAACACTTGAGCAACATAACTTTAAAGAGCAGTGAAAGCTTTCCGCATTTCTTATATTCATTTCGCGTGCATTCAATAATGGGGATGGTGATAAGCGAGGCACGTGACTCGACAGAGTGCATCCTTGACACGGATTTTGTATTTGCTCGTGCAATTGAACGTTTTTAAGATGCACCGAGTGTGCAACTTTGTGTGAGGCAGTGGGCTATTTTTTCACTAATAATAGTCAAAGTTTAATTTTATTTTTAATTGTTAGTTAAGTACACATATTCAGATTTATTTTTTATTAATAGGGGACAAACGAGCAAGCAGCTCACATGGTGAAAAGACGACTCCCCGAGCCAGACACCCGCTTAAGAATGGTTAGGCTAGTTTTTTAAGAAGCCCTAAGTTGTATTGCTCTGGGAATATTGCCGCAGTGAGCCATTGATCTAGATCTTCGGCGTGAGAGGGCAAAAGTTCCGCTTAAAACGCACGGTACTACGCTGCCAACCAATTAAGGTGGTGAGGGTGGAAGGACGAAATGCGGTAGTGGACCTTTACCCGCAGGCAACAATCCAAACATTTCGTCAGAACATTCGCCAAGATAAATTCGGAATAATAAATATCCACAGAGATGTCAAATGACTCCGCTTAGCTAAACGATCAAGTCGATCCGAAAGTGACTGATTATCAATCAATCGAGCAGCTCTAGGTTAGAAAGACTTAAACAGTAAAATTCCTTTTTATACCATTGTCTCAAATTCACAATAAGACAAAGCTAAAGTGAAATTAGATTTCATATTTTAAAGAATGCCAAACTGATCACGAAGTATTTCTAGTTTACCTCTCTGTAAAGGCGGCAAACAGAAATGTCGTCTATTCAAGGAAAAGCCGGTATACTTTTGTCTATTTGCGCACTGTTAGAGGCTTCCTGAAAAATAAAACTAAAAAGCGCCTCATTGTTAAGTCTTTGTCCTAAGGAAAGCTAAATGGTTTGCCAGGCTATATTAACGTCAGACGCAATTTTGCTCTGTAAGCGATACTTCCATTAACATTGCGTTCATTTCGGTTCGCAAACGGTTTTCTCTCGTAACATTTTTATTCAGCGACGTCTCTCACATAAATTGGGCTGAGCCTGGGCGTCCACTGCTCGTTTTGCCTCTGCTGGGTAAGGCAAAACTGTTCCATGTTTCATTTCGCCGTTATCATTGTAGCTACAGACGAAAAAACCCGACCCTGTGGGATTATGTCGCGCTATGTTAAGCAATTACCTTTTCTAAACATACGCGACATTAGCTGTAAACTTGGGAACAAGTTACTTGGTTTTCGGATTTTGATCCATTCGGAAGTTATTTTGGTGATATCCGTTTTATATCCACTTTATAACAAATACGAAAAATGACAGTTCTATGGTAGGAATTTTTACCCAGTTAAAATTTTGTGGATACAATCAATGATCATTACATATAAAAAGATGTAAATATGTTACAAACACGTCGAAACGAAAGTCTTTGGCCTCAGTCACTCTCGAATAAGGGCCAAACTTGTGCGTAAATGTCAACATATCTTCTTTCTTTACTTCTTCTAATACCATTTTATTCTCTCTACCAAACCAACCAGTCTCGTTTCGAAGATCCAAGAAGTGGCAGCGGGAGATTCTGGTATAATTAGATATTCTTCGTCATTATTTAGAAGTGTCCACGACTACGCCGGTATATTTTTTGTCTCTTATCAACAAACAGACCCGTTAATATTTAATGTATGTAATTGCACTGAAAGTTCTAGTCTTGTTAGCATAAAATCTAATTATACAAAAGATTTGTTTCAAGTATTTTCAGACCAATTTGATGAGCTAGTTATAACAAAAAATTTGCTTGTGATTATAATAATAACTAAATTTTCGCGTCTGCCTACACATTTTGGTTTGTTTTTCTTACGGTTTAGGTTGATGTACATTTTGGTAGGCGTATGTTTATACAAGCACACTCAAAAATGTGTTTTCCTTTGTATTTAGGCTGACCAAATTTATTTTTGATCAAATGGTTATTTTTTCATAATTTAGGTACATAGTCATGTGGTCATGGTTATGTAGGTACATGTTGTCATTGATGATATACTTTTGTTTTCATTTCTAAATAATAAACCAGCAAGTACCGTTCAAAGATGGGGAAAAACTTACTTAAAAGGTAGAATATTACCGTTCTAATTAACTGTAAAAACTAGTCGAAAATATTATACGAGCATTCGCTCTTCACCAGTACATAAATTTACACCATTTTCGAACGATTTTTCACAGGTGTGACCTGTAAAATCGGGCTCCTGAGCGCAGGATAAATCAGACTTTTCCAATGCACATTTCAGTACACCGCAACTCCTTTCAATAAAAACGCCGTGATTCTGAACGCAAACTCTCCATTTATCATCCGAATGCCTTTATATATCTCAACCCTCGTAAATTGCAGTGAGATTCCAGTTGACGAATCATTACTTACTTTTCTTATTGAATCATCGAAAGTGTTATATAAAACGATCGTTTATCTGCTGAAGTAATAACTCGCACATTTTTTTAGTACGTGCTTACATTCCATCAGCGGCAAGACTCGGGTCAAACGGTATTATATACCTACAGGACGGTACGGTATTATTTCTAAATCAAAAACTTTACATTTCAATGCGCAATTAGGTACTGGATGAGCAAGTATTTTTTTTTATTTTGATCATAAAAAACTACGCAGTACTCGATATTTATCAAATAAAGGACTCCATTTCTTTTAATTATTTTACCGAATACCAAAGTGGAGCGATCGGTTGAGTAAGTCTTGAGGAAGAATCAGATACGTAAGTTTAATGGCAGTGGCTAAAACAGATTATTGCCAGGAGAACCGAAGATTGCTCGTAAAACTTTTAACGATCCCACTAAATTACAATTGGGCCGGGGTAAGTTTTTGCGCCAATTTAATTTGAGGTTGTGTCTGTGGACCACAAAAACACGTGTAATACTGATATCGATCTAGTGAAAAAACAGAATCGATGATACGGCGGCAGTTACCAGTTTTTGTAAAGCTTCCTGGATACTGGACCATAATTATTATTGTGTGATCCATGAATGAATAAAAAAAAAACTCGAAGACAACAACAAGTTCCGAGCCAGAATCGCAACCAGTACGTTACGTGTAAAACTTACACCTTAAACGTGAAAACGCACGACAAAATTACTGTAATTTTTTGAGAATTTTACTACCTTTAATAGATTTAAAGATTTATTCACAAGACTTCTGTTATTTGTAGCTTCTTAAGAGGAGTCATTGTGATGGGAAAAGTTATAAGTACGGAGGATTGAAAAGTTGAGAAATAACTCTCCAAGGCAATAAGACAAGAACGTTTTGTTAGCATTTGTAAGTTTTTTTAAGTAATTTCATTTATCTAGAGTTTACTTCGCAATTTTGTGTGGAGATACCTAGACATTCTCTGTGGAATTGACAGGAACGTGATGATTTTCGTAGAAAATAGTTGTGATGACGCGCGGTTTGTGTTTTCACTGTAATGACGGTTTCTGTGAATCCGCGCGTTGAAATTAATTTAAAACTGATTAGGCTTTTAAATTTTGTATAACAAACAAACGCATAAATTACTCATGAATGTCACTTAATCTCTTTATAAGCAGACGGAGATTGACGAGGGTCTCCATGTGATTTTTAAATTAAGTTTAACTTTTTTGCTTTACGCTCATTTTAATTTCACGTCTAGTTGCTGAATCATTAATTTCATTAAGAGTTGCGGTTCAACTGACAGAGCTATAACCGTCAGTAATGGTAAAAGTTAAAAGTAACGGAAGGTTTAAAAGTAGGTAAGGAAGAAAACTACTATTACGAGATTGCACATTGAGTGTTGTTATACCACTTCGTTATTTTCAAGTCAATAGATCAAAGTCGGACCGTCTTTTCTTTTAATGCATTAAAATAATTCAAATCCCCCACGGGCGGGCAGTTTTCTTTCTGTACAATAGCAGTGAATCACGTAGGCCATCCATTTATCATCGGAGAGGGTTTCAGCATCCAGAGACGTGTCGCGATAGCGGCTCAGAGAAAGTACGAGTAGGTATACAACAGAGTGACTATATCTACATTCAGGCGGTCCCTTGTTTTTTATGATTAAGTTGATTGTAATTGTCTGCGGATAAAATACAAACAGGACTAACCGACACTTGCTTGCAAAGTATTGGAGATATCGAGGTGATTTGTACAGTGGTCTAATGTTTTTGCGAGATAGAACTTTCTGTTTTTACTTTAATTTTATAAGCACTTTCAGGTTGGAATAAGTTCGCTTTTTTGCTGCTTTTTGTGTACGTTCATTATCTAAAGAACAGTGCCTCGAAGAAAGATTTAACAAATTTAATAGATATTTTTTTCAGATGGCACAGAATATCAATTCGCGGCCCACAAAATTGTTAATTCGCGGCGAGAATGCTCATCTGCGTAAATATGAAATAGAAAGCAACGAAAAGAGTGACGAGGGTCCCGGAATACCATAAAAGTAGGTAATTAGCTCGGTTTACCGACTTTTACGGAGTGAATTTTTTATGGCATCTTTTAATTTTATATGCATTACTTGAAAGTACTTTTACACTTTAGTGATTATTTAATCACTCTATGGGTATCTCACAATAAGAAATACTAGAGGTACAATTACTGGGAATTATCTCCTGTTATAAGCTATACTCAAGAGCAATAAAATCGGGTCATTTTGTATGAACAATTCCATACAAAGTGACCCGTTTTTTTTGCTCTTGAGCGTACAAACTACTAGATTTGACTACGCAGGTACTTAATACCTGGCAGTTGTTAAGTAATAAAAAAAAATTAAAAACAAAAAATCTGACTGCAGTAACAATTAAGTAACTAAAAAAACAAAAAACCCAACAGCAAAAACAATTATATACTACTTTATTTACATAATAAAAGCAATTTACAATGACATTAAATCTAAGCTTAAACTACAACTTAAAACTAAATTAAATCTAAATAAGGCCCCCGTGGCATAGTGCCCAAAAGGCTGGCAGCGTTGCCTCGCTGAATAGCGATGCTGATTCTTTGAGAGAGAAAACTGCCAGCCCTTTGGTCACAAGTTGCATCAACTAAGCGCTTTTGTAACTCAGAAATAAGCTTGTAAGCGCTGGGACCCCATGGACCCAAAGTTTCAAACCCGACAGGAACAAAATTATAATTCGGACCGAGAGATTGATACTTAGAATTTTTTCTATTTTCAGCCGTTTCTGCCGCCGCACCAGCTTTTTGTGTGGTTCCCTGGAGATGTGAGGGTGCTACTGTATCGACACAGGTCGCATCCCAAACCAGAACCCTACCCATTCTCCAGGGAATCAGAGACATACCGTCCGGCCTTTTGCCATCGTCGCGGGCAATGCCGCTTGGCTCCAAAATGGCCGGCACGTTCGCAGAGGCAAGAGCCCGGCGGATTATGTCATTGAGCGCGGCATGACGGGAGAAACGGCCGGCGCTCTTTTGACAGGAAAGACCATGGTGTCCCGTTTCGTCCACATTGGTGCCACAGAGGCAACGGTGTGGTGAACACAGCGCAACACCCAGTCTTAGCCCGACTGCAATTCTCAGTGTTTCAGGCTCAAGAAAGGTTCCGGTGTTAACGGAAGGATAAGCATGAAGCCAGTCACCGGATTCCTTTCTTGCCACAGCCAAAAGCCTTGCGCGGTCTGGGCCTGAACTGGAACTGAGAATATTAGAATAAGTTAATTTGGATAGTGTGTCATCCCAGCTCCGTTGGAAATTTGGATAAGCGGGAGGATTTTCACCCGGACAAGCCATTAGCCAAGCATTCCTAGCATCGACCAAACCCGTCGTCTCGTAGTTTGAAGGACAATCCTTTAGGATTTTACCTACGAGGGTGGACGTGCTGTGGACAGATGATAGGAACGCTGGTAAAGCAACACTAGAAATTTTGCGGATACCTAGCCCACCATATCTGATAGGAAGGGAAGCCTGAGTCCAAGATTGCCCATTGAATTGTAAGTTAAGTATAGATTCCAAAGAAGTTTTCATAAGGGAATCAATTGAGGTCAGAGAATTTTGATGTTTCCAAAAGGGACAACAACGAAGCAAATAAGTAAATTTTGGCACAAAAAGGCAAAATTTTAGAATAGTGATAGCAGTGTGAGCACTGATTTCCAGCAGCCGGTCTGCAGAATTTTGAAATTTTGAAACAGTTTTTGCGATTAAATCTGGAATGGCATCGTCGAAGATTGGTGACCCTAGGAGGCTTAAGTTTTGCTTATCGACAATTTTGATATTTGGACAAAGTAAATTAAAATGTTGGAAGAGATCGGATCGGATCGCGTTGTTTATGAACAGTTCGCATTTATTAAAGTTTAGATCTAAACCAATGGCCTTAAATTTATTTATAATTTCTGAGAGATCTGAAAGTACCGTAACTGCATCACCTCCTAGGGAACCATCATCAAGATACCATACGTTAAATTTGGACTTTAAATTTTGAATGATGGGGTTAATGGCTAAACTGAAAATGGCTGGTCCGAGGGGATCACCCTGCTGACAGCCGACTTCAGAAGATAATTCGTTGCTTTTGTACATTAATTTAGAAGGTTCATGATAACAGTTAAGTAGGTAATTATAAATTTCCGGAATATTATTCCTAATTTCTGTGAGCAAGGTGTCCCTGTTTACCGAATTAAATGCATTTTTGACGTCAATTTTGAGTAAAACCTCACACTGATCGTTATTAAGGTAGTTGCGCAGGGCATGGACTGCCGCTTCGCACCCACCTTTAGTACCGAAACCTAATTGAATTGGTTCAAACTGAGGTTGCAATTTTGAAACTATGTGACGAACTGAAATTTTAGAAGTTAATCGCCGAAATGTAGAGCCGACCGCAATGGGTCTGACACCTCCGTCTTTTTTAGTGAGCGCAATTAGGTTGGCTCCATAAAGAACGGGAACTATTTCGGGATTAACATTGCCAGACAGCATGAGGTTTATTAATTTTGTTAAAGCGAGGATTAAATGTTTGCCTGCGTCGCCCACACAGTGAGAGGTAAGGTCTTTTAGGTGTTGGGGAGCAAGTCCGTCAAGACCTGCTGCAGAACCGGTTTTAAATGAATAGATTGCATTCACTGTGTCTTTCTCGTGAATGTTTAAACAAACATCGGGCGACGTAGGCGGGTCCAAAAAGTATGCGTTTGTAGGAGCTCGAGGGTGTTTAGTTTGTAAGGCCGAGAGTGTGTCGCTATTATCTGGAGATAGTACGTCACTGGAAAAAAGTAACCGCGCGGCCCCCTTCAGGTCTCCGTCGCTAACTTTAGATTCCACTTTGTTTTTAAAATAATTTTGATTGCTATTTTTGCCTGTACTAAAAACTGTAAGGCAAGGCGGTGAATAATTGGAACAATTGTTTTTTATTTTTTGGGTAAGAGAAATCTTAGACGATTTATCGTCTTTAACGTGAAGTGTATTAAATGGGAAAAGTAACAAATTCTGCCAGTCCGCATAGCTATTATTGTCCAAACATTTCGTTATAAGTTGAGCCAAATGAGTAGCGACGGAGATCCGGGCGCCACGGGGAATTCTTTTTACCACCTTAACATTGTTTTTTAAGTGGCTCAAATGCAGATGGAAGGGAATAGTGGGTGGATTAGTAGGAGTACGGTTTGTATTTGGGGAGACAGGATTTATGTACAAGGGGGGGGCATTCTGACTTAAACATTTGTGCAATTTGGATTTGTGAATATTCAAACCTCTACTACTACTAAATGTTCTACTGCATATTGGGCATACATGTGACGTACCATCTACGGGTTGCGTTGCATTCTGCATATGATCTAAGGGCATAATAACACAACACAACGGAAAACTAAATAGAAAAATAGTCTGACAGCCGCGACAAAACTGCACTGACGGGGCTCCGCCAAGAGCGGCGCGTGCGGGAGTCGCGGGGACTCAGGCCGGCTGGAAAGAGGTCGAGGTGGCCGGGATGCACATGAAACAAACATTATTATTAGTATTTAATTATTAAAATATTTGGGAGCTTTATTTGAAATCGTGTTGACGTTGACGTACTTGATTAATAAAAAACAATTAATTAAATGAGAAAAAAAATAGCTCATTATAAGTAGGTACTTTATAAACAGGTACGTAGCTTTCACTGTGAGAGGGCTTGGACTTGGACTTGGTGTACTTACTAAGCTAACAATAAGTACCTAGGTAAGCTAGCCATTACTAATTTTCTTAGCTGACTTTAAATACTATGATATTCAAACTTAGCATGCCTTATTACGCCTACTAACACAAAACAATCACAGGGGCCGATTTTATACATCACACATGGGAAAACACCAGTCGAAAACGGATTTTGTTTTTTATTATTATTCATTAATGACACTTCGGAATAAATCGGAAAAATTCAAATACTTTAGTATTTGTGTTGAGTCTAAAGCTATAAGGAATGTAGTGACTACCTAAATAAAACCAAAACACCGTCATTGTTTTAAAGCATTCGTCGCCGCTTAAATTCGGTGTTACAAGGCGTGATGAAAATTATCTTGGTCTCACGGCAGACATTAGAGCGTGACTAATGGCTGCCCACTTGATAATAAAAATGTCCGCGTTATCGCCCTTATATTATTATTTTAAAATAAAGTCTCACAAGATCGCGTCTTTTGTAGTTAGTGTAATGTTACCCTGCTTGCTTATAAATTTTTATTTGAAATTGTTTTTTTGGCACTGAACGTATTATTTTGTTTTTGATGTCGTTTATTTTCTTTCATTTACTTACTTACCTTCTTCAAAATTGACGCTCACTTTCAATTACCTAGTCTTGTTTTAATGAAATTGTCATTGACACTATAATCGATTCAAACAATTTCAAACGTCGTTTTTGACCAACAGTGCTGCCTTTCTATATTTTACTTAAAGCTCGATTTTCCGTTGTTGTTTATAACCAACGTTACAAGCGAGGGCATTAATAACTAGAAAATACAACTTGCAGCAATTGTAAGTTGAAACTAATTTGCAGAATATTCGTAACACTAATCGCGGGAGTTGAGGACGGTCATTATGGCCGAGACAATAGGACAAGGAGTCCACGGGTCGCCATTCAGACAAGCATAATACCGCCTTGTCGTATGACAAATTGTGTAGGTATTCCTCGCCGGACATGACCTGCTAAACAATCGGGTAACGACGACGCTAGGCACTAACGTGCGGTGCGCCGCACAATACAGCCATTTGTTTTGATAAAGCTTACATATTATTAAATCATGTTATTAAACTATTATTGTCGGGGTCCATTACAGCGGAACAATGCCCCGAACCAGTGATCGAGATAACTTAAAAGCTTTTCGACGAAGGCTATCAGGGTCATTAATGTTTTATTATTTATTTTGTACCTATCTAGAAATGTTGTGTTCTATAAATGAAAATTATAATCCGGTTATATAAAATTTCTTCGCCCACGGAATCGCCTACGGCTACCGTTTGATACCCTTTACGCGGCAACTTGTAAGTCAATTTTTTACACAAAAGGTTGAAAAAAAAGAAAATGTATTTTCGGCCAATCAGCTTAATTTTTCATAGAGATGGACAAATCCCCTGACACATGTTTTCCTTTACGAAAGTACACCATCTGTTACGAAATTTCAGCCCATAGGTTTATAGATAACTGGAAGGACAACACATAGAAACGGGCATATTATTATGAGTTCGTAACAAATATGCACGGGTATGGATGCATGAACGGGCATGTAAAATAACAAAAATTCTCTATCATTACACTTTTTTCTTATTTATTTTCCTCGATATGTTTTTGTTCTTTCATCTCCTTTAATAAAAGTTCGAGTTATAGTTGGTATCGGGCGTAAGCAGGGTAAAAATTTGGATAGAGTCGAATTGGAAAATGGAAATGACACTGACACGTGTCCATGCCTGATAAAAATATACGTTCCTAATTGTTTACAAGTATTTACAAAGGATACATGGCTACAAAGGATACTTCGTATTGTTAATAGCCCACGCGTTTAGCTATCTTTCATTTTTATTCTTTAACATTTTGAAATAGCCGTGTTGATGTCATTACGATTGCGAACTTTTAATTTGTGTCAGGTTTAGCAGTACGTAATTCTAAACATTTAAGTGAACTTTTACTGACCAATCTTATAGTGACAATGTATTCTTAACTCACTGCATTTTGTTTGCGGTTATGAGCTTTGCCATTGTTTGCAGGTATAATGTTTATTTTATATCGTAATTTTAGTACAGCTATTTAGGAAATTCATGTATAATTAAAACTTGTCATACCTATTTATCAAATAGAAAAACTTTATACTTACCCATATAGCGTAATCATGCCTAGGTAAATACCAATAGAAGCTTTTTAATAGAGCTGCACCAGTGATGAATCGATGATTCGACGAGGATATCTCCGACATGCTTATCGACACGGGGTATTAGTAGATAAAACGCCGCACGAATAACAATCTGACAGGCTGTTATGATAATGGGGTATTAACTTAGGCTCATCGCTAAGCACGTAGCCGGCTCAGAGAGACTACCGATGAGAAGCGGAAAAATATTACAAATTGCTGAAAGAAATTATATACATAATTCGTGTTACCTTCAAGCGGGTTTTTGCGAGTGAAATAATTTTACCTTGGAGATGTAGGTGCTACATGTGTTATGAAGATATTTACATAGCTCAGCGTGTAAAGTTCTTGGTTCATCACTTCACTGTCATCATTATTTATTCACAATACGAAGTCTCGTCGATGGTAGCGTCTGTTATCTACATATAATGTCCGGTCCGGTGAGTATCAGATCAGAGGGTCGAGCACGACTTTACGAATGCTGCGTAACGTTACGGTTATCGTATCGAGATCGAGAAACCTCATACTAAATTTTAGTTCCAAATACGCTCACGGGCGGGCGCTGCTCCAAACGTCATACAAACTCGACAACGTTTACTATTCGATTTTACGTGACGCAGCATTCGTAAAGTCGTGCTTGACCCACAGACTGCTGAATTGATATCGATTCATATTCTACTGGCGCTGAATTACGTTTTCATGTAAATGATGTATACAGCAAATGATTACGTAATTTTGGCAATTTCATCTGCGGCCAATTTTTGTAATGATCACTTATTTAGGTATTGACTCCGTATTTATCGAAACGTGCTTAGCACTATTGTGGAACCTGAAAGCATTCGAATAGAGGGTACAATCATGCGCCTTGGACCCAGAGTACACACAACTTTACTTTACATTACCTATCCTATCCCACTGCTTGTTTACAACAATTACATCCTAAACAAATATTAATCCGGACTATTCACGTTTAGAGATAAGCTACTAGGATATTAAAGGGTATAAAGGGTGTTATGAAAACGTTAGTGACGACAAGAGGTCACCGAAATACGGTCGTCAATGGAGGAGCGTGACAAACGAGCGAGCTGGTGACTGGCGGAAACCGCCCGCATAATGTAGACGTTTCGTCCTGCTGACCCTGTGAAAGGTACATTTCTAAGACAAATACAACAAAATTGGATAAGCACTAAAACAAAATATATTAAAAAAACCGTGGTAGCGTGGTAGGTGGTTGGACTATCAAGCAGAGGGTCGGGGTTTCGTTCTCGGGCTTGTGCGTCTGAGTTTTTCGGAGATTATGTGCGGATTCATATTTATTTTGTAATTACCATGACCTTTTTGGTGAAAACATCGTGAGAAACCCAGCACACTCCTGCGAAGGAATTCAATGGTGTGTATGAAGTTCTCAATTTCACCCTGGGCCCGCTTGGGAACACTACAGCCCAAGCCCTCTCATAAGAGCAGGCCGGCGGGCGCCCAGCTGGGCAGGGGTAGTAAATATGCTGGAGGTGATAATTATTGAAATTGAAATTACTGGTATTAACCGGACACTACGTAAGTATTAGGTACGTTGGCGTACGGTTTGCTGCCGGCGAGTCATGCCCTCCCAGAGTAACGTGTTGGTCTAAACACTACTTATATAACGGCCTTGTTGTTCGTTTTGCAAAGCTAGCGTTAAGGGGTTCCGTACAATTAAATAACACCCGTGTTGAGTGGTCCGTCAATCACAATCCATGTGTGTGAAATGCGTGACCACAACACTCAGAGGGTAAAATCGAATAGTAATCGTTGTCGAGCTTGTATGACGTTTGGAACAGCGCCCGCCCGTGAGCGTATTTGGAACTAAAATTGAGTATGAGGTTTCTCGATCTCGATGCGATAACCGTAACGTTACGCAGCATTCGTAAAGTCGTGCTCGACGCTCAGTAAGTATCTACGTGTACAAAGATAATTATATAAAAACTTTACTGAAATAAAGTTTAGTAAATATCTCAGACTGTATATAGAATAGATAGAAAGATGTGATAAAATATAATCTGGGATAATTTTTACGCTCAACTTTCGACGAAAATAAAAATTATCCTCTTCCTAATCCTGTTTTCTTCTATGGATCAACCTCGCGTTTTGAAAGCGCGCGGTATCCAGCTAGTTGTGAATGCTCGCTTATTTACACAGTATCCTGTGATTCGTGCGTAAAGGATTTTTCCAATTTGGGGAGAAAGGCTCGAATGGGAGGTCACAAAGCGGATGGCAAAAATACGTACATACATTCTCTAAACGTGACCGTAACTTTGTGTACTCAAGGGAGCCAGCCGAACGGCATGGCTCCGGCAAACGAAAATACTACACGTATTTGGCAGCACCACGGTCGGCATATCTTCCGGTGACTTTGTTTGACAGTACTATTTCTTTTATCTGTCTCCGTGATGGCTAGCACGAATTACTTTTTCCGTTTGTCGCTGCGGTTCTTTCGTGTTAGTTGGGTAGCGATGGGTAGCGACAAAACGTGTTGCGATCACTTTGGAGCCGTGCAGTTCGAGCCAGACAATAAAATAACACTACGATTAGAAATTGATCAGTTCGT
The DNA here is from genome assembly GCA_963691665.1 of Clepsis dumicolana. Classification (NCBI taxonomy): domain Eukaryota; kingdom Metazoa; phylum Arthropoda; class Insecta; order Lepidoptera; family Tortricidae; genus Clepsis; species Clepsis dumicolana. Next base: position 7,947,568 of record OY829521.1, read on the forward strand.
GAAATATGAGAAGTATCCGTAAGATTCTAGTCGTGAGATCCTGTAATTGGCTACAATGTTACAATAAAACTAATCTACTCTGTAATTTATAGCTGTTAGTAAAATTACAATTAGAAATAATATAAAATAAAATAAAACAACAGGTAATGACTATCTTGGGCACTCTGGTCCAAAACATTGCATTGCATTGGTCGTGACATTGCAGCAAATAAGTTATAAATTCAAATAAATTCTCGAATAATGTGCAATTTGCAGCAAAACAAAAGTTAGTCAAATACATCCCTCGAGTCGTGTCCGCTAACGGCACGACGAGTCTTGCAGAAGACAGCTTTTAATTCAATGTGTTGTTTCTTTAGTTAATACTACTTAATACAATAGTGTACCGTTATTTCTTGGAAGTCGTAATCGTGTTTTAATTTAAGTTGTCACCATAATTAATATTACATGGTGTGTTATTATCTTCACACCGCAGTAGGTATAGGTATGGGATATAATAAGCATTGTACATTATTACTATGAAAAACAAACATAATAAATAGCATGCTTGATGATGATGAACATTAAGTTTTTCTTATCGGAGCAGGAAGGAAATAGAGCAAGCGGGTTACAAGACGGTAAGTGATTACCGCTGCCCATAGACAACTGCGAGACCAGACTTGATGTAAGTTGTATACTTACATACAAAGTCATTAAACTTGATAGTATTTAATTTCACGTTAAGTATACGCCATACATGTATTAGGTATAATAACATACAGGCGGCTATATATAATACTCGTGAATTTTTGATGTGATTCGTGGAATTGATGTTTGAACTGACAAGTTTGAACAGCTGACCTGATCTCTACGGAGCAAGTCTAGACTTCAGAGGTTAGAGTATTTGACAGGTTAAAGAGTAGGTAACATCTAATATTCTATGATCAAGTTTGCAAGGAGTTAAGTCAGTTAAGGAGTTATTAGTGGCATAAAAAGCGATCTAGTATTTAAATTCAGTAAAACATTGACATGATGTTGTCAAATTACTGTTTGACCCCCGCCTGACGTATAGTTATGTTAGCTAAAAAAATTACACTTTTTTAGGGTTTAAAGGATACCGACGGGACCTTATTATGAAACCTCCACTGTCCGTCGGTCCATCCATCCGCCGTTCAGAGGGCTGTATCTTTAGAACCTAAACACTTGAAATTTTCACAGAACGATGGGCGCTTAAATCACACTCAACTATTAAAAAAAATAGTTTTAAATACTTTACACTAGCACGGAATTCTTCGAGTGCGAGTCTGACTCACACTTAGTGGGTTTTTGCCTGTTCTGATTTTCAAGTTACGCCCACCCTGATAGCACCCAGATTGCTGGCCCAGAGGGTCGAGCACGACTTTTCGAAACCTGCGTCACGTAAAATCGAATAGTAAACTTTGTCGAGTTTGTATGACGTTTGGAACAGCGCCCACCTGTGAGTGTATTTGGAACTAAAATTTAGTATGAGGTTTCTCGATCTCGATACGATAACCGTAATGTTACGCAGCATTCGTAAAGTCGTGCTTGACCCTCTGTACCACGTTAGAGGCAAACCGAACTGTGCCCTAAGCACGACTTGTCGAATCCTGCGTTACGTTACGGTTATCGTATCGAGATCGAGAAACCTCATACTAAATTTTAGTTCCAAATACGCTCACGGGCGGGCTCTGTTCCAAACGTCATACAAACTCGGTCATAGTTTACTATTCGATTTTACGTGATGCAGGATTCGACAAGTCGTGCTTAGGGCACTGTTCTGTGACTTCTCTTATCGCTTCTGTTGGCTACTAAGTAGAAAGTAATAAGTCTTATAGCTTTAACTGTTCTGGTGAAGGAAGTAATCGGTCAGCGATAAATTCGTGATGGATGATCCAGGTTTGGACTCGCTACTCCGTCCTGTAACTGTTAGTCAGGGGAAATAGGTATAACTACGCAGATAACGCCGTAAACATCTTTTTATCGTGCACGTCGCCGGAAGTCATCGGTTAACGTGGCCACTGGTTTTGTATATACGACGAGGAAGGCAAACGAGCAAGTGGGTCACCTGATGGTAAGTGATCGCCACTGCCCATAGACACTCGCAACCCCAAAGGGTTTGCAGATGCGTTGCCAACCCAGAGAGCTAAGATGAAATGCCTCTTGTGCCCGTAATTACAATAAACTGTGTACCCACATTAGAAATAACAGACTAAGACGATGTTTAATAGGAACAGAAAACAGCACATTTCATCCATACTTAAAATATCTATCTAACATTTCAATGACAAGTTCAACCATTATTGCGGTCTTTGTCCGCTCTGGTGTATTTGACGGTCATACTCGTATTGGCGGGGTCAATGGGCGCGGTGATCACTTACCATCAGCACAGGTACTATAAAAATAAAAAGTACTTATGCGTGGACTGATTAATAAAATTTAAATAACCAACCAGCCTAAAATTGAGTTAAGTTAAATGTAAAAGTAATCAAAGGCTAATCTGCAGGCCGATTTTAATTAGCAGTCAAAAGTTATTTGTGTTGGGTCTTTCACGACACAGCATTTGTGAGCTCTTTCATCTCTGCAGGGTCTAGTAAAGAATAATATAATTATCTTGTCAGACCCGCAGTTACGTAAATTGAAGTACTTACACAAAAGAAATCACTCAAAAACTTTCGATAACGCGTCGGATGATTTTTATCTAATTAAGAAATTGTATGTCTGCAGAAAATACGAGTATTTGGTGTCCTTTTGTTATCAGATTATTTTATTAAACGAGAGATATTTTTTTAGTTTCTACTTGTGTTTTGAATACAATTGATTGACTTCAATTCATGAAGTATCATTTTAAAGTCATAATGAATTAGTTTAGTTTAGCTAATATCGTGCTAATATCGCTTTTAAGCGACAATACCGCTTATTGTCTACCATACCTGTTTTTCTGTAATCTCCTTGTACTGTTTTGTGGTTTTCAATAAATAATATTTGTATTGTATTGTATCGTGAGGTTCCCAATAAATAGTAAGCACTAAAAGTGAAATAAATAGAGGTCACGAGAATGAATGAATGAACGAATGAATTAATGAATGAATGAATGTGTATTCACAGAACATATGGTACAAAAGATGTTGCAATAATACATTAGATCCATAATATGTTCAGCCTATATACGACATGTGAAAATTTTTCATGATCAATAAAATTATTGTTAATTTCGTTCGAGAGTTATGCTTACTCAGACAACATTTTTTTTGGTATTTGTTGTATCTACCGAGTATTTTCTTTCTCTTTCATAGTAACTAGCCTACTCATAATACGTACTACGGGTAGTAGTAAAGTTCTAAAAAAATGTGACCTGTCTAGAACCAAAGATAATGAGTATATTGGATGCGAATCGTAAAAAATCAAAAAGTAAATAGTTGGAGATGAAGTGTACGCACAATGGCTGTGCACCCCTGCACATATATCAAGTTAAATGATCCCGGTGCTTGGTGGCACGCTCTGGGCGCGATAGGCAGAAAATACCGCGTTTCCTCTCGTTTTCATTTAGATACGCTCGGTTTCGGCCTTTTATCCCCTTCCCTCAATGCCGTCTTCATCTTTAGGCCTCCACGACCGCATTACTTAACTTAATACAATGTTTTCTTGTTTTTAACTTGCTCGGATGAATACTTCGCGTATATTTTTGTTCGCCAACTTTAACCGAATCTGCTTTATCTAACCTTTGCTTCGTTCAATTACTGGAATTGTATTTTCACTTTGTTTTTCTACATAAGTTACCATGAGTTATACATTTCAGTTAATTGACTAAAGCTCGCGTTTCATAAAGTAAAAGTTGACAAAATAAAACCGACCCTGGTTTTGAATAATTTATTACTAGCTGTTATTATCCTTATAAACCATTAAATAACATTTTTAAAATACAACTACACTTTGATAATTTATTACACAACCCATTTCTTTAACTACATGTTTAAAAATGACAGCGATGTTTGAAACTTCCGCTAAATTCAAATTAAGTCATACATAGTACACAAAATTATATTTGGCTGACGCGAAATTACAAATTACTATAAGTTTGTTAAATTCTATAATTACACATTTTTTATTTACACTTCTTCGTACTAGATCATTATGTACAATTATTTACAATGGATTGTAGTGACTTTGAAAGTTGATATGATAACGAACAAAAGTATTGCAAAGAGAGGAATACAACTTACGAGCAACAAGAAACTTCGAAATTTGGGCCCAATCAGATTTTATACAATTGTAAGGTTTATCTGAAGTGTGACACCAAAAAACCGTCAGTTATTTCAAACTAGATATTCGATATTGACTAATCGAAGTTATGACCACAAAGACAAATAGATCATTATCAGATTTTCAAATTTCAGACAGTATTTTAAATTTGACATAATTCTAGAAAGTAGAATTAATAGTGTGTTTTTGCAATAACAGTTAATTTTGAAGTTATAAATAAACCCAATTATACACCATAACACCCTTATTTACATGTCTGATTGGAAAAACTATGAAGCTTATTGTCTAACTAACTCGGAATCACAATCGCGTACATTTTGATAGTTCCAAGCCGAGCTCGCTTTGAAAATGTAATAAATTGTATTGCGTAAGGTCGTGACAATCGAAAGCGATGCCGAGACATTTTTGAAGCCAATTGAACGAATGATTTTGGCATATAACGGCATCGAAATTCTTTTGTAACACGAAAGAAGTCTTTCGAGGCGCTCGGAATCGCGATCCCTTTCGACCGTCAAGCCGATGCCGATTCCGAGTGAGTTAGACAATAAGCTTCAAGTTTTTCATTAATCGATTTTAAATAATTAAAGAAATAAAAATATGGCCAACAAAGATTCTTATTAAACTGCAAATACCTAGTCACTGAAACAAGAGCAGGTACACAGAATATCAGAAAAAAATTACTAACCTTGACATTCGGTGTCACGTGTTTACCCATACACTAAAGTTACCTAGTGCTGATAATCAAGTAACAGCTTGTTTATTACAAAGACGCCGCTATTCACCAAAAATTCTTGACATCAGAGAGTACCTATTCTTGTTTCAGTGAATATTTTTATGTACTTTAATTGATATCATGAAAGATTATTTTGCAGTTGATTCTAGCTTTAGTTGAAATGAGTAATCGCACGGCGCTGCAATGGAATTTCTCTTCGGCAAACACAAAACAAAGGAATGATAATACATGTACATATAGCCTGCTTAATACTTTTTACCATCTCGAAGATCCAGAACACAGTCATGCTAATGATATCCTACGATTTCCGGAAATAATTAATCCGAAGAATGCCACCTGGCTTTTTTTGTATAAATAAAGCGTCACAAAATATAGGTCTTGTACACGCCGAACAAGGTAACAAGGTAAGGTAAAGTACAATTTATAAATGATACAATTTCAGTTTCACTAAATTGAAAACAGGAAGACTAAAGTACGATTTTCCATTTTACGGATTAGATAAATATGCTCAGAAATAATTTATCCGAGTCTTTTGTCCCGATCGTGGCATTGAGAGCAACTAACGGCTTAGGTACGTTACACATAGATAAGCCCCTTTCTTGCATTGAATCTCGGTTCATCTCGGATCGGAATAACAGAATCGATTTGCTCGTAATCTGCCGCCTGGATTAAGGCGGCGCGGCGCCGTAGTTAGTTGGAAAAACAAAAGAACAGGAAAGCCAGTTACGGATAAGTCAGAAAATCAACTGTTCATAAATGTTCCGTAAGGTAAATCTGTTTCAACAGATTCGATCACAAAGTTTACGCTTCACGTTTAGGCTTAGTCTATTCAAATGTAGCTAATATTATAAAACGATTTATTGTAACTGTACATTTTTAATGCTTCAGCACATTGCTTATGTATCTATACTTATGTGTACGTTAATATTAAACTATGTAAATCAAGTTAAGACCTGTTTTAGATAGTTTATTACATTTACTTGATATGAACGCCAAAAATATGTCTAATTAATGAAAACTTTGTGTTTAATAACTGATCTTTATTTATTTACAGTTGTTCCATGAATTACAATCAAAGCCTAAATTTTTTAAGTTCAAAACAACAAGTCCAGCACCTTAGAAGAAAATTCCGAGAATTAACACTAAAATTGACGATAATATTTGACAATAAAGATTTCATCGTTTTATTTAACAACACGAAAAATATTGTACCTACGTTATAGTCGTTGTATTCAAATACATCCAACAATAAATTACAACGGTTCCAATCGAATATAAACGCATGGTTAACCTCGCTATTAATACGTCTAGATTACAACATTCCCTTGTTGATCTGGATTGCGTGGAACTCATTGGAAATTTGGTCATCTCGAACGCTGCGATATTGAGTGACTTACTGTGTCGCCGGTGAGAAAGTTGAGTGCTGGGTTAGCAAGAGTGATGGCCGTTAGTAGCGTGAGAGTGGAGATGTAGTTGGCGATGAGGGGCAGCGCGAGCAGCAATGTCAGCTGGGGCTTGGCGACGGTGGTGGCGGTGGCCAGCGCTGCGAGGATAGCGCGGTTGAGCCGCGGCGGCGACGACCCCGAACTCTGCATGGCTGCCGGCCGCTCCCCGCTCAGCACGTGCACTATTACCGATGCAGACTCTGCAACAAAATATCAGCTATTCAAGGCGATCGCACGAGGTCCAATGTGGATGAATGTGTATTGGCGGAGCTCGACCCGTTTCAGAGTGATCGGTTAAAATTGAGGAAACATGTATGCACAGCACATACGCGACAGAAGTGAATACGTCAGTAAACTGTTCCGCCGTAATTATGCTAACAGAGGAGCTGGAGTATTTTACAAGCTTTTTATTAACTTGCAATGTACGTATCTTTTTTTTTATTTGGTCTACAAACTGGATAAAATTAAGCTAAAATACAGAACTCAAATGTAACACAAAAAGAACAGGATAATACTTATAATACAAGGTAGTAGGTACAAGATATTACTTAACATAAATTAATAGAAGACATTTGGGCTTGCCGTATTTTTATTTTAGCAGAGGCCAAGGAGATCCTGCAACTGATTTTTAAATCAGTTATCCTTAACCGATTGAGATGAAATTTGGCATACTTATGTAAGTCCGGTGACAATGCAATAATGTAATAGTGATATTCTTGTAGCCGGCCAGGATTGACTCCGCAGGAGGGAACTTTTCAACGGTTAATGGTATCGGTTTGTTTGGTAATTTTAAAAGAAAGCTTGTTCTCGTTATGAATGATATCAAAATACGATCATAAGCGGATCAAAGTTCAATGTTGTTAAATATGTGAGTAATGCTTTCACAGCGCTTATTAAGCTTAACAGGTTCTTATTTTTATGGATAGGTGTGTTAGTTTTTCATACCTAGAATGAATCAAACCAACACAAACATTAGATAAGTACGAGGGCTGTTTGATAAGTACCCGTTTATGAAAAAAAAAACATTATTTTTGTATATATGCATTTATTTTTCTACGTAGTCACCTTTTAACTCTATACATTTGTTCCACCTATACTCAAGCTTCAATAGACCATCCAAAAAGTATGATTTTGGAAAGTCATTAAAATAGGCCTCTGTGGCGGCAATGACTTCGTCATTTGATCCAAATCGCTTGCCACCGAGCCATTTTTTTAGGTTGGGAAACAAAAAGAAATCGCATGGGGCCAAATCTGGAGAATACGGGGGGTGAGACAATAGTTCATAGCGTAACTGTGCTAATTTAGCCGTCACAACTCTGGACGAATGAGCCGGGGCGTTGTCGTGATGAAACAGTACTTTTTTCTTTTTTAAATGGGGTCGTTTGTCCTTCAACACGGCGTCAAATTCATCCAATAAATTGGCATAGTACTGCCCTGTTATTGTTTTTCCCTTTTCTAAATAGTCAATATGTATAATACCCTGCGAATCCCAAAAAACGGTCGCCATGACCTTTCCAGCCGATGGGACGGTTTTTGCTTTCTTTGGAGCAGGTTCACCCGGTAAAATCCACTGCTTCGACTGCTCTTTCATTTCCGGGGTGTAGTGGTGGACCCACGTTTCGTCCACGGTCACGAAACGACGCAGAAACTCCTTCGGGTTACGTTTGAACACGGCCAAACACTGCTCCGAAGTAGTCAGTCGGTTCCGTTTTTGCTCCTCCGTGAGTAAACGCGGCACCCACCTCGCCGATACTTTCTTCATACCCAATTTTTCTTCTAATATGTGTTGTACCCTCTCGATTGAAACGTTTACAGCATCAACGATTTCTCGAAGTTTAATTCGGCGGTCGGCTAAAACGATATTTTCAATTTTCTTAACCATATCGTCTGTAGTCACCTCAACTGGCCGGCCTGGGCGATCCTGTGCTCCCCCGCTTAAACTCGTTATACCAATATCTGACGGTTGTCATAGAAGGAGCACATTCATGGTAAACCGCTTGCATTCTTACTTTTATTTCATCACATGTTTTTCCTTCCAAAAATAAGAATCTAATTACAGACCGATACTGTTCTTTCTCCATTTTAATATTTTTAAGTTCACGCCTTCACTGAATCGTTGTCAAATGAGAAAAAAAACAAAAGAATGCCTTTTTTTTAATTTTCCCGCCTCTGAAAAATGGCTTAAAAAGGTGGTATACTTATTTGCGGTCAGTGATATTAATATATTTAGAAAACGGGTACTTATCAAACAGCCCTCGTAGGTACTTCAATGGCTTAAAAAGAGAAAGAACGAAACATTATTAATGAATCAGTTTATAACACAATAAAACGCTTTGCTCGGTTAATTTTGCTGCGATGAATAAGCGTATTCAGTCACACGCCATGCGAAATGTTGGTTCATTTAATAATAACTCATTGGACCCGATTTTATTAATTCAACGGTACGATTTTATTCAATGGCTGATATTTTATGTAGACAAGTTTAGTTCAGCGACAACGTCCTTTAATTTTTGACGACCGAATAGCCTAGTGGTTAGAGACCCTGACTATGAAGCTTGAGGTCCCGGGTGCGAATCCCAGTCGGGGCAGATGTTTGTATGATGAATACGAATGTTAGTTCTCGGGTCTTGGATGTTTAATATATATATAAGTATGTATTTATCTATTTAAGTATGCTTATCCGTTGTCTAGTACCCATAGTACAGGCTTTGCCTAGTTTGGGACTAGGTCAATTGGTGTCAATCTGTCCCATGATGTTTATTTATTATTATTATTTTATTTATTGTAGGACATGTGACTTAATTTTATACACATATTAATGTAATGTATTTCAGCCTAATGCTCAAGGTCTACAAAATTGCTACGGCAAATCTGTCGGACAAAACGAACGGCCAACGTACCCGGGAAGTCTAATTTTGTATCTCAAATAATCTCAATAAAATATTTTTAATAACTTAAAATATCCTAATTTTCTCAATTTCTAAAAAGATTTGAGAAAAATGTTTACCAAAAAGTTAGTAGAAGGTACGTTAAATATTACTTTAAAAGGATTCCCATAGAGCCTGCCGAACACATTCACTGAAATATTTCTAGTTGGTAAATGAAACCGCTTGCCATTAATTGTACAGTATAAATCGCAGTCTGTTTACCTCCATACTCTATTTACCCGGAATTTTCCTAATAAATATGCATTGAATAGGCATCGCCCCGTGACATTTCGACGATTAATTGGTCATTTTACGTCTGTTTGGTGATTTAGTTATTGACGAACTATTTAAAGCTTTAAATTCGTTGCATAGGTTTTAGTTCCACAAATTCAGTAGTAAAATTTAGTGCTCTTCGCTATTTAATAGTGGATTTGATTGTAATTGGTGAGTTTGTGTCCATTAGAGGATTGGAACTCTCAATTCACAAAACATAATAGTAATGTTCGGTGGATATACTATCGAATGAACTGAACCGTGACCCACTGTGGAACCCGTTCGCAGAAAATGTCATGGTGACATCGCATTGCCTGACAAGTAAAATCAATATGACACTTTCTGTGAGAACGTTCTATGGTGAGTCAGGAATCAGATGACTTGACTATACCTTTTATAGTGCGATTGTTTTTACTCAAGTCAAAAAAACATTTAAAACAAACGTTCAGTGACAAACTAAAAAAAAAGTTTTTTCGACCAGACTGCGTTATTCGCACTCCTAATTTTGAGCATAATGTACAGTCATATATGACGCTGACTGTACCTACCTAGACCTTGTTTTCATTTTCCTTTTTGACTTCCGCGCCCAAAATATACCAACGGGAGCCTAATGCTTAATTAGTATAATGTCAAAGAAATTAATTCGTACTGCTAACTTTAAGCAAAGTTTTTGTGTAGCTCATGAAAAGGTAAATTACTATTTAAGTATTGCTTTTATGCACGCACCGGTATTTTATAACTTTTTTAAACTGCTATTTTACCGGTTTTGTTGCGAGAACATTGAATGTTGTCGACGTTTTTTTAAAAAAACCAGTTTCCTGGTTGTTTTTCTGAGTACAGTGTCGATGCACAAAAGTGAATGGAATTCGTTGCGTCAAATTGGATGAAAAAGCTACCGCACCTTTTGGGTGCAGTTTTAGGAAAAACTACTCTTGTTTGAAAAAAATATAATCCGTCGATTCCGATTAAATGCTTAGGTTGAGTTTGAATATTTTGTTGCCAAAAATACTTTTGTTGTTGTATGTGACTTATTTTTGGCTCCCTATGGGGGCTAACATACAATAAATTTACCCTGGGTTGGGTATCGAAGTAAAAATATGTGTTGCGGTTCATAAAATTGTGAATATTTTCCGATTTATAGTTTCGTGACCGTGCTATATTTATTGAGCGTAATAGTTACCCTGTTTCGTGAAATACTAGTTTTCCCGTATCTTTTAAAAAATGAGTAAGATCGAATTAGAACTTAATTTAAAACTACTGGGCCCTAGGAATTGTTTTCTCCATGCATCAAAAGCGTGAATGTATTACCGAACAAATTCTTTGTGACCCATCATGTATCTAATACCTTTTCAAAATGAACATTAAGTAAGTATAATGACACTGCATTCCTTGGGAAGAAGAGTCATCGTTATAACGTTTACTGTGAATCGTTCTATAGTGGGTCAAGCATCAATTTGCTCGAACGTAAACACTAAAAAAGGCGACGTCCTTCGATTTGTGCCTAAAATAAAACCACTCCCGACGCGAGCTCGGCAAGTGGCGAGGAAAACCACATTCGTCTACTGACACTTTCGTTTTGCCACTAACATTACGTGTCATCTCGCATCCGCTCACGTGTATACAGTTCGTGTCAAACTTATTTGCACCTGGAGAGAAGTCAGTCTTTTCTACAACAAGAAGCGAGAGTCACAGAGACAACTCCGACAACAGAACTTCAGAGCGACATTGAAGTTTGAAAAACATTGTAAATGGGCTTTAAAGTGAAGCTGTGAGTAGTAACGTTATCGTATCGTTATCAAGAAAATTTGTATGACGTTTGGATCAGCGCTCCCGTGAGCGTAATTATCTCGATGACGATAACGTTCCGCAGTAGAACTAAGGTTACGGACATAGCCCGCAGAATTGCGAAACTTAAGTGGCAGTAGGCGGGGCACATTACTCGCAGAACTGATGGTAGATGGGGAAAGAAGGTTCTCGAATCGCGTCCATGGACCAGGAGACGAGCTGTCGGTAGGCCTCCAACAAGATGGAGCGACGACCTAGTAAAGATCGCGGGACCGCGGTGGATGCGGAAAGCACAAGACTGGTCTGAGTGGAGAGCCTTGGGGGAGGATTATGTCCAGCAGTGGACGTCTTTCGGCTGGCATGATGATGATGATGAATACGTAAGGTACCTACTTGATTCTTGGTGAAAACTACTCTAGTAGTACTAACCAGAACTGCTCGGCGAACAAGTATAGTTGCCGGAGTCGTGTGGCGCGGCGCGCGCGATTAGCAGCCGGCTGGTGCGCGTGCGCTGCTCCGTCTCCACGCTGATGCCGCCGCGCTGCGCGTAGTTCACCACCTGGTCGCCGCGGTACCAGTAGATAAAGCTGTAGGAAACAACGATGTTATTTAACCACAACTTAAAAGAGTTGAAAACTCTGTCTAAGTGTCATACGTAATGAATTTTAGAAATAACCTACGATAACATTATTTATAGGTATGGCCCGCCCCTCCATAATTCAAAACTCTTCAATGTATTTGTGAAAGTATTTATAAAGCACCTCTAATGCCCGTTTTCACCAACGACACCTAAGTCATCACCTAGTCAGGGGACCCCTATCCTAAGTGGCCCCGTATATCTCTCCCTAAACTAATTTCATTTTCACCATCCTAGGTAACATATATAACCTTAATAGGGGTCACCTAACTAAGTGACGGTTTGTTTCAGGTATAGTGATTTCTAAAACCGGTTTTGTATCGATAATTTTTTTAAAGAGAAATAACTTCAAAAATCGTCTATAAAAAATTAAAACAACATTTTAAAAACATAGAAAAACTAGACAAATATATTGTTAATACTAAATTGACGTCTTATTTCTTATTTTTAAATGTTAACTAGGCTGTATGGCATTATCTTTGCCATCCAGAAAAATAAGAACTTACGGGGACAGTTTATAATTAAGTATCTAATTTTTTCCGAACTTTCGGTGCGATGATTGAAATTTATTAGCATTCATTGACTGAAACTAGAATATTTAGTTATCTGATTATTTTTTAATGAACTGTACATATTTTCAAAGTATTGTGTTATTCGATTTCTTTGAAACCCGTATAAAACAGAACTTACCAGAACCCGCGAGCGCGCATGTTAATTAATCGCTTCTCGTGTGCTTCCTACATGCAGAAATGCCGTTGGGTATATAAAAAACACAAAATAGGATTATATTTTAAGTGTAAACGGATAGCGAAATCAATAATAAATTGACAAAGTGCGCGGCGTTCTGTTATGATTGAACGCGGCTTCTGGTTTGTTTTGTATACTGAGGGTCATTAATAGATTGATGATGAATAAGTATTAGGCATTCGTCCGGCTGCGATGAGGTCTTCCTTTATACAGAACGGAACGAAAGTATGAAAAGCACGCTTTCTTTCGACATTCTACGAGTAGGTATATCTTATGACAAATCTTTAGTACCTATCATACTTTGATATAAATCATCTGATTTTCAGTCTGATCTAAATAAGTTTGATGTGAATATTAAATCCAATTATTCAACAGCTTCCAAACTCTACAAAATCATTTAAATAGCCTTCCATTTTATATAAATCTTATCAATCAAGTTAATTATTGCATAACAAATGCACAATAACCTATAAAAATTAAAACGCATCTGCGACTGCGCGAACTGTCACTTAGCGCTAGGGGGTCAATATTCGAGCCCCTAAACTTAGGGGGCCCCCTTAGCAGTTAGGTGTTACTTAAGCGTTGGTGAAACGGAAATTGATCTTAGGTGTCACCTAAAAGAGCTAAGGGATCCCTTAAATATTAGGAGTCGTTGGTGAAAACGGGCATAAGACTCCCAACGCATTGACGCTTGCTGAGACAGTTGTCAAACAAAAACAAATAGTACATACACACTCTTTCGTAAGGATGTGACCAAACAACATTGAAATAGTAATTTGGAGGGGCGGGCCATGTTATCGTAGTCTATCTCTACACAGATCTCTCTATAGTGTAGGTAACTAGTTGCAGCAGGTTTATATTACTTTAAAAGAATGCGAGATTGTATAGACATTGGCAGTCCTCTTGGTTTTATCGTCCTTATACTTTGTTTATTTTAGCATTAGAAAGAAGGTAACAATCCCTTCTTTCAATGCCTTCATTCTAATGCTAAAATAAACGAATCTTATAGAATGAGTGAGAATCGCTAAAGTTTAAAAGAATACCTACATGTATACTCTCATCACCGATCAGTCAGCGATGTCGTCATCAGTGGGCTTATATTGTCTAACGCTCTGGGCTTCGCTTTGGCTTTGGCCATCTTTTTTGTCAAATACAGACAATAAGGCCTCAGGTCTGGTATATTTGTGGCACTGTACCTCGACTCTTATTCGCATGATGAATGAAAATAAAACAGTTTTTTATGAAAAAGAAGAAGAAAGTGTACGCAAAAAACTCAGGAGAAAGAAAAAAGGAATGACGTCATCTAATGAGAGACTAATTTCCATGAATAGCCTTTTCATTCGTGACATTCTGACATTTGCATGTATTATGAGTTACCTTTACTAGAATTCGACAACGTCGTTGATAAACGTAGACTTAATTCATAAATGTCTACGTTTTTGTTACATTAAGTTAAAGGAAAATGTTCACAAATAGATTACTGAAATTCCATGGTGTTAGGTATTTCGCCAATGAAACAACAGATTATCAAATTGTGGACTTAGCCACCTCGGAGGCGGTAGCTTAGGCTCCGGAATAACAAGCCTAAGAAATCCCTTGATACAGTAATAACAGGCCGTTGAATTGACGGGAAAACAGACGGGCAACATCTGGCCATCTGTTTCTCGTCAGTAAATCATTAGCAACAAAGACTGAAAACTACAAGGAATGGCACTTTTGGGTACCTACTCAGTACTCGAAATTATTTTTTTACATTCCTAAAATTAAAAAAGGTGTGTACCAAATCATTACAAAATGGAGAATGGGCTGTATTAAACTTGGTCTATGAGCTGCCAGAGATAATTTCAATATCCAACGATTTGACTTTACTTTTACTTTGTGAAAGTTTTTATTACCGTGACTTAAAAAGTATTCTTTAATATCGGGCTTTCATGTGCCACTAATTTCATTAGTGGCCGCCGATAGGCCAATTTGCCCATTCTCCTTTCAGTAAAAGACGGACATAAAACAAGCATTTCTTCATGACAACAAAAATCACCGTTATTTTATACAAAAGCTCTACCGTTACAATGTCAGTACCCTTTAGTTACAATGAGCCCCTGAACGTCCGTTTGAACTGTAGATAATGAGACTGCAATAAGAATCGCATTAGCTGACTACGGCACTTAAAACTTGGCAGTATAACTATCTCGAACTAGGCCGAAGAGGACAGAATAATTCATTACAGCAGTGGATGAATGATAACGATGTACCTACCAATCTCAAATATCATACAATACTACAGAGAAATAAAATATTAAATAGAGTAACATTATTACGCTTAATTTGTGAAAGTGGTTACGCTTTACGGGGACTCAAAACCGTTTCAGACTTTTGCAATTATTCACTCGTAATTATAATTGAAAACGGAATATTGTCTTGTCTTGAAAATATTTCTTATTTCTCTCGGTTTGTACTGTAACGTTGGCCATTACTACTACCATCGCCTTTACAATATGGGTTCACATTAAAGACAACACAAGACGGTCAAAAGCAAGTTACGAAAAATTCTAACATTCATTTTCAACACTCTCATTATTAGAACATTTAATTTATTTTTCTCTTACACATAATTGTACAGAGCAAAAAAAAATCCTTGCTTAATGATGTCACTTAGAAGTAACCAAGAAAAATGGACGAGGTGCTCTTAAATAGCCTATTTGTATACTTAAAGTTTGAAAATACAAGTTTTCATAATAAAGCTCATTTGTTTGCTCGGAGTAGCACGTATAAGCCGGTTCCTTCGAGCAAGCGAGGCCCCGCGGCGGAGGTTTATGTCGCATTCATGTCAATATCGGGGCGCATTGCTGTCCCGACCTCGATAACCAGGTTTCTTGAACATACATGTACCTACTACAATTTACTGCAGTATGACAGGAATATTATGTAGTTTAAGAACGCTTGCGATCGGCATTCGCAATTTACTGCGATAACCTTTACATGAAACCAAGTACCTAAACCCATCAAAATGGTAAAGACCGGTCATGGCTAAATCATGTGTTTTCCAAAATCAAGTGTTAGTAACGGATAGAACCAAAATTATGTTTTACAGATATGGGAATCAAGCGTTTATGGATAATTGCGACTGACTCAAAGACGACAGCTCAGTCCGCAATGATTGTTATGCTTGCAATGCTACCAATCGCCAAAAATTTAAAAGCATTGTCAAGTCAGCAGTACTCGCCAACAACAGAGATGATAACGACGACGAAGACCCACCAGGTACACCATCTGCTCAACCACGACCACTAACAAAAGTGATTGACTTAGAAGAACATGAATTATTATTTAACGCCATTAAGGCGTTCGGGAAGCTTCGCAGTGTCTTTTCGTCCAAATTACCGCAGTGTTTGAAGTCAAATGTCTTTGACCAGCGTGTGTTGCCAGTGATGACTTACGGATCTGAGACGTGGGCGCTAACGATGGGCCTCATAAGGAAGCTCAAAGTCACTCAGAGGGCGATGGAGATGGCTATGCTCGGGGTTTCTCTGCGGGACAGAATCAGAAATGATGATATCCGCAGTAGAACTAGAGTTATCGACATAGCCCGACGAATTGCGAAACTTAAGTGGCAGTGGGCGGGCCACATTGCTCGCAGAACTGATGACCGATGGGGTCAGAAGGTTCTCGAATGGCGTCCACGGACCGGGAGACGAGCTGTCGGTAGGCCTCCAACAAGATGGAGCGACGACCTAGTAAAGATTGCGGGACCGCGGTGGATGCGGAAAGCACATGACCGGTTTGAGTGGAGAGCCTTAGGGGAGGCCTATGTCCAGCAGTGAACGTCTTTCGGCTGACATGATGATGATGATGATGATTAAGGCGTTAACGCTATTCGGGTGTCGATAAGCGCCGACACCTCCACTTTGTTCATTATTAAATGATATTAACTCTGATATCGGCATTTTGACTTAACGAGGACTGAGTGATATACATATATAAGCATGTAAATTCACAAACACGGAAATAGCGGTTAATTATAGTAAACACAATGTCCTTTCCATTATACTTCATGTGAATAATTGTTATTCAAGGCCTGATTAACAATTCTACAGAACAGTGCATGATATTCCAATTAATGTTACAAATAACAGCAAAATTTTAACATTATATTATTAGTAATATGAAATTAAGAAATAGCAAAAACGTGGTAAACGATCAATAAAGTATTAATGAACATTTTTGTGATAAGGTGGAAGTCCACAATGATCTGTTAGCTAATAAGACAGCAAACAAGTTTTGAGGAAAAGCCACGGATACCATCGGCGTAACGAATATTGTATTACAAATCTGAGCCACCGCAGAGGGTAGGAATGACTCATTGTTCGATTAACTAATCAGAAAGGATAAATGTGATTGTCTAATTTATCAAAGATGGCCTCGTTCCGAGATAAAGTATTCAGTCCATTTGCCTTCATCCGTTAGTAAGCACGACACGTGTCGAAACATTCCCATTGCCAAAGGCGTCTCCGATGAATTAAAGTTTTATTACTCTATAGATACATAATTTCCGTGCTTGGGCAATTTAGTTCGTGAACGCTCAATCCGATGATTTCCTTTAACTTTTCATCTGCTGCGTCCACAATGAGCGGAAGCCTGTTCCGTAAGCAGCTTCTGCTTGCGGAACTTATTTCGTTCAGTTTACTTTTTTTGGGGCGGAAGAAAATTATGTACATACAAAATTTATCGCTTGCGTTTTGTGGAAAACAACTCGGGAGAACCGGCACGTTAAGGATATTTCCTTAGCGGGTGTAAAAATAAACCATGATAAGCTCACCCCGTGGCACGTCGCGTTAAAGTGGTTTGTTTTGGCTTAAACCCAGCTACTATTCTAGATTAAGCTGCGGTTGCCAATCTCTTTCAACGAGCATGGAATAGGTATAATAGGAATAAAGGTTTGCAAGTTTATGTTTGAATCGTAGAAGCAAAGATTTTATGCTGAAGTTTGTTACCATTAAACAGTATTTAGAGTGAATACTATTTTTAATGGAAACCACGACAGATATCTATTATTGTTAAACTATTTATTTAACCTTACCACTTTGTTTACAGTAGCAATTTCATTAAAACAACAATTTTTAAATATACGTAAGTACATAAAAATTATTAAAATACAGACGTCTTGGTTCCACTATTTGAACTAAATAATTAGCTTTTAATTGTAGAGCACACACACTTTAATTTTCCATTAGTCGTCAAAACGCATAGAGATATTGTTTTTTACCTTTTTATAACTTTATTTTGGACCCTCTAAACCTCTAAAATTATCTTTGATTTTTTTTAGAGACACATTCAAAAGTTCATCTGTAATCTTAGAACGAATTTGAGCTAAAAATACCATGTCGTATGAGATTCCATACACAAGCATATTAATTTAAATGCTTCCCATATTTTTATATTCAGTGAAAAGAGCCATTTTTCCGTATTGATCATCTTTTTACGCATGCTTTACGCTTGTATTAAAAATAAATCCGCGATATCATCAGCAAACGAGACATTTTCGTCTTGACCTAACTTTACTACACACATAAAGTTTATATGCTCCATATTTAACATCGAGGTGGCTGGTATAAAAAATCGTTGCTTCACCACAAGGAGCGTATCACGCTATCAATATTCAAATTGAAGGTTCCCGCTGAAAGATCTCAGACACAGAACACCATTATACGGTGATAGGCAAAGAATGCCTCACTTAGGGACCCCAGCCGACCCTTTTATCTGGAAATAAGCTTATCATGTTTATGGATGCGAAGCTTTAATATAGGTAGGTTGCGGTTGGAAAGGTACAAGATAACATACTTCCATTATACAATGTACTCGGGATGCGGCCTATTCACATCGTGCGGCGTACTGAGTCATGACTGCGATCAGTTACTAGCCATATACCATGTTCATACAGTACATGTATATTGCTTCTGTAAGCACGACCTTGATAATATCTGACGACGTCGCTGACAAGACGGACTCATATTGGATATAAAGCAAATCGCCGTGATATCTATCTTTGGCATCTACGTTGTTATCCGTGATAAGAATAGGGTATTATTTCTGCGACGGTAAAATGACGTGAAGGTTTTTATGGATGTAATCTATAAAAAAAGTCAATGCTATGAAACAATAATGTACTTAGCATAAAAAGCAATGTCAAGGTGAGACTATACTATTCGCCTGAAAAAATAACTTTTACTAACAGCACCATCAAGACGTGACCAAGAAGTTTTTTTTATTTCGCATTCACAAAGATAGTTGAAATTGTTTTCAATCAAGAGGATAATTATTTTGATGACTTTCTTTTAACGGTATGAAAAAGTTTGAGAAAAATATTTGCGAATTCATCGGTGCCCTGCCACCCACCACCCTGCAAATAACTATGTATAGTTATTTCAGTTATTTCTATTAACATAAACCGTCAACATTTTTTTTTATACGACAAGGAAGGCACTGCTGCTTAGCGGCAGGATTAGCGAGTGTGATATCTGATACTCGGGATTTAGGGTTCCTTCCGGGATGACAATAATAACATGTAGTTACGGTTCAACGATTTATTCCAGACTGCCGTAAGTGCCCTACCCACACATTGACAATCTCTTAACTACCTACATTACATCCCTCTACACTTAAATAGTTACCGTACTAACTTAACCTACCTATTGCTAATAGCCACCACCATAATATTATGCTTAATGTAACTTAATCTAACATGGGTGAACTTATCTACCTACTTAGGCTAACTAATCTAAATTTTATAATGCGGTTTGGTAAGCCTACATTGACGGACGGGTCGCGGCCGAGTCGGTACAGGAGTGGCGTCCGGTGACTGCACTGGTTCCTCCGGACGATGCGGCTGCTCCCCCGGGGACCCCGGGGTCAAGAAGCAGTCCTCGTCCTCCCCTCTACCGGCCCCCGCGCGCCGCGCAGGCGTCGCTGGCCCCGGTGCCACCGGCAACATTGCCGGCGACTGCTCCGACCGACTGCTAGAACTACCGAGGCTTCCTGGTGAAGGTGAAGCCTCTCGTCTTACGCTTAACTCATCTGACCTGATACCCATCGGACAAGCTAAGGAGTTTCGCGTCCTCCGTCTTAGTTGGTCTATATGCCGGTGTATTTCGTTGCCACACGTGTCGGTTATATTATAATCTGTGCTACCTAATGTTCTTGTTACCTTCCCGGGTTGCCACTTTTGTCCTCTTAAGTAAGTCCGGTACCAAATATCGTCACCTATTCCTAGCTTCCTAGTTGATCCCCCGCTAGCCGTTGATTGGTTCTTTTGGCTTTTTAATACTTTCGCTTCCCTATCTGGCCTTAACGCATCTAACCGTGTCCGCAACCGTCTCCCCATGAGCAGCACCGCCGGGCTTTCCCCCGTAGTACAATGTTCCGTGTTACGGTAATATAGTAAAAACGTATTGAGTGATTTTTGGATATCCTTTTTCTCAATAACTGCTTTTTTAATAACTTTCTTAACTGTTTTTACAGAATTTTCCGCAAGCCCGTTAGAGGCGGGATGGTAGGGAGCGGTGAATACGTGTTCTATTCCGTCTGCTTGTAAAAAAACTTGAAACTCTTTACTCGTGAAAGGTGGTCCGTTGTCGCTCACCACTTGTTTGGGGACCCCCCATCGGGCCCATAACTCACTCAGTCTATCTATAGTAGCCCCGGCTGCAGTGCTAGGTACTTGAAAAACTTCCAACCATTTGGACCTGGCGTCAACTACCACTAAGTACATTTTCCCATAAATTGGTCCCAAAAAGTCTAAATGAACCCGGGCCCATGGGCGTCCGGGCCACGGCCAGCAGCGCGGCGCGTGCTGCGGCGGCGCGTCCGCCAGCGCGGCGCACGCGGCGCACGCGCGGCACACCCCCTCCACCGCCTCGTCGATCCCGGCCCACCACACGTAGCTGCGTGCTAGAGACTTAGTTTTAATTATCCCCATGTGCGGCTCATGAAGTAACCTGACTACTTTGTCCCGACACCCCTCCGGTATGACCACTCGATGTCCCCACATGACGCAGCCTATTTCTTCATATAGTTCTACTTTCCTATTAAAATAAGGTTTTAATCCTTCTATATCGCACTGTTCCGGCCAGCCGTCCCGGATATAATTGAGTACCCTGGCCAAAATTGGATCCTTCGACATATATTTCTTAATCTCATTATAGTCTAGAAGTAATGCGTCTTGAGCAAAATGGAGATAAGTCTGTTCTGGAATTTTATCGCATAGATTGTTAGACGATTCCATAATGTTCGGTAACCTAGACAAGCTGTCCGCGCAGTTATTGTTCGTGCTAACATATTCGATTTCATAATCATAAGCTGATAAAATTATGGCCCATCTTTGCATTCGACTAGCTGTCATAGTAGGTATACTACTGCTCGGATTAAAAATCGATACTAATGGTTTGTGGTCCGTGCGCAACGTAAAATTACGACCATATAAGTACTGGTGAAACTTGTTTACAGCAAAGATAATAGCCAAAGCCTCGCGATGAATCTGCGAGTAATTACTTTCTGCGCTATTCAAGGTGCGAGATGCGTACGCGACGGGCCGCTCGCCCGCGCCGGCCGGCCCCTCCTGCGTCAGCACCGCGCCCACCCCCCGCGCGCTCGCGTCACAAGTCACTATCAACCGCTTCCCCGGGTCGTAATGAGATAGCACCCCCGCGCCCGATAATGCTTGCTTCACCTACTCGAATGCTCGATCGCACTCCGAACACCAATACCAGTCTACCCCCTTACGTAATAAATTATATAAAGGAGACAACATTGAGCTAAGGTTCCTTATGAATCTACCAAAAAAATTCACTGTCCCCAAAAATGATCTCAATTCAGGAACATTCTGTGGTTGCCTCATTTTTATAATTGCGTTTATTTTCGTCATGTCCGGCTTAATCCCCTCTCTAGATACTACGTAACCCAAATATGTAACTTCATTAGCCAAGAATACACACTTACACTTTTTCAATTTCAATCCGTTCGAAACTAAACGTTGAAACACCGTTTCCAATGCATGTAAATGCTCCTCTTTAGATCTACCTCCTACAATGACGTCATCTAAAAAAATTTGAACGTTCGGAATGTTGCCTAATAAGTTCATCATTATCCGCTGGAATATACCTACGCTCGATGACAATCCATAAACCAACCTATTATATTGGAATAAACCTAAGTGTGTGTTAACCACAGTATAACGCTTAGAGTCGTCCAATTCAATTTGGTTGTAAGCCTGCGAGAGGTCTAGTTTACTAAAATACCTATTTCCGTTTAAGTTAACAAGAACATCTTCTATTTTTGGTAGCGGGTAACGGTCGACCAACAAAGACGGATTCAGGGTAGATTTATAGTCTGCGCATATTCTCAATGAGCCGTCCGGCTTGTTAATGGGTACCAGAGGAGACGCCCAGTCGGAGCAGTCGACGGGTGTGATGACGCCGGCGCGCCGCATGGCCGCCAGCTCGGCGTCGACGCGCTCGCGCAGCGCGTAGGGCAGCGGCCGCGCCCGGTGGAACACGGGCACCGCGCCCTCGCGCACCCGCAGCGTCGCCTTGCCCCCCGTGTACCGACCCAGTCCGCCGCTGAACAATTCTTCATATCTGTCGAGCAATTGTTTAACTTCTTTAGTCATTTGCACATTATGACTGTCTCCGAAGAAATTACAATAAAATTTAGGTATTTCTATACCCAATTCTGTTAGCCACTGCCTACCTAACAACGACGTTGTGCCCCCTTCTATTACAAACAATTCCAGTGGTTTACATATTTCGTTATAAGTTACGGTAGGTTTGATTATACCTAAAGGTTTTATCTTCGACCCGTCATAAAATCTCAACACAGTCTTATCATTTTCTATGTTCAAATGCGAAAAATGTTTATTGTATGTGGCCTTACTAATACATGAAATTGCAGTGCCCGTATCAATTTCCATTTTAACTATAGCTTTATCTATTTGTATAGGCAAACTTACAGATTGGTAGTTATTTAAGCATAAATGGTGCATTTCTTCTTCGACGTCCCCGCTGTACTCCTCGCTACTTTCGCGATCAGCATCGTTATAGAAGAAACTTCTTTGCGCCGGCGCCCCCGCTCGAGCTGGCCGCCCGCGCCGGGCCGCTGCCGCCGGCGCCGGCGCCGGGCCGGGCGCTCCCCCTCGGCTCGGGCCCGCTGTCCCCCACTCCGGGCACACCCGCCGCAGGTGCCCCGTGCGCTGGCACTTGCTACAAACATAATCACGGAACCGACAACTCGCGTAACTATGGCTCCGCGCCCCGCAAGCATCACAACACGACCCTTGGCTATCGCCCGGCAAATAACGCTGCGCACCGATGTCCGTGCCGCGCCGTTGACCTCTGCCGACTGACCCCGACCTACCGCGTCCCGCGTAAGTCACCGCATGTATTGCGCCCGCTTCGCTCGTACTCCGAACCGTTGTTTGTTGTTCCACTATCGCTGCATCCCTCTCCGCCGCCTCCAATGATGTCGCTAATTTCACCGCGTTCGCGAAGGCCACCGTGTCCTCCTCCGCGAACAATCTTTGTCGTATGACGTCACTGTGCAACCCACATATAAATTGATCCCGTAGATCTTCGTTTAGATGTGCCCCGAACTTGCAATATTTTGATAGTCGTTTTAACTCCGCCACATAAGTAGATACACTTTCACCTACATTTTGCCGCCTTTGTCGGAAACGATATCGTTCTGCTAGAGCCGACGGCGCCGGTTGCAAGTGTTGACTCATTAATTCGTCTACCCTTTTTAAAGTTAACTCGGCCGGTTTGATAGGGCTAGCCAGGTTCTCTAGCAGCTCGTAGGCCTCGTCCCCCATGGTAGCTATCAATGTCGGCAGCTCCATGTCCTCTTTGACTTCGTTCACTTTAAAATACATGCTCAAACGGTCCCTGTAGGAGGACCACGCCCCGTTTTGGACATTGAACTCTTGTAGTTTCCCGATCGACATTTCCGTATTTTTTTTTTTTTTTTTTGCACCACTGTTGCACACGTAGGAACTATTCTCGTCGCCACTGTGATATCTGATACTCGGGATTTAGGGTTCCTTCCGGGATGACAATAATAACATGTAGTCACGGTTCAACGATTTATTCCAGACTGCCGTAAGTGCCCTACCCACACATTGACAATCTCTTAACTACCTACATTACAGCGAGTAAGATGGTGGTGGCGATCCGGACGGACCTCGCACAAGGTCCTACCACCCCACCTAGAGAGCTAAGATGAAATGCCTCTTGTGCACGTAATTACACCGGCTGTCTTACTCTCCTCACCGGAGCACAATCGTGCAAGCACTGCTGCTTAGCGGTAGGATTTGCGATTAGCTTAATTTGAGACTAGGCCAATTGATGTCAATTGTCCCATGATATTATCATTATTATAAACATATATAAATACGTACCTCGGCGGGTCAGGCGCGTACTTGGCGACGCAAGTGAGGTTGATGTCGGAACCGGCGCGTACGAACAGCTCCGGCCCGGACAGGATCTCAGCTTTTGACACTGTAAAGAAACACATATTCAAACTATGTCACATATTTCATTTCATTTATTTTATTCTTAAGTCATGTACATAGCAGTTAAGGTGCTACAGAAATAATAGGCAGACCATGACGCCCTGTAGGGGCACACAATAGTCTTAAAAGTAAGAAAACTATAAGTATGAATTTACGTCAATTGGACTAATGTACTCGTATATTACGAGTATTTATAAGCAACGTACGGAGTATTTGCTCTCTTACAAGTGCGCATTGTCCGTACGCAGTCACTATAGCAGCTTATGCAGCTGTTAAATAATGTGGGTCCTTAAAACACGGGTGTGTTTTTATGAAACGAGGCGAAGCTGAGTTTCATAATAGGATCACGCTAGTGTTTTAAGGTCTAATTATGTAGAGTTGCATAGACTACTTTTAGCTACGTTATATTAATTCAAAATTTGGCAAAATATATCTACACAGTCTATCTATCTATAAGTACTCTAAGATGGTTTCAGTAGCCGAAGGTACAATAAACCTGTCACGAATATGACTATTTTTTTTCATCATAAACAAACATACCGAGCGTTTCGTATATATATTTTTTTTTTACTGAGGCCTATTTATAAATTGTATTGGTTTTTGAAGACGAAAATTTATTGTCGCATGATGGTCATTACCTACGGTTTCAGAACGCATAATAGAGGACTTATGATATGTGTGTAGATAAAGTAAGTTTTCACTCGTAAGAGTAACGGTTCGACTGAATCTGTTTTTCTTGTCTCGGCCGAATCAAGACCTGACTGAGAACAATAAAATCTCGGCCAAAACCGAGACCGAGACGTGATGCGAATGCGATGATAATACAAATATAGGTTATTTTGTGCAAAACACGTTTTACTACGATGCCATGGTCAATATTCTCGACGAACTAGACCGAGATCTCGACCTGATTTTTAGCCGAGAGTGAGATCTCGGTCGGCAGTAAGAGCAAGCTAGAGAGTCGCTGGGACGTGCTGTGCCCTAAGCACGACTTGTCGAATCCTGCGTTACGTTACGGTTATCGTATCGAGATCGAGAAATCTCATACTAAATTTTAGTTCCAAATACGCTCACGGGCGGGCGCTGTTCCAAACGTCATACAAACTCGTTATAGTTTACTATTCGATTTTACTTGACGCAGGATTCGACAAGTCGTGCTTAGGGCACCGGTGTGAGTACTAACTCTGTGCGTTGTTTTTAAACTAAAAATAACAACTAAGTAACTGAGGGTCGAGCACTTGTTTTCGAATACTAGGTAACGTAACGTAATCGAGTAGTAAGAGTAACGTTATCGAGAAATTTATATGACCTTTGGAACAGCGCCCGCCCGTGAGCGTATTTTGAACTAAAATTTAGTATGAGATTTCTCGATCTCGATACGATAACCGTAACGTAACGCAGGATTTGACAAGTCGTGCTTAGGGCACTGATTCAATAAATTAAAAATAATAGTTTTAAACGAAATATCGTGAGGTCATCAAACCTAGTAAGGTAATCACGGTCAATACCCCGTTCTGAATATGTTTAGAGGTAAAAGACGGCGTCAGCATTTAGCTTATCTTTGCATAAAATTATTTCAACCACTTTTGAGGGGGACGAGATACACATGAACAGCACTTTAGGTAGTGATTAAATCCCGACACAACATTAATATTAAACTTTATTAGTTTGCTAGTGAATGGCTTATTGAGCTTTTTTCTATATTTTAGTTTTATTAGAGACTGTTTCAAAAAATCGTTTGAATGTCACATCAGTAGGTACAGGAAAAATAACCAAATACCCTTGCTCCTAAAGAATCAGTAAAATTTTATCTACCGATCCGGCGGCTATTCCCAAGTTTAGGCCAGCTTAAAGTGTAATACAAACTCCATTAAAGGGATCCTCGAATAACAAAACCTTTTTAAGCGATACATTATCTAATAACATTTCAGGTTACCTTCCAATAAAACGCTCTCGTGTTTATCTACTTAGATTTTATGACCCGTAAACTTAACTGCACAATAATATTCTATTGTAGCATGTAGACTAGGAGCGTAGCGGTCGTAGCTCGTAACCCGTAGCGCTCGCATAGCACTTGCTACGCCGTTCTCTTATCACGATTTAATAGATAGCGAAAGTAATAACAATCATTCAATACTGGAACAGTAAAGTTCACCTCAGTTCTACCATTACAGTTATCGATCGCAATGGATCGGATATGACATTAAATTATGATAGGTACCTCATGAAACTTTTGCCTCGGTTTTTATGTAAGGCTGATTGAAGTAACCTTGTCCAATATTAAGTAGATTAGTTGTTCGTTCGATTTGTTCGGTTGGCCATGTTCTATTAGTAATTGTTTAATATACATAATACATACTAACGAATCACACACTGACAACATTTGTATGAAAAGTGACCCGTTGTTTTTGCTCGTCTGTATAGTATGTGATATTATGCATACATTAAAACGAAACTTGCGTAATCAAATCGACCGAACTTTTTATATGGAAGTAAAAAAAACAACGGTCTGAATGGAGAGCCTTGGGGGAGGCCTATGTCCAGCAGTGGACGTCTTTCGGCTGACATGATGATGACGATGATAAAAAAAAACAAATGTGTTCAGACATTGCTCACTAGCAATTTCATAACTCTATACTATAGTTAAGTGGAATATATTGATGAAAGTTCTGTAACTGTAACTGAAGTATTGAATTTGATACTAAGTATGTTGATCTATCTTATTATACATCTTTTCTTTCACCCGTTGCATCTTCCAAGATTCATCTGACCACCACACCACCACCACCACACCACACCACACCGCACGATTACCATACCACATGATTAAATACCAAAAGATATAAGAACAGTGCCCTAAGCACGACTTGTCGAATCCTGCGTCACGTAAACTCGAATAGTAAACTATAACGAGTTTGTATGACGTTTGGAACAGCGCCCGCCCGTGAGCGTATTTGGAACTAAAATTTAGTATGAGATTTCTCGATCTCGATACGATAACCGTAACGTAACGCAGGATTCGACAAGTCGTGCTTAGGGCACTGTTGAAAGCATCTTTTTGTAAAGCGAATGTCACAGAAGATTTGGTTCACTTTGATTAAACCAATGTGAATATCGGAAGCAGAATTACTATAATTTGCATCGAAACTCAGTTAGCTCTGTTCTCAGTATTTTTAACTTTAGGGTAGTAACTTTAGATTAGATTACTGTGGGAATAATAAGTACCTACCTTTTTTAGTTTAAAAATAAATGTTTTGTTTTTGGTTCTGTATGATAAAGAATTTACATAAATAAACACATAACATAAAATATTCATATAAATTTTATGCACATTTTGTATAATTTAATGTAGAAATTTAGACGTCTTTTTTAGGGTACGTATTGGGTAGGTACATTCTAGGGTTTGGATAAAAAAAATCTTACCTACCCATTACTTTCCCTATTCTTTATAACTATTATCCCACGATATTTATGTATATTTACTTATTTATTATAATTTGTTCCGTCGGACTTTATCGAGGCTCTAAGTACCTACCTACTTTGAAAGACCTTTGTTTCGGTAAGGATAGTGTTTTTCTCTTACAAACTTTAATGTTTGTAATATCAGTAGAATGCAGCTAAATTGCAGATTCAAAATAAAGTGTCAATGTATAGTAATAATATAGTAATTAATGACAGCTAATTTAACGTTTAACTTTTAGATTTTAACCCTATCGTATCGAAATCGAGAAACCTTGTACAAAATTTTAGTTCCAAATACGCTCACGGGTGGGCGCTGTTCCAAATGTCATACAAAATTACTCAATAACATTACTACTCTATTATATTACGCAGGATTCGAAAACTCGTGCTCGACCCTCTGAACAGCCATGAACGTTACTTTATCAACTTTTGAGAGACTTTTGACCATATTAAAAGCGCCCCTTAGATAAAAATAATAATACACAGGGACGGATATACTCTTAACTTTACATTGTTTATTTATAAGCTCCAGGTAAGTTTTGTGATAATCCCATTCTTTTGCTACTTTCACAGTACTATTAATTTTAATTTTCCACTCTCTAAGGAAGCAAGGAAGTAGATTTAATCATATAAACGTTTCAATTAACGTAAGTGGCCTGTTATAGTGAATAGGGCATGCCCATCTCACAGTTACTAACCACGTAAGGAATCTGATAAAATATTTATAGCTAAATTATATTCTATTAAAACGAAGGTTCATACAGGTGACCGGACCACAACAGCCAGTAACTGTGTATTTTCCCTTCTCTATTTTGTATTATTTAGATTCGACTGTGTATCTTTTAAGCAACAAGTCGCATATTGTGCTCTCCTGATAAATTTGAATGTTATTTGTACCTCGTATATGTTGCAAAAGATGGAGGAAATCACAAAATTGATAGGGATACACGCAATATGAGTTTAGGATGGGAGTAAGAAGGGAAAGGTACGAGGTTGCCGCGGCGGACCCGGGCCAACATCTGTATTGTTCTTACAACGAGGCTTTTATTGAATTCCGAATATGAAATTCAATATCCAAAGAAGCCGTTACTAAGTAAGCAGGTACGCATAAATCGAGCAAATTAAATTAGTTTTTTAGATATCTAGTGTAAGGAAACAATCCTGATTGCTCAAACAGACCCCATTGATATTTTGATCGATTGTTAATTAGATGTACCAACCTATTTTACTTGTGCTTATGATTGTCGTTTAAGTATTAACGCGAGTAACAAAGCATTATGGCAATTTTTCGGATTTAAGCTAATGTAGCTAATAAACAAAAGTGAAATACGCAGGTAAAATGTCTATTGAATTTTATTTAAAAAGTTCATATCAGACAAAGACAAAGTTTTGGACACGATAAATTTACCAAGAGACGCAAAGGGCACCCAGTTCTAGAGGCAAGTTATTTATATTATATTTATGATATTATATTTATGATAACGACATTAATATTTTACTGCATGAACCACAAAAATACATTTAATACTTCTAGAATAAAACGATTACAAATTTAAGACGTGTATAACACGTGTATAAGACTATAAAAGCACATTATTTATAGTGAACATTCTACAACGAACAAACGGGGAAAAAAACGTGTAGCGATTTATTTTTTGCCATTCGATCTGACATTTTAACTACTAAAATTCTTCGTGTAATGTGCTCACGGAATATTTTAATAGAAACATTTAGGTCAGGAATTTAAAGTTTGGTTTTTCTTTTTTTTTGCAGACAAAAAGGACTTTGTCTATTCTTATAATACGGAAAGAAGTGCTAAATTGGATCAAAGTGTCAAACCTCCTTATTTGTTGTGTTGAGTGCTAGCGTTTTTTCGGGTGTTGTGACTATTAGTTATACCTATAATATAATTTATGTTAATAGAAAAGCAATTGACGTATAAACAGAGGTCCAAGCAACATGCAAAATGACAATGAATCGAACGAGGAGTGGGACATACGGCACCTGGCTTCACAGTGAAATACTGTAAGCACTTAACTCGCCGCTTGCTCTGCAGTCTACTAGTAAGACTGATGGCTACATAAATCTAGGAATTATCCGATCGATATGTGTCTCATAGCAGAGCTATTGGTTTTTCCACTACCCGTTCACAGGCAACAATTAAACCTATTTCATAATGTGTATTAACAATCCCTTTTGTCAGCTGCTCATCAACAATTTATCAATCAATGTCTACTACCTAGGAAATTTAATTTGATACGTTAAATATTCCACGCGCTAAGAATTAAATGATTAACGCGATGTTGGCTCTAACCCGCGGTTCGTGGCTGCAGTTTATTACGACGCATACCGCATACGTTGCGTCTCGAATGGGATAGTGATCCTAAAAAGCTAGTTGTGGCTAAAAGGAGATTCACCTCTTAGACATAGGATTCACATTATTTAGTTTTAATTATTTAATTAAGGTACTTCTCTAAACGTTTACAGTTTATGGCCATTTGGCATTTGTTATGTTGTAAATAGGAATTTTATTAATGTTTTACGATTTTTGTTTTATGAGTACTGCCAAGCGTACAACCTACGTTATAATGAAATTCGTATTTCTGATGGCCATAATAGTTTTATTTAGTTCAATAACTTTATTTTTAACCGATTTCGTATTCGTCTTTTTTCATATTTGTTTTGCAAACTGATCCGTTTTTCGAGGAAAACCATAATGACAATGAAAATAAACACATTACCCTCCTTTGCGTTTTGCAGTCGGGTAATAAGACACTGAAGACCGATTTTTGTATCTCCAAATAAGCTCTTATTCCATAGATACACCTACACTATCTGTGGGATAACAAACATCTGGGGATGGAAATATCGGCCTTAAAATTTTCAATTTGTATTGGTAACATCTCTGTTTAATAAGCTCCTGTGGTTTTAATTAGAATATCGTTTTTAGTATATCAATTACAGAGCCAACGTCTTAGAAACTCTTTTCAAATCTGTTCGAAAAGCTTCGTGTCTTGCTTAGTTTTGTAACTAAAAACACATTTACTTCAATGGATAATTGCCGTGGAAAAGGGGTTAGAGGGTAGGACAATAAAGGAGGTGAAGGGTGAAGCAGGCGGTCCGACATTACGTGCGCCTGTCTCTTTCACCCTCTTTTTCGCCCTATCTTTCAGATCCTGTACCTCGCGGGCGAGAACAACTAAAGAAAATAGCTCAAACAAAACGTACCAACAACAGTGAGCCGAAACGACAGGCTGATCTTCGGCTCCGTGGACACCTGGCACTCGTAAGCTCCGGAATCCCGAGGCTGCGCCGGCGCCACCCGCAGCGTCCACTCGTCAGAGCCGTCGGCGTGGAGCGCCGCGAACCGCGCGTCGCTGCTGTACGTGTGCACGCCCACAGTCAGGATGTGGAGGTCCCGCTTGCGTATCCAGGACACCTGGGGACAATAGACGTATGAATATTAATGTATATTTGCTCTCTCCAAAGTTAGCGCGATCCATTTGTGTATATCCGCGCGCTCACTTTTGCTAGCTACGTCGCGTCTCGCACAGGCTGGCCAGTGTGCGCGGTTTGAATATTTTAGGAATCGCGTAATCACTACGTCACGTTACAATAACAGCTTACGTGAGCGAGAGCAACAGGAGTGATTAATGATAATACAATTCATAATAATATCATTTATCACCAGCTATTAATGATTTGACACGTCTCACTTTCTTGAATGGCCGATCAAAGATTAGTGGAGACAAAGAGTTGCAAGTCCGAAGGAAAAGCATTTGCGAAGTCGTATTTCAAGTGGATAAGAAAACAAAATAAAGGAGTTTTCGAATCGAGCTCATACGATAGACTGGCGTGAGCTGAGCTACGTGTTTGCAATTGTGGAGAATTATTTATTTTATTATTAGCCTGATCTGTCCCACTGCTGAGCAAAGGCCTCCCCCCAATACTTCCACTGCTTTCGGTCCTTAGCAATCAGCGGCCAGTCCTTCAAGAAGGAGTCCAGTTCATCCCGCCATCGCCGTCTAGGTCTTCCGGGTCGCCTCTTCGAGTTTGTGGGACTGCGCTCCATGGCCCGCTGGCAAACCCCGCTTTTGGACTTCAGAGCGTCCGTCAAAGACCAAGTTTGAGCACCGTAGGTGAGAATTGGAAGTTGTGGAGAAATCAAATGAAATTTTTGTCTAACTAATAATATACATTCTAAATCTTTCTTGACCGTGAAGTTGTTACGTTTTATTGCCGAGTAGCATAACAGTTACAGGTATCCGAGTATAAATTGATGTAGTGGCTTAAGTTAGTCGCGCGCATGGGCTCTCCCAGCATCAGGCAGGCACCTAGATCCAAGCGGTGAATGATAAATGGCATAAAAATCCAGCCTCCAGACGCAGCCATGTATACAGGGTAGCTATTCTGGAGAGATTTAAGTCTCATATTTAAGTTGACAATCATTATTTTATTTGCTTGTGAGATTTTTCATTCATTACAAATTAATAAATAATAACCGTGTAAAATGTAAACCCCCAGAGACTACGAAGTACACCTTGCCGCTATACGACAACAATGATGGAAATGTACCTACTACCTAGTGGGGCGTCTAAGGTGGTATTTATTATTGATATGGACCGTTGGAAAGTACGGCCTGAATCAACGAATGATTTATATCTTACAATATTAAGGCCGAAATGTTTCTAAGTTTTTTTTTTCGTTTTTGTGATTAAAGAAAATCAGAAAATGTTTTTTTTCAATTTCTTTTAGTTTAGGCACACCACAGCATTAATTATTTAACAGCCTCGCTACAGTAGTTATTTACTCGTATTTTTCTGGAGAATTACTTAATAGAGACGAGTAGATATTACATGATATAAATGAAAAAACTTTACTCAGTCATTGCGTGGGCAACCAAGTTATTTTTGTCTGAGCTTATTGTGATTTGTGGTACATAATTTTGATTACTAACGTTTTTTGCAAGGTCAATGCAAAAGTGAGCTCGGAAGGTTCTCTCATGTTTCGTAAATTTTCAATCAATATTAAAACTGAATTAGGCAGAACAAGTGAAGCAAAAGTTAGTCATCGTTAGTCAAAACTGTAGATAAGGTCATGTAAAAAGGTAAAAATAATGCTACTGAATAACATTTATACATAACGATATCTATGAAAATATTTCGAGTCTCAAACCTTAATTTTAACAGCCATATGAACTTTATTATTTCGTCTATAAACGGCAAAATCAATTCTACGAAAAAAGGTAATTGAAGTGATGGCTCCCTTTTTTGATTCCATGAAAAATATACTCGATAAAACATCAGAACATCCATAGATAGTATATTTTCAAGTCGAACCTTCAAGCGTTTCAAACTAAAAATTATTTCTTAGTAAAAACTTTAACGAGTAGGTAATAAGTGCGGTTGCAGCATTTGAAAGTACTTTTATCATATTTGTATTCCAGATTGTTATCTATTTGTCATGTTTAGTTCTCCTCCAACAACGTTAAGTGAGGGCACCTTCTGCACACAGTAAGCTTACCGTGTTGAACCAAAATTTGACGCCTGAATGCACAAAACGCTTGCAATATTCGATTAACGGGTATCTACATCAAGCTTACACTGCGTTCGGATTTAGCAAACATGCTAGAAATTCGTTAGTTATTTGTCGGGAAATGGTTAGTGACGTAACGCATAGGTATGTGTGCTGGATTGACTTGAGTGGGTGGTAGCTAGGTCATGCATGAGGCCAAACGGAAGATGATTTGCGAGTTATACGCTTAATATGGTATAGATTCAGGCGTAACTTTCCGGGGGAACATGTTACAAGTAATGAAAACAAAATAATCAACGCAAACGCTACTAAACCCACAATATAATGCGCTGATTATTTTATTTTCTATTTGCGGAGGGAGGGCGGGAAAACTAATTGTATGAGCATGAATACTCAGTACAGACGCGGCTATTTTGCATGACTATACTGCACTACTTCGCGGAGGAGCTAATTAATTAAATCCATTACATGTTAGCTATAAGCTTGTTCGATTGAGGAGCGCCTCAAAGATCCGGAGGCATCGAACGGTAGAATGTCCGCGATCCCACTGCGGCCCTATAACGGCTAAGCGGATAAACGCCGGTTTGTTTTTAGTGGGTTGGTATATGCATAATTATGCTCCTATGCTCCCTCTGAGAGGGAGTGCAGGAGGAGAGACTCCCACATAACCCCCCAATATGACCTACCCCGGGTTGGGACCACCCAACCAATGCGTAATGCATTTTCACATCGATAAAAAAGGCTCCTCAAAGATACGCTGGATCCTATTACATTTTTGTTGCATTTTTAATGCATAAGAAATAATTAATTACTCGATAAGATTATTGCAGTACCTGGTATGCTATCTTCAAAAGTTATTTATAGCTCTTTCAGCAAGTGGCAAATTAGTTGACACTCAGTACTTACCAATAATATCAACGCATACTGATCGAAATCGCATCATGAAATCCAAATTAAATTTGCCCACAAAATTAATCAACGCTAAATACGTAGAAAAGAACTTTTATCAATACGACAGCAATGACATCTGGTCCTGATTTGCATTCAAACTGATTATTGTAGTGAAATTGCATAATTGATTAACTTACTACATACAAGTTTTAATTAATGAGGTCGGCGTATTCATAAGTTTATACGATGGAGGCATGTCATGTTCAACTTCTGTAACAAGTTACAAATTGACGGCAAGCTCGCCTCACCTAGTTTCCATTAGGACGAAAACCAACATCTAAAATTATGTGCGATAGTCCAAAGTCCAATTTTATTGCAAGAGCCCGGAGGCAAAGTAGAGTATCTTAAAACGAACGCAGAAATAAATCCTACCAATTAAAAGAACTGAAAAGACTTCAGACACCGTAAAATTTTAGCGGTGATACTTAATTTTGTAACAACTGTAAAAGGTCCCATAAAAAATAACAGCATTCGTAATTTACGATCCAGTTGCATTACAAAGTGAGTGAGGGTCTGTACTTATGACACTTCCATTTAATGTGGCGGGATCACGAGTTCTATTTGAATTTGTATTCAGGGCGTTTCGCTCGAGGTTTTAAAACTTTCTTCGGTCACGGTTTAAAGCGGGAGAGACGGAACTAACTGGATATAACTGGATATCCCCACCATTCTTTCTCGACGCTCAAGTTTTTATGGGTCAAGCCCAGATCAGGCAGGATTGGATTCATTGCGGTATAAAACGGAATGAACTCGTCACTATTTTGAATTGCTTAATGTGTATTGATTCGGTTCGCTGCGGTTGAACGAAACAAATAAAATGCTGGGTTCAGTTTCCGAAAAAGATAGGATTCCGCTATCGGGGATAAAATGTTTTAAATGTTTTTTTGTCGCGACAAAATGAAATCGGCAGGTCAAAGGTGAATCGGCGCAATCTACGGAGCGAATGAGCCAGCCCCTTCACTAGCAATTTGGCCACTATTCAGTCGCCGCTCGCATCGGAAACCACATAAAAGGTTACCCACTCTTGTATGAATACTCGTAGTGCCTTACTGCTAAAAAGCCAATCTTTTTATTTCACTATTATTTAATGAAAGTGCTGGTGTATTGAAAAGGGACCATTTGTTTACATTCCAGTAAACCTTTGATCCCATAGGAAATTTTGATCCAGCAATATCAGACGAAATCTACTTTGAGGGAAAGAGGCTTAGTCTTAGGCCACTTTTACGTGACCTGCAAATCAATCCCAAGGTGAACCTTACAAACTTACCTACTATCAAGTAAGAAGAACATCGGGTGACAAGTTTTGCGCCATCTTACACAATAAATGGTGTACGGGAAACATTTAGAGGAAAACCAATACAATAATAACACATATAAATTATCACTCTGCAATGAAAAAGTTCATCAATAGCCGGGATTATGTAATGAATAGGCCTAACGTTCCGTATATGTAACTGTAGAATGTTTCAAAAGTTTAGCGCTCTAAAAAAGAGCCGTGTTTGCATATGAACGGTCCGAAGCAAAAGGGATGGTCCGGTGTTGTACCAGTCGGCCATTCAGGCGCCGGTGCGTAAAATAGTACAGATAGATTAGGTTTTATGAACGTGGCATATAGAGTAAAACGTATAAACAAAGTTATGGTATTAAGTTATTCAGTTATTTATACATGAAACTAGCTTATGCCCCACGACTTTGCCCCCTCGAAATATTTCAAAATGGGCTAGTTCCCTTTCCCGTGTTAATTTCGAAAAATCCCTTCTTAATGCACCTCTAGGATACTCAAGGCATATGTTTGCCAAATTTGAAGTCTCTAATTGCAGTGGTTCAGGCTGTGCGTTGTCTGTCAGTCAGACAGTCACGGTACAGAATATGCACGCATGTGTGAGTTGTTTCAGCCAATATACATTTTGAATGTATGTCCCACGTTGGGCAAAGAAGTCTTCTCGGATTAAGTGGGCTTGGACTATATTGTCCACGCAGGCTCAGTGCGAAATTGGAACTCAAGGAAAATTTGTTATGTTATAAAACGCTGATTGTATACATGAGAGAAAAATCGTGCATTGCAGTAGCGAATGGCACTCGACCGATCACTTATAACTCGCTAGCCTCGCCCCCGCAATGTAATGCAACTGCAGAGGGCTTTAGGGTATTAAGTGAGACTATTGCTTATAGTTTAACTTTCTCTGTTTTGTTTATTATGTAGTCCGAAACATGTCGGGCTGAACTCGACTTATATACGTGGGTGATCCGTTTTATTTTACTATTAAGTAGTGTTTAAATTTGACTTGCTTTATCCTTTTTTTTTAATAGTATTATTTAACGATTTGATAAAACAACGTGTCGAACAGTCTTTGATAATCTAACTGACGGACTAATTAGAATCGTTGTTCTTTACCTAAGACACACCCTTTTTGTAAGGGAGTACCTAATTCGATTCAGAGATTTCGTTATAGCTCCATATTGAGCCATTGAAAGTAAGAGAAGTCTTGATAATTGATGACAGACTATCTAGTAAATACTATAACCTAACCAACTTAAAACGTTGAAAAACTCCAGACGTTGTCATTTTTAAGTTAAATATAAAACGGGTGAACTGATTTTAATGAAACTTAGGTAAGACTGAGAACCATCTAGATTAAACCAGCTTTCGTTTTAAAAAAATGCATCGAAATCGGTCCATCCGTTTGGGAGCTATGATGCCACAGACAGATACACAGATACCCAGATACATACCCCATAGATACCCCTCTTTTTGGGTCGGGGGTAAAAAACAGACGAAAGCTATTGGTAAATATAAGTAAGTAGGTACTGTAAAAATGCGTTACCTAACCATCGACTCAATTTCATTCCCACGACTTCCACGCAGAAATACCTGTCACATTAGAAACAAGAATATCACATAAATTCTGACTCCGAATACCAAATGATTGATCGCGACTTCTGTTTGATCTACGTTTTCACAATGGAAGTAAAATTATTATGATTAAGAAGTCGTCGATGTAAATTACACAGTGATAAAAGGAAATGGCTTACGTTCATAGATGTGAAGACGTGTCTTGCGATTTAGTAAGGTATTATCTTTCTAATGACACCTTTTCCGTTCTCAAAAGTTTAATCTTTGAGCCATTCATAGTTACGAGCATTTCGCTGTCAATTAACCAACACGCAACTTCCACACAAGTCTAATCGGCGCGTTCAACAAGCTTCCACCATAAATAAAATTTACCAATCAATTTTAATACAGCCCAACCCAACACAATGAGTGACCAGTGCCCTAAGCACGACTTGTCGAATCCTGCGTTACGTTACGGTTATCGTATCGAGATCGAGAAATCTCATACTAAATTTTAGTTCCAAATACGCTCACGGGCGGGCGCTGTTCCAAACGTCATACAAACTCGTTATAGTTTACTATTCGATTTTACGTGACGCAGGATTCGACAAGTCGTGCTTAGGGCACAGTTGGTGTCACTGTCGCTTGAGGTTCTGAAGTATGGTTGTGAATGTTTGTTATTACGAGCGTGAAAACAAAGTTTACATTTAAATCATATTTAATACCGTAGAACCGTACCGTAAAATATTGAGCACGCCACAGTGTTGCGCAATCCCCTTTTGTTCGGAAGAAAAGGAGGACGAAAATTTCCGAAAGATAAAATTGTCTTGAAGCAGTGGCTAAATTGACCCGTAACTCATATTTGCCATAACAAATTTTCAGTATTGCAAAATATTTGCAATAATATATTTATTGTTTTTTTTTATCCTCACACTACATAGAGACTCTACTGGTAGAGAACGCTCTTTAGCGATGAAGCCGCCCATTGCAGTGCATTTGTTTTGCCTGTTATGTGGTGTTCAATAAAGAGTTATTGTATTGTATTGTACACTAGCGCCTCTAGAGGCGAATTCATACACCTTAATAACCCTCATTCGTTAGATGCATTAATTATACTGAACAAAATCATCACTCAAAAATTATTGCGATTTACAAGACATCAGTCCGCCTTATAATTTCACGTAACTCATATTGCTATAATGTATAGGCTAGCGTTTGACAAAAATACATCTACTTGTGCGCTATCTAACGATTTGGAAAGATCATGTTTAGTAGGTTACGGAGTCTGGAGAAGCTTAATTTTAAAAACATAATTCTAAAAATCATGTAGTTTTGAAATCAAACGTTTACAGTTATTAACAAAAAGAAACTAAAGTATGTTGTTTTATAGAAAGAATATTATATATAGTAATAGCTGTGGTTGACTTTAGCGATCCCCCGACACCGACGACGCTTAGATAAAAATTTTGCTAAGTATATTGAACTGAAAGGGCCAATCCATACTTCCATCCATACTACTTAATCCATACTAACAAAATACGTTATGCATTATTTTTTACTTTTTTTAGTTTTTTTTGTCGGCTTTTTGTTTGTCTGCTTTTTTTGTCGGCGGTTTTTTAAATTTTTAATTTAAGTTTTTTATTTTGTGTTTCTTACATTCACTTCACAATATAATTATATTTTATTATTTGACTTAAACCAACAAAAAATCCAAGACATCAACGAGCTCCCGGATTACGAGTTTCCGAACTTAGCCATACTGAAGACATGCTCGGGCTCTCACATCTGGGATCTGAACTTGAGACATTTAAAAGTTTAATATCTCAAAAACGGAAGGACCGATTTTTATAAAACTTAGCAAAGAACCATCTCGATTAAACTAGCTTTCGATTAAAAAAGCCGTTCATCCGTTTACGAGCTACGATGCAACAGACAGATACACAGACACACAGGTACACAGATACACATGTTAAACTTATAACACCCCTCTTTTTCGTCGGGGGTTAAAAGAGTAGGTACCACGTTAAAATACCAAGTTGATTCCTTTTTATTTTGAAACGAACCGATATTTGTTTGTAGTTGTCGTTTCTCATTTCAATAAATATTTGAGTAACCAAGTTTGTTAACCTTAACATTTCGGTTGCCCAAGCCATTTCATTGTGACGTAAGTATTCTCAATTTTATTTCAACACTTTTACTGATACTTTTAGAGTGTTTGATAAGTTGACATCTTCTATTAATAGGTTTTTAAGACACGGAAGAGACCGGACCTTAAAGGTGTATACGTGGGCAGATATATCGGATGCTAAATGTTTTCTGTGAATTAAGTACCTACATGAAAATCCGTAAAGCTGTTTCGAAGCTTTTGAAGGGTAAGCAGTGGGCTAAGCTCACAATAAATTTCCAAACAATCTAGAAAGAGATGTTAATAGAGACCTAAATATGGTAACTAACCATGTCACGGGCTCTATGTTCCACATGCCTGCTGTCACGGGCCATGGCCCGTGATAATAGATAGTTCTAAAGCAAGAAGCAAATATGAACTGAAAACTCATCTCATTTCATAGATCCACGAGATGACATTTTAGTTGAGCGCGTTTGAACTTTAAGAAGGCAGGCAGCTTTAAACTTGGTTTCTGTGACTTTTCGAGGGAGTCGAGGTTCACACGTACAGAACATGCCTACGCTCATGTCATTTGTCAAGTTCCTACAAATTTCCATAAAACAAAACTTTTATACAAATGCCAAAGCACGCACACACAATCCACCATCTAAAATGACCATCGTACTTATTGACACATTTGTAAGAGAAGAAAGACCGCGTTAACATCTTTCGTTTATGCCGTTTGCTTGTAAACGTTCTATTGACACAGGTCCAAGAATGAAAGGAATAAATATTGGAACTTACCGCTCTATCGGCCAGGTTCCTAACTCGACAGTGCAAGTACGCTGGCTGTCCGACGGCCGCGGTGGCTTCCCGCTTCGTACTATTGTCGAAGTAGGGCTGCCCCAATGGCTCCCAGCCCCCGCCATCAGCTGATACACCTGCACAAAACAAACAGTAACACTTTGTTGTCGGTGTGTACTGAGGCCCGAGTACGAATATTCGAAACCTGCGTCACGTAAAATCGAATAGTAAACGTTATCGAGTTTCTGTGACGTTTGGAACAGCGCCCGCCCGTGAGCGTACTTGGAACTAAAATTTAGTATGAGGTTTCTCGATCTCGATACGATAACCGTAACGTTACGCAGGATTCGAAAAGTTGTGCTCGACCATCTGCACTTGGTCTGTTGGAACAATTTGGATCTAATCATAAATCGGCTTTCTAAAGAGTCGAATGTAAAGAAAAAGATAGTGTAGTTTCTGTGCCCTAAGCACGACTTGTCGAATCCTGCGTCACGTAAAATCGAATAGTAAACTCTGACGAGTTTGTATGACGTTTGGAACAGCGCCCGCCCGTGAGCGTATTTGGAACTAAAATTTAGTATGAGATTTCTCGGTCTCGATACGATAACCGTAACGTAACGCAGGATTCGACAAGTCGTGCTTAGGGCATTGGAGTAACTTGAGAAATGGACTGCGCGAGTATGATTATTTATAATTATATTTTTTTCTCTGCCAGTAGTACCGCTTAATAGTTATACTGGTAAGCTTTGTGGGGACTGAATTGAATATTTTAAACATGACTAAATAAATATACTTAAAGAAAATTATAATTAAGGCTTTATTCAACACGATCTCACTGGAATATCGAAATTTAAACTAAAATCAAGAATTCCAGGAATTTCATTCAAATTAAGTATTATAAATTGGATTTTTTGTGAGTTATTTATAGAGTCAATGAAAATTGTTCTACGGAGACGTAATGCAGACCGAGCTTTGTTAAGATTGACGGCATTTTCCTTCAATTTTGGAATTATTCCGAGTGTTTCCGAAGCGTTCGGATTTTGGCCGATTACGTTCAAACACAGCTTCCATTAGAGCGATCCTTTTCAACGATAAAAACGTACTTTGTTTCCCGTCACGTCCCGTTATTTTTTATGCCCCCACTTCTTGGACATTAACCGGGCCGTTTTGTAAATATTTCGTTTTGCAGTCAGCTTATTGAAAAAGAATTTTTTGTTGTTCGCGAGATAAAAGAGTTTCATTTGTCTGGATTTGAAATAAAATTGCGTTAACGGCATGACTGTTGGTTAGGCTTTGTAAAGAAAACAATGCGCTATTGGCGTCATTAACAGAGGCATTGTTGGGCCGGTGACTCGATTCATCGCTTTTTAATCGCTCGCTGATCAGTATTAACTGAGCCAAGTTTCGTTGAATGAGTTAATTTAAACGTATTCATCATAGTTATGAAAAGCTTATCAGTTGACAATGACGATACTTCACAATAAAGTTAAGAAAAAATGTTAAGAGATAAATCTGGATAGAAGTAAATCTGGAATTAATATCATAATAATATTATAACCGTCGTGATTGAATTCAGGGAATTGGAGATTACGCTTTGAATAACACAAAAGGAAAATATTCTACGCAAAGCCTGAGGAATTTTATTTCATTTCAGTGCTTTTGCATTTGAATGCCATTGTGCACTTGAAATATGAAATCTAAAATATACAGGTGAACTATGGCCATGAGTTCATGACATATATTTGAAAAGGAATTTAAAGTGATTTGAACTAAAACTGTACGTATAAGGATATGTTTTGTGGCACATGAGCAAATTTGTGTTAGAACAATATATGTTTACTACCCATCCCCTTCGAGTTGGTAGCTACCGCGTGTCCACTGCCCCGCACCGCATCCCTGTCCCTCTTAGTTCGTTCCGTGTCTTCTGGAACTTTTGTTGTTGTTAAGTTTTTTTTTTTTTCTCATGCAAGTTTAAGTTGTTTTTACTTTCGTTTTTTTTTTGTTCGCGTCGTTCATTTGCAAAAATAAGTAAACGTGGAAAAAGTGTAAAATACACTAAATAATGTTAACATACAACACAAACTATTTTAAATACAATTTACTCAATTAAAATCCAGACTGACTCCAAAATTAATGCATATACTTTACACTGCACTGTTGTGTTTCGGTATGGAGAGTAAGACGGCCGGTATAATTACGGGCGTAAGGGGCATTTCATCTTAGCTTTCTAGGTTGACAACGCATCTGCAAACCCTCTGGGGTTGCGGCTGCCGATGCAGTGGTGATCACTTACCATCAGGTGACCCACTTGCTCGTATGCCTTCCTCGTCATATATAAAAAAACAAGGTAATCGATAAGGTTATTTTAGATTATTTTTAAGCGCATTAACTTTAGTCCAAAAATTTATCGTTTTCGAGATACCTAATCGCGATTTTACCATTACTTCAGAAATCTCCACTTTGTTGTGTTTTGGATAGTGCGGCGCCCAAAATTTAATTGTTTTTTACGTAAATTTATACTAAACTTGTCGCATGCTCTAATATACAAGCATTCAACAGAAATGGAATGTAGATAATGTAAATGCATGTAACACGAAATAAACGGCAGTTAAAATGAAGAAAAGTTTTATTGTTTAGCCGATGGTGCCTATTTAAACTTAAATATTTCAAAGTACAAAATAAAAAGCAACCAATAAATTCCTTAGATATGAGTATTTTTCTTTTTTTGATGTATCAGACGTGTAAAGTACTTACAAAAACAAGAGTCATATTTAAATTTAATTATGACCCTCTCCTCATTCAGTATATGTATAATGTATACCAAACTATGAGTCATAAGAACTTTTTACTCACTTTTGTATTGTAGGTATGTAGTAATTTTTGTACACAAGTCTTATACTCGGTACTTATACGGGCTCAACAAAAAAGGTTAATCTTTAAGCTAGCAAGTACGAACGATAAACCAAAATGTGCAGTACCGTTTTAACTGAAACAATCTCTTGTGATATATACACTGAACAAAAAGCGAGGAAACTTACCAAACAGTATGAAAATACAGCTAAGCTCAGCCGTCCACATTGTGCCCATGCCGCTTCACATCATGTTCCACCAACACTTCACTGCCCGAACCACCGCCACTCTCTGTGATACACTGTATGTCTATACATGACTTTTATTTCACACTTTTATACATTGTCCCGAACACTCAATCGATAAGTCGTTTGATATTTAACTATACATCATGAATTAAAGCCACATTAAAACTGGTGCTTGGTACAAAATAACTGGGACATTATTCACTTACTCAGACATTTACATACATATATCATATTTACATAAGGCATATTACACGGTATTGATTGTTCTGTTTTATTGTGGTTAAGCTCGGCCTAGTATAGCGTTTGTATTATCGTTTACGGATACGATTGCATTTTATGGCAATGCCGGCTTCAGAATGTGACACAGGAAAATATATTGCGTACAGATAGTCATAAAAAGAGTTTGTTATTTTTGACTCGACATGTTGTGTAAATTAAGCAAACTTGCAAGCTCAGAAAAATTGAGGTAATAAGAAAATGTACATTATGTTATACACGGTAGAAATGCGCTAAGCGCGGACAGGCTTTGTAGAGAAGCTTTGAT
Source organism: Clepsis dumicolana (assembly GCA_963691665.1). Lineage (NCBI taxonomy): Eukaryota > Metazoa > Arthropoda > Insecta > Lepidoptera > Tortricidae > Clepsis > Clepsis dumicolana. The sequence continues at coordinate 7,991,260 of OY829521.1, forward strand.
TGAAATACTTCTGTGAAACACGTTTCATTTTTAAATTGCTCGCGGCATAGCACGAATAGCTTCGTTGAATACATACTTTTAATCATTAAATAGAGGTGACACGAGTGTCCTACTTAAATTTTGTAAAAAGATGCGGAAGGAAGTCTGTAATTTTATTTACTGGAAATTTGACATTTATTAAAAACCTAGGTAACTCAATATTAGCCGGCAAAAACAAAGGTTTAAGGTTATAGGTTGCGAAGGTGAAGGTATCGAGCGAAAATAAATTAACATTTTTAATAAAAGCTTCAACGTTTGAAGTGGCATCGGTAAACGTAGGTAAAAGTGACGGAGACCGTTTGTTCTCTTTAACTCCACTTTGGATTCAATGCGGCGTTTGTGTGCGGGAAATTCAAATAGTCGTTCAACCGTTTGAAGGGAAAATAAACCGAACGATTTGATAGAGTTGTTAACGACGCTCGTGTCATGCGGAAAAATAACGGGGATATTTTGTTAAATGCTAGCCGAGATATGGTACCTGGTTCAAAAAATTGAAAGTAGCTTTGATGTTTTCCGATATTTCGCTCTCTGTGTTTTTGTCGTTGATCTGCTACTGATTGTGATCGAGATGTTGTTTAAATGTGTTTCTTATTGAAACTGTTTGGCTTAGAAAACAAAGATTTTGAATTCTATATTACGGCCTGATTTAAATGCTCGAAACTCTTCATACCATGAATGTTAAAAAAAACAACCATTTTTGTTAACATTACCTTCGACCGATCCAAATATAATGTAAAATCCATCGGGCCGTTTAGGCTGCAGAGTGGTACATGGAATAAAGCATACCGACACTCGAAAAACCATTACCCTCCTTTCTGGTGGCAGTGGGGTAATAATAAAAAAATCATGCCAGAGATGGATTGAGTGACGTGCGGTCGTGTGTTTCAATATTTTGTGTGCGGCGTAGCGGGAGGCGAGACCGAGCCAGGGTCGCCCGACTGGCAGCCATAACACGGGTGAACTAGGCGAACTTATGAACAAACTATGCATATAAAGTACGGGGAAACGGAATACAGTTTAAAACACAATTTAATTAAAATATTTGGATAAAAGTTAAAACTTAAACGGGTTGGCGCGAGTAACTCTTGTCTATGGAACACTTTAGAAACATGTCTAGAAATCAGAACATGTTTAGTTCATTTGGTTGTCTATGATGTAGAGTTACATTGTTTAGTTTTGATTTTGCAACCTTTTGTTAATACACATTGCAAGAAGTCAAGACTTTGACTCTTCGTAAAATAGCTTGTGAACAATTTTATTTTGTTACTGTACAATACGTTATTACTTTCAATAACTCCACATTTTATAGGTCGTTGCAAAAGAAATAACTCCAAGAAAGTTTATTCATCGTAGTTACGGTATTCGCGGGCAACATTGAGGAAATATTAAAACATTCTACCACAGAAAAGTTAACAGAACTTTAATTTTCTGTTGGCATCCCAATTACTAGTACTTGTTAAAACGTAAAGTTGCAGTTCGAACTACATAGCAATAAAAATAAATGCATTCTGTTTGCGTGTGTTTCAACGCTCGTGATATGGCATGCTGGGAAAGTGTAGTAAATCAAAAAGTTCCCAAGTAACATTGCAAGCAATTAACAGCTTTTTACGACAGATACTAAAGTTGACCTATACCTATTTTGTTTAATTGAGATTGAGTACCTAAGTCACCGCGATTCCTTCTGGAATCTGCTGTAAAAATAATATACGTGAACAGTATTTTTATAGGTAAGGTTAATAATATAAAACAGTGTGTGATACTAGCTTAGTTATAGTTTCGAGCTTAATTATATGTTTCTATTCCTCAGTAACTTTGCTACGTAAGCTACAACTGTACTTGTCAAGAACTTGCGTTGGATAAGAACTTCGTCTTGAAGAATAATCAAAATTCTGGGCGTGCTTGTTTCAATGTCCCATACTTTGAAACGAAAAATGATCTTCGAGCACCCCCAATATTTTTAAAATACCTATCCAACGATACCCCACGCTATGGGGTGGGCGAGAAATAAAAAAACATCCCCACTTTACGTGGAGACGTACCCCAAAAAAATTTTTTTTCAACAGTTTATCCCACCAGTTTTTTGGCATTCCGTTTCTGCCATTTTGGCTACGGAACCCTAACAATCCTCCTCCAAGATCACAAGTGTTTATCGCATGATCTCGTCGTGATGAAGTCTTGTTCGCTGACGTAAGAGCCATGGGACATTATTTTTAAGTAAGTTGTATGCAGCACCCATATTTTTGCACTTGACCGACACTTGACAAAGCGACCAATGCATATTTTAAGAGTGCTGTTATTCTACTGCGAAGTGCTTTGTAGTCATTAACCTAAATGCTACATCCATATGTGATATGTAATCCAACTGTAACTAAATCACATGCTGGTAAACCTTTTATAAGGACCATGACATATCTCGTTCGCGTGCTTGCGTGATATGAGCATGTACTTTGCAAATATGATATTCGCTTTAAAGGTTGAAAAATATTGGAAATCGTACGTCACCTTTGGTCTTTATTTAAGTTATGTGTAATTAATTTTTCATGTACATTTGAATTGATATTTACGAGAAGTTTTGGCTGTTAGAGACGACTGTTTTTTACACAAATATTTTCTAAATGTGTTATATCTATTCAGAAGAAACTGTGATAAGTAAATAAAAATTTCAACGACAAGATCGAACCATCGTTGCGTTATAATTAATCGAGACTGAGTCAGTTGAATATTACTCGTATAATGCAAATAAAATAATAAGACATACATACACTCGAAAAACATAACCCTCCTTTCAGGCGGCAGTCGAGTACAAAAAGTTGAACACGTACGATAACGTATCAAAAATTAAACTGCTTCCCTAAAAGAAATATTATGTAAATATGTTTATATTGAAACAGGGTCATGCATAATCGAGTTTTTTTATGACTGGCCATAAAAAAATATTCCTTTTTGTGGAATGAAAAAGTAATCATTATCAGTCACGTCAATGTGAGAACGGCGTAATGTGCTCACCGCGGTCGCGCGAACCTATTTTGTGGTTGCGTTTTTTCTCACACTGACGCTACATTACATCTGAGTTAAGTACCTAGAAGCCGGTTAACGGCCGATACCAAAACAATAAAATTTTATACCGAAAATGGTTATTTACACTGTAATGTCGGGAATAAAACAAATACGAGACCATAATTTTAAAGTGAGGTGGGTATGGTAATTTACCTTACCGTAAAAGGTTATAAATATGCAGAATTAGAGGCGAAACTAAGCTATGTCGTGCATTAGAGGCACGGCAGCGTTCCAACATGCAAGCAACAAAGTCATATCCTTTCGTATGATTGGTTACAGCTGTCATGGTTCACTAATCTAACGATCTATATAATAATAAACTAATGAACAGATGGATATACTCAAGGCGGTGCGTATCGCGTTGTTGCAGTGTCGCTTATAAAAATCACGAGCCTTCGAGAGAAATAATTTTGGTCACTTAACTGTCGTCAACGCTATAACCTTTTTAACAACAGTTCAGGCCATCCGATGTTCTCAAGAAACGTTAAAAGGAATACAAGTTTCATTCAAGAAGTGAGTTAGCCTCGCTAAGCTGTCGCCGAGTTTTAAATGAGGTCACGAAAGGGCTATTTGTAACGAAAAGTCCCATTTGTTTGACACGTGACGCGTTTTCCACGTCTTAAACATTTTAAAGTCATTTTGTAAGGTTGAAGAGCGAGATTTTTGATAAGCGGCTTAAGCTCATTTTAAAGACGGATATTTGTAGCTGAGAGCTGCTTTGTGCCAATTGAAAGAGGTTTGGTTGGAGCGTTTCCGGCGATTCAACTCTATTTTCAACTTCGCAAAAGAACAATAGGTACATTGTGAGTGAAAGAGAATGGCATATTTTCGTTTATACTTTGATTCGTCGGGTTAGCGCTTCACGTGCATAATAATCCGCTACCCTTATCCTAAATAAATAATTACGATACTTTTGATCGAGCGGCGCGGTGTGGACGGGTTTTATATTTTTGAAGCAGAAAAAGAAGAGTGGAATTACGTAAGTTGACGTTGCGGTGTCACAGTTTTCCTGTTTTTGCTTGTATTTTGGTATGCTGAAATTATATCCAATTAACTTCTGCATACCTACTGACCGGCTTAGTGTAAATTTAGTTTTGTTACAGTGGCTATCGTATTTAGTAAGAAGTATTATGTCTCCTTTTTCATCTCTCATGCAGCAAAATGTGCCAATAAAATATTTTTCACATATTAAATTAATTGTTATAATTTCCGTTCCACCTAATTATTTAGTAGAAAAACCTTTGATGGCGCCGGTAATGATGTAGGTTCAGTTCACAATTTCATGGTTGACATGATATCGTTTGATGTATTGACATCTCATATATTACCTTGACGTGTATATTAATTTGGGTAATTCAATTAGCAATGAAGGCTGACAACAAAGGCGGATTCAGCGCTAAGTGACCATAACGGAAATAAATCATAACGTCGATTAATGTACAATATAATATACAGTATACTCTATGGCTAATTAATTTAAGATAATTATTAGGATCATTACAATTTTAACATGAAACTACCGTGAGATTCAATCATAGTGAAATAAACGGATCACTCACGTATCTCAGTCGAGTAGTTTACGTCTCGCCACCGACGTAGCGTGTGCTCCTAGAGGAAGTACTACGGATTAGTCCGAAACATGTCGGGCTATACTTGACTGACATACGTGAGTGATCCGTTTATATCACTATCATTACAATTGGCTTGCTAAAAGTCTTCGTCAATAATATTGACTGTTAAATTAGTTTTTATTATTTAAAACCTATGACTTAACTTTGCCCAGTAGTGGGACGTAATGTAGGTAAAAATCGTACAAAATAGTACCTGACACCTACGTAATACCTGCTTCAAAGGATAAAAAGTACTATACCGGTTCAAAAATTAATAGGTACACAATATCCACAATTTCTTTTGTAGGCCCAAAACATCGTCGGTATTAATAAGTTATTCAACGCGATCTCATCCGTCCCGAAATTAGTTTCTAGAATAAAAATCATTCATAAATAATTTAATTTATGGAAAGGAAACCTGACACCGAAATTATAAACGACTTTGTGACAGCTATTTGTTTTCAAATTGTGTCGGATTATCTTTTGCTGAGGGAGGACGTAATTAAATAACGGAAACGCAATTTTAGTTTTAAAAGTTATTAAATGTGAGACTATAAAAATAAATACATACTCAAAAATCAAGTGAAACATTAGGCTACATAAAATTACGTAAAGTAAAACACGCTGACATAAACACGGGTTATGTGTATGTTAGTCGACTTTGCGACTATCAAATTTAAAAAAAAGGTCAAACGACCTCCAAGAGACATAGACTGGCGTAGAAGTGAGACAAATTCGTACCCTGAAACGACAAGGAGCTAGACAATAAATCGTAAAAGGACCATGCCATAAGCCCGAGACTTTCTATTAGGCTCGAAACAAAAGTTGTAGGTGCACGCAAATAAATCAAATATTAAACGAAATCTACTTGATTCCGAGATGGCGCGGTCAATTTGTATATAGACGGAGCTGAGTGTAGTTAAATTATAATGAACCAATAAGTAATAATATTGCAACTCTTAGCTATAATCTACCTACAATAACGCTGTTTTAACAATAAAAAAAAAATGTTTTACCAAGATAATTTACAATTGTAAAAATCAACTTCAGACTAGACTATTCCCTCATGCAACGGTAGTAAATTCCTACTCGTTAAATAAAAAAAAAGAAACAAAATTGTTCGAATGCATCCTTCAGTACAATACCTAATCCAATCTATTGAATGACACCCACTTACGGCATTCATAATTCACTTTAATTATTAGGTTGTTAATTGTTTACACCAATTAAAAAGCAAATCTACACCACTCACTTGCTTTGAATTTTGAGTTGAACTCTATTTATAACAAAATATGAGCGTTGACAGGCAACTCTAGTTGCCAAAAGCAATTGAGTGGATAAGACAGAGTCTTAGTATACCTACCTCACAGTGTAAAAATTCTGGCCTTAAGAGTATTAAAATGATCCTTGAAAAAAAAACAACGCTACCTTTAATTGAAATATCTACCTTGAAAAACGTACCATCGATATAATACCTAATTGTGTAATCCAACACGAGGGTAAAGTCGATAATAGTTTGTACTTATTCTCATTAAAAGCAATAGCTTAATAAGACCATAGAGTCAATAAGTTAGAATCTTAAGAAATATAAACGGAGAGCCGTAAAAGATAAAAGAAAATTGGGGTAAATATTCCTGGCATGTTTGAAAAAAATTACACCACCTCGCCTTGCTCGCAATGCCTTGAAAATACCTTTCGATATTTTCCTGTTTGCCTTTTTCATCACATGCTCAGAAAGGCTTGACTTTCTAAGGTGGGCTGTAGTTTGGCGCACTCAAGCATGTGGCCGATAAATCATTTTGCCAATACTGTTGACGTCGACATTTCAATGCTAACAGGTAGAATTTGCGATCAATAATGTCAAATTGGAGTGCTGCCGTTTTTTTTATAGAAGCAGCAATATTTATATGTAAATCTGGCGCCGATAACATTAATTTACACGGCTTATCAGACAAAAAGTAAACGGAAACAGAAGAAGAATATGTATTCCAGATTTTAGAGGTACAAAATTATTCGAAAGAGCTGGAAAGCATCGTAATAGCGCTGCCCTCGAAACATGTGTTGTTGTCTGTAGACATTTTGCATTACCATAAGTGGTATACTCATATTTTATTACTTGTTTCTTTAAGCGACATCAACTTTGTGATGCGTGACCTCCTTTCTACTTTAAGACAATGCCAGTCTATAAGCTCTACGTGCAATTTTTTTGTGTTATATATAATAGTTTGCCGTGCTTAAAGTCTAGTTGTTCTTAAAGCAGCCTCTCGATTAGAATCAATTAATTTAACGATAGAGCTGGGGGTAAAACAGGATAGTAAGTTAGGGCATAATTTAAGCTGATTTGTTAGATAATTTGAATTTAAAAAAAAAGGATAGTTTTTTTTCAAGTAATGGCCTAATGGCTCTGCTATCTTGAATTTTTGATTCCCTGAGTAAAGTAATCTTGGTAAATTAGGATATAAACATTGTAGCAATTGTAGTCCTAAAAACGTGAAATACTTTATAAAGTCGCGACCACTAGCGAGTAAGTGTCGTGCCTGCGAAGCGTTATCTTAACGTGTAATAAACCGGCAGGATTTATAGCAACGACCGATAAAAATACGTTACTTCTATTAATGTTTCAGAACCACAATGACAAACGCGATAAAATTAACAAACGAGCCATCAGCTACGAAGAACAAGCTCGCGTGATAACTGCTGATTAATGTTGGCTTTCCATTATTATTCCGCTTATTTTCGGTAATTTCAACGGCTCTTAAGCGATTTAAATTTTAAAGGTTTTGGTGTTTTGTGTTACAAATACTTAGAATGCATTTGTAAAGCTTGACGTTCTTTTCGTTCTTACAATGGTACAAAGATAGATTGAAATGCTTCCTTTCTATGCCAGCCTGATCCTACTTCCTTACATTGACAGATTTCTTTGAATTAGTTCGTATGTAGAATATACCTAATATTCACAGTTCTGATAGAACCGAATGAACGCAACTTTCTTTTATGAAAATTGTCCGTTCAGATTTCTTAGAACTATTCGTGATTTTTAAGTGTTAAAAAGACTTATCCGATACCAAATAAACCTATTCTTTATTTCTTTTTAATGTACTCAAAAATGACAAATATTTTTATCAAGCGAGCGGTGTAAAATATTTATCCTTCTTGAACTCCTGGTTAATCTAAGCTGCTTGCTAAATACCTGAATCTACTAAAAATACCGTGTAATATCAGATACCGATAACTTTATTTTCTATCAAACAATCCCAGAATCAAAAACTTACAAAGCTAATTATCCAAAAATCCTAAAAACCCCAGAAGTTTATTCGTAACAAAATCCAAATGCGGCGACCAAATTAGTTACCATTCGCATCATCAAAAGTTTTGTATCCCAACTTCGAAACTACGCACCGTCCTCGCCGATTAACTTTACACTCGAACGTCACTGCACTTGGTTAGGTTAAGTTGGTTAAGTTAGGTTAGTATGATTGTGTTTACATTGCGCGGGGCGAGCGAGCGCGACGCGGGCCGGGCGCTCTCCGCGGGCGGACTGACGGCCTGGCTCCGTGCGGCAGGGGCGTGCATGCGCCTTACGAACAATCCGCGGGAAGCCATTGTCGAAAATATTTGACGATTCGAGTGTGCGATTTCAAAAAAAATTTTTTTTTTACGATTGTTGTATTTTCAACATGAAACTACCGTGAGACTCAATTCATAGTGAAATAAAATGGATCATTCACGTAATACAATAAGTCGGGTTTAGCCCGACATGTTTCGGACTAATTCGTAGTCCTACCTCTGGGAGCGCACGACCCAGCGGCAGCGAGACGCACACTGCGTGCCGCGGCTCTGCTCGCGCGAGCACGAATCGGTCCAAGACATTTCGGGCTAAACTCGAGTTACATATACGTGAGTGATCTGTTTTATTTCATTATGATTATTGTATTGTGCCTAATTGCGGGTGGTAGGACCTTGTACTAGGTCCGTCCGTATCGCTACCGACCATCTTACTCGCCAATCCTGCCGCTAAGCGGCAGTGCCTGCACTATTGTGTTCCGGTGTGGACAACCGGTGTAATTCCGTAATTATATTATAATTATTATTAATTATTATGCTTCTTGTGCCCGTGCACAAGAAGCATTTCATTTCAGCTCTCTAGGCTGGCAACGCATCTGCAAACCCCCTTGGGGTTGCGGGTGTCTATGGGCAGTGTGATCACTTACTATCAGGTGACCCACTTGCTAGTTTGCCTTCCTTGTCGTAAGTATATATAAAAAAAAATCTGACCAAGAAAAAAATGTTGGTAAACGGTTTTTAGACTTCAGAGGATTATGGGATAACGATTACTTAGGTATTTATATCCTTTCGAAAGGTAAATATTGCTTATTTATTTACGACTACTATTCTAAAGAAAAAGTGTTTGTTAACCCCCGACGAAAAAGAGGGATGTTGTAAGTTTGACATGTGTATCTGTGTATCTGTGTATCTGTAGGTATGTGGCATCATAGCTCCCAAACGGGTGGACCAATTTCAATGCGGTTTTTTTTTCAATCGAAAGCTAGTTTAATCGCGATGGTTCTTAGCTAAGTTTCATTAAAACCGGTTCACCCGTTTTTGAAATATTCAACTTTGAAATGACAATTTCGGGGGTTGTTTAACTTTTCTAACTTGGTTAGGTTAGGTTATTTTGAAATACCTATTTGTACTTACCTGTTGGTAAATGATGAGATGATGGTGTGTTCCTGTAGCAGGCCAGGGACATAGGGCTCGCAGTAGGGATTTCCATGCTTCACGGTCCTGAGGGTCAAGCACGACTTTTCGAAACCTGCGTCACGTAAAATCGAATAGTAAACGTTGTCGAGTTTGTATGACGTTTGGAACAGCGCCCGCCCGTGAGCGTATTAGGAACAAAAATTTAGTATGAGGTTTCTCGATCTCGATACGATACGATAACCGTAACGTTACGCAGCTTTCGTAAAGTCGTGCTCGACCCTTAGTGCTGGGACTTCAAAGTCCCCAATTAGGGAGCTCTTTTTCTCAACCAACACCTTTAGGGTAAAAAGAAGTGCTTTTAGGTTTTTAAATTTAGCTGTATCAGGCTAGTAAGAAACAGCTAAACCTTAAATAGATTTATAATTTTTAACATGAAACTACCGTGAGACTCAATCATAGTGAAATAAACGGACCACTTACGTATGTCAGTCGAGTATTTACGTCTCGCCACCGGCGTGGGGTGTGCTCCCAGACTACGGATTAGTCCGAAACATGTCAGGCTATACTCGACTGACATACGTGAGTGATCCGTTTATTTCACTAAGATGCATAATTTCTGAAAAATGACTTGTGATTCTAGGTCGGATTTAGTAGGTATGACATAAAAGCCTCGATTAATATTCACTACAAAATAGCTACATAACGTTAAGTGTTTTGTTTTCGAGATGATAATTTGTTTTTGATGGTAATTTAAGTCATCACAATTCTCGCTACTAACTTATTGACAATGTTAAAAATAAGCTCGCGAAGTCTACAGCTCACAGAGCCACTACTTTAGCAAAGTCTTGATTTAATGGTTAATTGGTTATTACCTAAGTATAATTTATCTAAAAGCATTAATGGTACAGTGGTTAAGTTTCATTTTCTTGAACAAGCGATATTTTAAAATGATTGTAGTTTTATGGTTTTATCAAAAAATCATTTACTCATAAATTATTAGTTGAATTATAAAAGAGTTAATAATCACATCAATCAAAATAACAGAGACTAATAATTCGCACATCCAATGATTTCTCAGTAAGAGGCACAATGTGAACCGAGGATGTAAACAGTATCCTACCTATTTGTTAGAAATTGGCAAGAGCCTACGTTTCCAAAAGTTATCGACAAGCTAATAATACTCATGTTCGACAATGGACCTGTCACCCGTACACTGGCAACATCCAGACCTTGAAACAATACCTACTAAACTTCCCTTTTGTCATGGTGTAATTATAATTACACTAGCTGTTGCCCGCGACTTCGTCTACATAGCGTTTGGTTATCAGTGTTCCGCGGGAACTATGCAGTTTCCCGGGATAGAAGATAGCTTAATACTCTAGACTAAAACATAGGCTTAGAAGAAAAATTTTCAAACATAGGCATAGGATTCAAAGATAGCTCATAATCTCTAGAAAGTCTAGCTAGAGTACCTATAAGTTATCTCCATTTCAAATTTGATCCAATTCGGTAAAGCCGTTTTTGTAAGATTGGGTAACAAACATTTCCAATACCCGAATATCTAACGCAAACTTTCCCATTACCGATTCTGAATGACACACGTCCGAGAAAGATCAGAATATTGATAGGTAATTATTAAAGTTGAATCTTGATATTCAAGTTGAAGATGATGTATCGAGTCCAATTGAAAATATGTTTTTGCTTGTTATGTGGTGTTCAATAAACAGTTCTGCACAATAAGTCGGCCACCCTATTCTTACTATTTATTATGGTGAAAGTATTCATTGATTAAATCACAGTTTTCACAATAATCAGGGAAAATAAGTTGGGCGATTAAGTATGCCGGTGAGTGTAATGATGGAGTCCAATATCAACTGGCACCTTCAGTACTTCCCCTGCATGTGGCATAGCCGTGGGATATCCTGTTACATACATATAATCGTCCCACGATAACTCTGCATAAGATATTAATTGGCAACCCAGAAAAATCACGCTCTGGTAATACTTTTTTCATGCCACTCAGACATTTCTTTAATTAAAAATGATAATGATAGTAGCAATCAAAAGTTGCTGTTTTTTTTAAATATGGCTCTGTCCTTTGGAGGACAATTTTACCAGTGTTTAGTAGGTTTTGCTGTTGTACGGTAAAGAAAATCTAGAAAACGAAATATGAGAGGTATTTTAATGATGGATGGTGAATGAACGATGACCTGTTTATGTCTAATCTAATCAAAAGTTCAAAACGTGTTGTTTGACTATAAATCAGTGTTGCCATAAACAAACTTTTGATTTCTTCTGTTGTCAGTTCGTTGCAGAGTTATCGTGGGACGACTATACTTAAATAAAATATAATTTTAGATTGAAGTAGTCCCGTCGTTATTAATACTGAACTTCAGAAAAGGAAAAACGTCCAAATACCACAATAACTGTAACATATCTCGGCAAGCAGGTATAATGCGAAAACAATATTCTTTCTTAATACATATTTAATTATCCAATATGGCGGCTACATATGTTGTCTTTGCTACGTTCTCGTCGTATATCTTGGGGTAGTAATAACTTGGCTACAAGGATCCAGGTAGGTTGGTTACATAACTTGATATCTCGTAAACAGATTAATGCCTCGCCCCTCGGCAGCTTGACTTAATGCTCTAATGAAAATAGCAACCCTCCTACGCTCGTTTATATTGCTGTAACGGTTTCATTGCTTCTTATACTGACTTGATAAATGTGTCTTTATATGTCCCACCAAGTATCTATTTAAAATAATATAATTCAAACTTAAAGAAATTGGCTGGGCACAGCAAGCATGATGGTTAAAAGCGCAGGTAATTTCCACGTTTGTATTGACCTGCGAAAGCATTAAAATAAGTAACAGAGCCTGGACTAGTTTAAAATGTTTCAGTTCCATTGCTAAGTGGCAATGGGAGTGGCACATTGCTCGCAGGACTGATGGCGGATGGGGTCAGGCGTTCACGGACCGGGGGACGAGCTGTCAGTAGGCCTCCAGCAAGATGGAGCGACGACCTGGTGAAGATTGCGGGATCGTGGTGGATGCGGCAAGCACAAGACAGGTTTGAGTGGAGAGCCTTGAGGGAGGCCTATGTTTAGCAGTGGACGTCTTTCGGCTGACGTGATGATGAGTTCCATGGAACAAATGGACACTGTTAATCGCCTCTACGGCATGAGTTCAGGAGAGTTCCCTACAAGATATACCAGTGGATGCAGAAAGTCTAATTCCTACACATAACTGTAGATAGCTGTAGATATTCCTAGTTGGTGATGAGGAAAGTATCCGGGAAAAAACACGGGTTATTTGCTTTTAATATGGCAGTTACGCCTAAAGATTATATGATTAGCATCATGATACGCGTCAGGGTTAGAAGTTCTTGGACTTAACTGAACCACCTGGTATTTGAAACACCTAATCGTGAATTCGGACAAAACTAGCTATTTGGTATCTAAACAAGCTTGTCAATACATTTAGAGTAGAACGCGACGTGGCCCCGTTGGTTCATTATAACTTTTAAGGCGTTGTATGTACACAGGTCTACATACTGATACATAATAATTGGCAATTTATTGTGTGACCAAGTTATTTCTACGTGCCATGAAAATAACTTTTTGATACAAGTTATACAGTCGGGCGAGTGAAGATTGGTTGTATTACACTATGATCCAAAACAATTACGTAGCTATTTTATTTACGAGGGCTGTTTGATAAGTACCCGTTTTCTAAATATATTAATATCACTGGCCGCAAATAAGTATACCACCTTTTTAAGCCATTTTTCAGAGGCAAGAAAATTAAAAAAAAAATGGCAATCTTTTGTTTTTTTTTCTCATTTGACAACGATTCAGTGAAGGCGTGAACTTAAAATTGTTAAAATGGAGAAAGAACAGTATCGGTCTGTAATTAGATTCTTATTTTTGGAAGGAAAAACATGTGATGAAATAAAAGTAAGAATGCAAGCGGTTTACCATGAATGTGCTCCTTCTATGACAAACGTCAGATATTGGTATAACAAGTTTAAGCGGGGGAGAACAACCGTCTTTGATGAGGATCGCCCAGGCCGGCCAGTTGAGGTGACTACAGACAATATGGTTAAGAAAATTGAAAATATCGTTTTAGCCGACCGCCGAATTAAACTTCGAGAAATCGTTGATGCTGTATACGTTTCAATTGAGAGGGTACAACACATATTAGAAGAAAAATTGGGTATGAAGAAAGTATCGGCGAGGTGGGTGCCGCGTTTACTCACGGAAGAGCAAAAACGGAACCGACTGACTACTTCGGAGCAGTGTTTGGCCGTGTTCAAACGTAACCCGAAGGAGTTTCTGCGTCGTTTCGTGACTGTGGACGAAACGTGGGTCCACCACTAACCCCGGAAATGAAAGAGCAGTCGAAGCAGTGGATTTTACCGGGTGAACATGCTCCAAAGAAAGCAAAAACCGTCCCATCGGCTGGAAAGGTCATGGCGACCGTTTTTTGGGATTCGCAGGGTATTATACATATTGACTATTTAGAAAAGGGAAAGACAATAACAGGGCAGTACTATGCCAATTTGTTGGATGAATTTGACGCCGTGTTGAAGGACAAACGACCCCATTTAAGAAAGAAAAAAAAAAAAAAGTACCGTTTCATCACGACAACGCCCCGGCTCATTCGTCCAGAGTTGTGACGGCTAAATTAGCACACGAACTAAGCTACGAACTATTGTCTCACCCCCCGTATTCTCCAGATTTGGCCCCGTGCAATTTCTTTTTGTTTCCCAACCTAAAAAAATGGCTCGGTGGCAAGCGATTTGGATCAAATGACGAAGTCATTGCCGCCACAGAGGCCTATTTTAATGACTTTCCAAAATCATACTTTTTGGATGGTTTATTGAAGCTTGAGTATAGGTGGAACAAATGTATAGAGCCAAAAGGTGACTACGTAGAAAAATAAATGCATATATATATGCATATGCATATATATACAAAAAAATATGTTTTTTTTTTCCATAAACGGGTACTTATCAAACAGCCCTCGTACAGGTGTGGTCACGGGTGAGCAAATTATTTGTTTTTAGTTAATGAATATGGACCTCTGCAAAGGCCTGATTCAATCAGGTATGTGTGATACTCTTTTCAATAATATCATATCGTAAGTGTTGGTTTCTGGTCGAAATAAGACAGAGTGTCTTAAACCGGGACATAACGGGTATCTGACATGTTAAAATGATTCCCGAGAAGTCTTGTTAAGACGAAGTATTCTCATTCACAGAAACAGAATTTGGAAAGCTAACTAAAGCAGTAGATAGATAATTTGTCACATTTCTTTTTTCTACCGCTGATAATTCAAAATCCAAAATTTGATTTAGCAAATAGGCAGTTGAATGCTCTTTTACAAGTAATTTTTTCGAGTCTACCAGCTCTTTCGAAAGATCATGATTGCCGAAAAGAATGCGCCGCAAGAAACTTGGCACAATGTAATTTTTTTCTAAAAACAAGTTACAATAGCTCTTACAATACATAACCACAGATGAATGATATAAAGAAAACTCACATTATTAGAAAATTATAGCATTTTAGAAACAATTGTAAAAAATAATTAATAGAACAGCAAAACTAGAACACTTTTCTAATATAATAATTTATCAATTAAGTGTTGTTGAATATTATTACGTACCAGTTTCACTTAGTAATTTTAATAAGCAAATATTATAAATGTATTGAAAACGTACCACGATATGCCATTGTTTTTACTGAAAAGCATTACTGAAAAAATCAAGACGACAGCACTTTATTTGTATTAGTAAAGTTCTCTGACGTTATTCGGTTTATTGGGAAGTAGTTTTAGGCTGCTGTCTAAAAACAAAGGATCTACTTGGGATTCTATCTTCGGCTACGGCTACATTACGCGGAGACGCGATCTGTCACATAATTATGAAATTCAAGCTGACTCAGTACAGTTGACAGTCAATAGTATTTTATGCAACTGAAAGATAACCAAGGTGCATGAGTGTGTATGTTTATAAAACGAGCCCGAAGGGCGAGTTTTCATAATAAATCACACTTATGTATAATGACCAGTTATGTACCGTTGCATACATTACTTTTTCTACTTCATTGTAGAAATAAGAAATATTTGTAAAGAAATAGTTAAAACATATCTTCATTTTCAAATTTTAAGTTATACTGTCGTTAAAGCAGTCAGCAGACTACTTGCCCGGTCGGTAAAGCAGAGTAGTCAGTAAGACGGAATAGTTTTAGAGGTTAAAAAAAGATTGTAAATAAAAAGATGATGATAATGGCGATGACTAAACCTTATTTACTTGATTTAATTTGTTCAGATTATTGCAAAAAGATCTATATAGGAATTGACAATGTGAGTAAATAACGGTAAATGTCGTTTCTTTGTTTACTTACATCAGGTAAGTTTTCCTTAAGTTCAGTGTAAAGTTTTCTCATTGAATATAACTCATTCAAATAAAACTTTACAGAGCAACACATCGTTTAATTCATTGACAGTGAGAAAAGTAACGATAAATAATGAAAAACATGTAACACTTTTTTCAATTCACCATTTCACGAAGTTGTTTACTTATCTGTTTTTGTTATAAAGTTTTTGAACTTTTCCCGCAGCACATTTTCCGTCACTGTTTGCGCCATTATTTTAATTTCTTCGGTAGTACATAGTACCTATCTCATTTTCATCGCTCATTTAGAATTTCTTTTACTAAACCGAAACCAATCCGATAGCTAACTAAGTGCAATTTTTGCATCAATCAAAGAGAATATAATCACTACGTTTTGCATTATCAGAAACTCGCCAGCTGACTCTTATTTTTTAAATTTGCATCCGTACCACAGACCACAGCAGAGCTAGGATATTAGCGTGTTCTCAGTTACGGAATTTTGCTTATACTCCTTATTTATGATTGGGTTACAGCTGTTCTTACTCATGTTTAAGCAACCAATCACGAGGCACATGCATGTTTAAGAAACTCGATATCAGAATCGAACTTAGTATTCTTTTTTTCAAATGCTATTAATTTTACTCAATAAGTGTAACTTAATGAAATTTGTATGGGTTTTTATATTACAGTTTTTTTTCACCACAGAGCATAGAACTTGAAACAGACTTATAACATTAGTTATTATTGTACACTTTTTTACCATTTAATTGACATATTACAATATAAGAGTAGAAAAAACTTTAATTTCTGACCCACCCCGGAACATTTTCACAGTAAACGTCAAAATGACATAGCATTGCTTGACAAAATAAATCGCTATTACGTTTACTGTGAAAAGGTTCTGTGGTTAAATGTACGACACAAACCCACGTCGCAAAAATGTGCAAATATATACACCACAAGTATCATAGGTACACCTAAGGTGAAAATTTGAGCTCACTGATGGCCTTTACAAAATACAAGACATAAGTAGACAGGTACCTACTTATAAAATAATCAAGAGAAGTCTACATATATGCTTTACGGGCTAAAAGCAACTCAGCGTAGCCTCAGTCTTAGGCTTTGTAAAGTTACGGACTTTTCGAATGAATAGCTTATGTTCCAATGTATAAATAGACCAACATCTAACGCAAAGTAAATACCTTACTTTTTAAGGCCAATTATCGAAAGGTTACTGAGTAGGTTGTTAAAGCAACCATACAAAGCTTTGGCCGAAAAATAAGAATCATTGTGGTAGATAAAAATGTAACATTAAAAATAATAATGGGACCATGTAATTTCTTTAATCGTGAATTAGGTATGATAATTTAATAGAAACAAGAGTAGTCGTTCGTCTCTGTCGCCCACACAAGCAACGAGAGATCGTGAATTTGAAGTCCATAATTTTTGTCATCAAATTAAATTGAAAGGAGAATGGGTAAATTGGCCTATCGGCGTTAATTGATGAAATTAGTGTCGTTTGAAAGCCCGATATTAAGGAATACTTTTTTTAAGTCACAGTAATAAAACTTTCACCAAGAACATGGTAGGACTATACAACATCGTTAGATATTAATTGACCAAGTTCCATACATTTACCGATTCTCCTTTATTATGAGCTTTGTGGTCATGCAAGCAAAGTCTCACAACAAAAGTCAAAGAAAACGGAACGGAACCCTCGGTGTGCGAGTTGGGCGGTTTTTTTTCATGAATAGTACAATCGTAATCAATATAGCATTCTATATGTTACTAAGAGTAAGCCTTAAATAATTATAATCACCAGGCATTGGACCAGTGAAGGCTCAATCATTGTGCTTGAATAGAGATTAGGTATCTGTCTTGATAATAAACACAACACAACCGAATGAGTCAACAATAATCAACAATAATACTATAGGACAAACAGGAAACGAGGCTGAATTACTAGAATTACTTAAAAACACTTTATCGTTAATTTTTGTGTGACCTCTAGACTCTTGTTTCGATTTAAATGTGATTACTTAATGACTTATTTTGGCACGATTGCGACAATAAAACCTTCTACTATAATCATGCTTAAAAATCGGAAGACTCAGCAAGTTTTTTTGATGTTAAAATGGTCTCAAGAAAGTTAAGGCATGGTTATCGTTTTATTTATCGGACAAAGTATTATTTATAAAAATTCATGTAAGTAAATAGTTTCCTAAATAAATTATCATTTTATTTAACTGATAATAACAACATACTACGCAGTAACAAAGTTGTTCAATTCAATCAATAATTAAGTAATCGTTTCGTAAGTGTATATTATAATTGTTCATTATTCTTTATTACGTACATAACATATTCCATCGACCACACAAGATAAATAAGCAAAACAAGTATACCAGCACATACCTCAGACACTGAAACAATTCCTACGTAATAGAAAACGTAGTATACAAGTTTCGTCTTCATTATAGCCAGCAGAACTGAAGTTAGAAAAGTTTTGATAGACGGAGTATTAATGTCGTTCAAGACTCGGCAACAAATTAGACACACATGCCCCGTTCCCTTGTTGTCGATGTTCATAAGATGTCTCACTGACGTTTTACTGTTGACATTATAAGGTTCATAATAGTAGTTTATGCAAGTGTTACTTAATAAGGGTCGAGTGTGGTTTTATGAAACGAGTCGAAGCCGAGTTTCTTAATAAGATCACACGCGTGTTTTAGGCTTTGTACTTTAAGATGGGTACAGAAGCCGAAGGCATAACAAACCTGTCATGAATTTGACTGTTGTTTTTTGTAAGTGAGGCTATTTTAAAAATGTTTTGGTTTTGATGATGGAAATTAACTGACTGTCGTAATGCTGGTAAGGTATTTCTGAACGCATTATAGAGGACTTATCATAATGTGTGTAGATAATATCCGTGCTGAATATCATGTAAATGGGACCACTGAAAGAGGTTCAAATATAAGTTGCACAATAATGATTGCACAAAAACAGACACCGGAATAGGCGAAAGTAAATAAACGCTTGTAATGTAAACGAGAATAAATTCAGTGTAACCTTACTCTGACGTGTCGTGTGTCACGTGATGTTCTGCATTCAAAAGACTCAACCACCTTGCCACCTTGAGACCTTCTTAAATAAATGACACCCGACTATTTTCTGTGCAAGTAAACTCAGGGTCATGGGGGTTCCTTCAAAAGACCTTGTTAAGCGTAAGTGCATTTTTTCGTTTGGGCAGGCTGAAATTAAACATCAGCTTTCTGAAGCTAGTGATTCATATACAGAGTAACACTTAAAAACGACACGTGTAAACATAGTGTGCGTTGAAAGTTACGACCTACACTCGCCAAGTTGAAATTTATAGCGTAATCGTGCGGTTTAATATTGGGTTCCTCTGTATCACATCCTGCGGGGTGCCTAACTCCTCCTCGCCTATATATGGAGCCTGTAATTTGCATTTTGAGTAAACGCCACGCAGTTAAAACTTTCGCCGGTAAAAGCCACAACGTCTGCTGTGCTATTATGTAAACTTTGTGCTATCATTTTGGAGCCGAGGCTTTTTGAGCTTCTTAATACGAGTCAATAATTATTGTGGCGTTATTAAAACAGACCCTCGATGACGGAAAGATTGCTCACAATGGTTTTGAATGACAGCTATGTATTAAATATTACACCTGTGTTAATACGCTAAGCAAAAACTTTGTATCCCTTTTTTTAAGAATACCTATTGCGTGAACGGACGAGTGTAAAATTTGGCATAGTTAAAGTAGTTTAGTTTATTTATTTCCATAACAATTTTACAATCGTGTCGGAGTATAAGTACGAGCACAGAGAAAAAGTGCAGAAAGCTAAATTTTTCATTTACTTAAGTACGGTTGAATTTAGATCTCTTGGCGATCACCGGTATTTATATTACTGAGCTCAAATGATTAGAACCACCTGTTATTATGGAACTGAATGTAACGGACACAATTCTTGTTTAATTATCCTATAAATACTATTAAGTATAATTATTAGCTAAGCTAACCTCCCAACAGACGTTATTTTGCGCCAATAATACGTATTTACGAAGTATCGCACTCATACAATACACGATACAATACTCTTTATTGAACACAACATAACAAACAAAATAGGAAAAAATGGTACACAGAAAATTACCGGTAACAATAGGCGGCCTTATCGCTACAGCGATCTCAACCAGGAAACCATAATGAAATGAATAAAAAGAACATCACAAAGCACAGGCTCGAGTACGAACATTTGAAACCTGGGTAACGTAATCGAGTAGTAAACGTTATCGAGAAATTTGTATGACGATTGGACCAGCGCCCAGCCTTGAGTTTATTTGGAAATAAAATTTTGTATGAGGTTTCTCGGTCACGCAGGATTCGTAAAATAGATAGAGTAAATGAGAAAAATATTACTACTGTAATGAAAATACATTATAATAAATATAAAATACATATTTACCTTAAATACATTAAATAAATAGACACACAACACACACACGCCTAAAACGCCAGCCATAGGACTCGTGCACAAGACATCATAATTATATTTTGGTCTCAATTTTGGACAAAATATGAAATAACCGTCGCCTACTTAGGCATAATCGTAAACAAGGACGTAGTCTGCGTAGTGAACTCATAACAGTAGGCTTGTTTTACGACACGTAGCTTATGGTTGCACCATACCGGGCCAGATTGCGCGGTCGTGCGTCCAGCAGCCTACATTCGACGGTTTCGTTACAGTTGTTGTTTCAGTTCCCGCGCCCTACAAATACTGAGATAGCGTTGTGGCCAGGAATGTTTAAATAAGAAACCTACAAATTCAATTAGGTTAGGTTGTATTTCTACATAGGCCATCATCATCATGTCAGCCGAAAGACGTCCACTGCTGGACAAAGGCCTCCCCAAGGCTCTCCACTTCGACCGGTCTTGTGCTATCCGCATACACCGCAATGAGTTTGAAGAATCACTGTTTAACGGAATCTCTAATATTTGTATCAGGTCTTTTGCACTTTGTCAACTACAAATAAATAAAATAAATAAAAACAAAATAACAAAATACAATAAAAATAAAAATAAATAAATATCATGGGAATAAATAGGACGGGATAACGAAACTTGCATGCCGTATTATTGGCTATTTGTATGCCTCAGGGCACAGTATGGTGGTACTATTTTAAACACGCAAGACCTGTGTATACAAAGCTATAATTACCTATGTTTTTTTGACAAATATACTCAATTTGAATTTGAATTTGACTATTTGACACCAATTGACCTAGTCCCAAACTAGGCAAAGCCAACGGACACTAGACTACGGATTAACATACTCATATAGATAAATACATACTTATATACATATCAAACATCCAAGACACGAGAACAAACATTCGTATTCATCATACAAACATCTGCCCCGACCGGGATTTGAACCCGGGACCTCAAGCTTCATAGTCAGGGTCTCTAACCACTAGGCTATTCGGTCATCACTACGTAAGAGTACATTCTGAATGCCCTTGTCTAGATGAGGTCTGAGTGTGAATAGAGACGATGAATCGATCTCCTCATCATAAGAATAAATGTGTGTTTTTTTATATAAGAGGGGGTAAACAAGCAGGCTGGTCACCCGATGAAAAACAATAACCGCAGCCCATTTACAAAAGCAAAGAATCAAAGTTGCATTTCCGGACTGCTGTAGCAAGCTGGTTCCAGATCTTAACTGCATGTGGAAATTACAAATTAATTAATTAGAAATTACATTTCAAGCGGACTGTACTAGACTGCAAACCATCAATGTAGATGGAAGGACAGACGGTTCCTCGAAGTATAATAGCGGAACTTACCCGCAGGCAGTAATCTGATCAGTTCGTCTGATCACCCCCCATGATAATTACAGTACAGTATGCATACAGAAAATGCCACGTCTCTCTGCAGAGCTAATGGTTCAAGTCGGCCAGAGCGCCTGGTCGTCGAAAAATCGGTGACACTATGACGATGTACATTTGTTTTGTTGTAAAAAAACTGTACCTAAATTTTGGACTGGATGAATTTCATGCCATTAATTATTTAACAAGAAAGATTACACGCACTATGATATTTTGGTGGTGTAATTTTGTTTCAGAAAAAATAAACAAGGAAGCTTAAAAATGCTAGATTTCTAAACCAGAGGCTATTTTGTGCACAGTAGGTTTTGCGAAAAACCAATTACTGTGGGCATCGCCGTGTCGGTGGGAGGCCACTAGCGACCGATAATTCTTCGTGATTAAACCAATTTACCACACCCATAATAGAAACGCATAGAAAAATAGAGAGTAGATTAAATTGGATATGCAAATATTATTTTAGTCGTGCTCGTACTCTACTTACGCCACAGGATAAAAAGATGCTTCTGTTGCACCACAGGATAAAAAAAAAACAAAAACATTGCAGAAGTTTGAAATATTGAACGTGACATTTTGAGAATGCTTAAAACTATTTTATATTCAATCATACCTCTATACTTCCGGCAACCACCCTGAACGGCACAGCGACACAATGCAACTTTTCACACAGTTACCGTCACACGTCTAAAATAAATTTTAGGAAAGTGGCCCTGAAATATATTGTGATGTCTGTGCCAAAGTTTCGCGGGCGAAGTTTCGGCCACGTCTGCCCGGGACACCGCTGTCACAACTCAGAAAGACGCTTCAATAGGCTCTTTTCAAGTTTTACTGCGCCAGCAGCCGCGTAGAATTTTGTGTATATGACGTGCCAGCACTAATGACGTTTTTGAAGCTGGTAAAACCATTTCCCGCTATTTAAAGGCCTTGGTAGGATATTAATTCGCCACATCTCTCAAGGAGAGGTCGTCAGTTCGAATTCAAGCTGAGTTGGGCTAAGCTAAGACCGAACATACCTACAGTTGCAAAGCAATCTGATGATGATGCCGGAAGCCGAAGTACCTTTTACTACATGCTTGTATGACCAAATACTGGGGTCGTAAATATAAGTCAGTTTTTTATTACAAAAAAAGAACTTAAACGTTACATAAAATATGAGTATAATTACTTAAAAAGTAATACTTACTTGTAAGTGATACCAAGCAAGGCATGTTATATTTAGTAACGTGTATAATGCATGATATAAATGTTTTCTCTTATTATGACAGACACATCAGCCGTACAAGTAAATGGAGTCCTTTCCCTTTGCAATGATTGTGTTAGCAGACGAAGTTCGGACCTTGATGTGGGTAAGACGTTTCCTAATGTGAAGCCCATAATATTCACGACAGACAAGTACCACCTGTATTGGTTTATGTGGGGTAGCCTGACTGAGACCATTTTGAAGTTCTGATGAACTATTATAAATTGCTGACATAACAATATAATGTCAGCAATTTATTAAGAGGCTTCCCTGAGATGATGACCTTGAACGTTTCGCGCCTTCCAACACCACACTTCTACTAAACAACTTCGTTCTAGTGGTGTCATCTATTAAATGTCTGGTTAACTTAATTTTACACAGTGTTATCACAAATAACGCGTCTTTTTGAAAAAAAAAATCGTTCTGAATTCGCACCGAATACGTAAATAACTAATTTAATTTTTTTATAATATTACAAATAAAAGACTGTGCCAGCAGTGAGACGTAAATAGGCCGATAATGATGATGGTTATATCTTTATAATACAATAATAATGTATGTATTATGTATGTATGTAGGTATTATAATAATGTTAAACGTAGAACTCCTAGCCTATTAAATTCTCTACACATTGGTGTATGTCACAAGTCAAAGTAAATTAATGCTTATGATGTAGTAACAGAATATTAATTGCGACTTGACTTACTTGTGATGCAGATATCATAAGTATTAAATACCTACAAAATAAAAAATGAAACTTACAAAAACAAGTTAAGATGTTATAGATACTTGATGTATTAACATCTTAACTAGTATGTAACATCTTATACATTTTGTTTTTATCGTTTAAATAATGTACAGAATGGCTCTAAAAAGCAGCCATTTCAGCGTCTGGCTCCGGGGAGCCTCTTAACCTAACTCAACTATAAATTTAGCACGCGACATCTTCACGTCTCCATCAGAATACTTGGAAACCAGTGCAATACAAAAAAATGGGATTTAAAAGACCAACCCAGAAAGAAAAAGTCCTTGCATATATAATTTTAATCGATGTTTTTTTCACCACCAGCCTTTTTTTGTGATAGTTTTCCTTTTAAATTCACTACTTACCTATATGAACTGCTGTTCTATTTTTTACACATTTCCAAATAGGACAGATTTGCTTGTAATCGCTGTTGTTTTAGGGTCATTTAACACTAACAAAAATATAAGCACTTTAAAGCTAAATATCTTGCAAACGGATCCCTAAATTGAAAACCCGCCAAGTGCGAGTCAGACACGCGCACGAGGGTTCCGTAGAAAGATTTTAAAGCTCTCCATAGTGTTTTAAGAAGCTCAGTGTTAGCAGAGCCCTGCTCTTAAGCAAAATGTACGCAGTGTGGGATCAACTTATATTGGTCTGCGAAATCTACAGACAGACATAAAAATTTAAGATTTTGAGAGTTTTCGGAGTGGTTGTGCTATAAGAACTAAATTTATACCAAATTTCAAGTTTCTAGGACATCTGGAATTTCTGGAAGTACCCTTTAGGTTTTTGGAAGTCGGCAATTTGTATGGAAATAGATTTTTTAATGACTGTATCTTTTGATTGCGTTGACTTAGAAGGTTGATTTTTTCACGGCTTCAAGAGACCGCAGGCTTGAGTATGCGATATTAATTTCAGCATGCTACCTCCACGCGTTCCAGAGAAAAAGGGTCTTGACAGACAGACAGACAGACAGACGGACAAGAAAGTGATCCTATAAGGGTTCCGTTTTTTCCTTTTGAGGTACGGAACCCTAAAAATGGTCTTAGCACATCCTCAACGTTTTTGAAAGACCTAAGTACCCAACCTCTGGCTGAATTCTTGATGGCTCATCGAAACACATCCATCTATACCTATAAAACAGTACCAAACATATACCTTGAGTATCCTAGAGGTGCACTAAGAAGGGATTTTTCGAAATTCCCACGGGATACGGAATAAATGAGATTTATATTTTCGGATCAAAGTGGCTCTATCTCCGTAACTATAATTATTAGACATTTCAAATTTGGCATGCAAGTAGGTAACAATAACAGCTACAAACGGTCTCGATGAACCATGATGACCATCTCGATTAAACTAGCTTTCCATTAGAAAAATCAGCATCGAAATCGGTTCATTCGTTTGGGAGCTATGATGCCACAGAGAGATACACAGATACACAGGTCCAACTTATAACACCCCTCTTTTTCGTCGGGGGTTAAAGAAAAGATCTTGGTTCCTAATGTAAATTACAACTGCATTTAAAAAAAATCCGGTTTACCAGCTAAATGATTACGGATTTTATAAAAGGTGTTCATTTGTTTGGCCGTTAATTTGTATCAAAAATTAACTTACTCTTGTCTCTTGAATATAAATTAAAATGCACAAATAAATAGACAGCTGGCCCAAAAGCTACCTGATAAGTTTGGTGTGTCAGATATAAGTTTATATTGAAACATAAGAAAAAATTAAAGATATTCTACGGCGCTTTAAGATGGCCTATCCACCTAGTTTAGTATTTTATTTACAGGTATTTGATAATATGTTATAATACCATATAAGTATATTAATAGATATTAAAATACGTACTTCTGAAAGTAATTTTGTTTAAAATTTAACTGGCTTTAGCGAGTTCTTGGCTATTTTTATGTTAGTACGTGGAATAAAAAGTATTCTATGCCCACGTGTCCCCAGCCATATTCTACGCAAATAGGTACAATAATAAGCACATCCGGTGCTTAATTTTGACGTCAAAGAAAGGAAATATTAGACTTGTCAGTAACCACACTTTCACAATAATTAGCTATAATTAATGATACCGTTATTTACCGTTCCAAATTTCTGAATCGGTTGGAAGCCATTTAACTTATTTAATTTAAACTTTTAAGCAACAGTCTTAAAATTGACACAATCTTGAAGTACCGCGGTTTTTAGCTTTATTTTCTGTAATAAAATAGTAAGACGGCTTTTTTGCTAAAGAAAGCTGGTTTTCTCGCGATAGTTTCGTTTTAGTATATTCAATAGGGGTGGCATACGTTTGAATTAAAATACATAATATTATGTACCTACATAGCTTTGTATCAAGTGTGCAAATATGTGAATTATGATAAAATGTATGGCACGAAAGTATTTAGGTAGTGTCAGGTATTAAAGATCGTTTCAGATGTTTCACTACTTATTAATGCTAAGTACATTGATGGTCTATGTGCCGCTTCCTGGTATCATGATTAAAATTCGCGGCATAATCGGCGACACTAGGCTCTAAAACGTGTTCGTAATGGTGGAGTAATGTCTACCTGGACGAAATACAACATTTAAGTGCGTTGTAATGTCCAATTTGCCCTGGGGAGTGGGAGTAAATTCTAAGTCAAGTCCATTCCGGCTGTCCCCGACGATTTTTTATTATTGGCTGAACGAATTTAGTATCTGGGGAGATATAAAAGGAAATGAAGCTAAGCCCTTCGGAAATCTCAGAAATTGGTCTTTTTTCTCTGAGTGCGTATGAGGACAATGGTACGGATCGAATCCAATGAAACAGAGTTACTTTCTTTGCTCTTGGGAACAGTTTTTACGATCGACTCAAAGATTTACGCTTCAATGGCGTCTCGGAAAACCTACGTGAATATTTTAATATCTCGGTTAACATCTCCGAGGCAATGATAAAATGGTTTTCTTTTATTAGCGGCACGCGCTCCCCCCAACCAAGCGGGGGATCATTGGTTGTTTATGCCTTCGTTCCAAATGTCTAGACCTCAAAATGGGACGCTTTGATTACATATTTAAGTACGTACCTGGAAAAAATAAAATTATGTCAGATAAAAGAATCGTTATGACTTTTGAGTATTCTATATTCAACACCCCATCTACATATAACAATAAATTTAACACAGCAAACACGTTTATACCTGTCCATACTAATGTAAATATAAGACCAAGAATTGTAATCAGAACAACAAAACAGCAGGGAATAGCGTTAATAAGGACCCCTCTCAGTATGATGCTGCGGTAAGCCGCACCTCTGATTTTCAGTGGGACCCTTTCTTACAATTAGTAGTAGTACAAGTACTTTGTGGTTTTTACTAACTTTAACTACATAATTGTTACAAGTTTTGGTACGATTTTGTCCCGGTTTGTAATTTTGTCATTGTTTAAATTGTTACCCACTTGCTAGCCTCGCCGTGTAATAACAAACTTAAAAAAAAGACGCGAAGTTCAGAATCAGAATCAGTTATCGTTTCTTGCAAAACTTAAATGGTGAAGTCAAGTGAAGTCAGTCACTCGTAGTGGAAGCGAGACACACAGGGACCAACGGGCAATGTGAGAACGCGATACTTCCTCCCACAGCCTCAACAACTAGAGGCGCATTTAAGTTTAAAGCACAGTATAGTATCAGCCAAAATAAAGATCCTCAGAAACAACGCCTATCTACTAAATAGTAAACGCTATACGCTGTAAGCGAACCCTCTAGTCTGCAATCCTTTATAGACATGGTAGCGCTTCTTAGGCTAGTTGGCATTTTGTCTAAAGCCCATGGTTTCTTTTCTAACCTACTCTATAGCCAAAACATCAGCTATTTAACCCTTCTTCTTAATACCGAAAACCTGGGGGAAATTCGTTACATACAAGAGATCATCCATAATGAGAAATCTGCCCAAAGGGCCTTCCTTCTTAATACCAAAAGTAACAACCAGTATGGCAGGAAAGTATGGTATACTTATCTACCTCACACATTAAACACCCTCCCCAAAAAAGGTAGGTATAATGTATTTTTATTTTCATTTCTCTTGACAAACGGTGCTGCGGTGCTGATGGTGCGGTAGCTGCTTAACGAATTTTTCTTTGCATTGTCATTGTATGTTAAACTTTTTGTGAATGCCTTATATTTTTGACATTTAAAATATAATGCAATTTTTAATGACAAATAAACGAGTCTAATCTAATCTAATATATTGTATTGTATAAGCCCAGATAAATTAAAAATATAATAAAGAATGCACTCATGGACTGCACCAGTGACTCAGTAAACACATATATGCTTACTGAGTCACTCCCGTTGTATTATTACTATCATCATTAAATTTTAATAAACTAGTTAGAATAATCATAAACATAAAAGATTTTTAGCTAATTTAAATTGTAATTCTTATGCCGTTAGTTAAATAGATAGAAACCTATACAAAAAACCCATATAAACTTTTACTTGCAACGTAGACATTTAGCCTATAAGAACACGCGTGGTATCAGCAACATCTCGCGGTCACCCGCGTGTCGCCGTAAGCTCCGACCTCTTAGTGGCAGCTTACAGCATATAATTTGAACCACATTGACATCACAACGTTTAATTTGATACTGTCTCGGTTACTTAAATGTTCTAACGACTCTTTTTCATAATCAAATTAATTAATTTTAAAAATCAGTTCGCAATGTAGGTGTGACAAAATGATTTTTAGTTAATAAAGTACACATTTCAAGATTTTATTAAATTAATTGAATTCGGAAGAGAGCAGGCATGTGGAGGAGATACTTTGTGGAAACGGGTTTTATTTTATGACACAATATTCGTTCTCCTTCGGTCGGTATGATAGTAAATACTATCGCTATAGCCGTGGTCACACTAGGTGTACACTGATGAAGCTCGTTGTGAAGTTATAGTTGAGTAATCTTTTTACATGTCAAATTGTTTATGACCAAACATAAAACTGATTTTTGCCTGGTCTGTGGAAAAACTTTTTTACTTTTAAAAATTGAAATAGTAACAATAAAGAACGAATAAAATTGGATTTTAATTTTATCGGCTTGATAGTTTAATATTAATTAAATTAAAATGTACCACGTATTCCGATTGTAACAATATTATATTAAACTAGCTTTGCAGCAGTAAATTATCCCACTACGTTTGGACACACTTAATTTGAAAGGCATTATTTAAATCCAAAAGTTTCACGGCTAGGTAATTTAAGTGAAATTCCGGTGAACCTTGACACCGGCACGAGCACAGACACAACCCAAGAGTAAGTGTTGTTGATAGCACCCTCGGGTCTCATTGCAAGTTTTGCCTCTAAAACTCTCTCTAGGAAAACGGGGTTCCATATATATTTTGCAGCTTATTAGAGACTAGGCGCTCCCCTATACTAAAATATGAAAGTTTGCACTCCAAACGCGCTCGGTTAATCGTAGAATAAGTTGAATAACTTTGCCGACACTTTTGTATGGACTGTGTCGTTAATGGTGGCAGGGTCGCAGTTTCTTTTAATTTGGATGTTAGTGTAAAAACGGCGACCAGGAAAGCGATTTTTAGGAGAATATTTAGCTTCAGTTAGATTCTGGCTTCTTTTGTTAGTTACCTTCTCATTAATTTTATAATTAACCTATTCGTAACCGACATACTTACACGTTCTGCTACCTGTTATTATATGCTTTATTTTTATGGACTTAAATTGACTTAAACTGCTCTTAGGCTGTAAGTAGTGTTAAAAAGGTCCTATCAAAAAATTAACATAGGTACATGTCACGGTAAAAAAGTCCCAGGTGGCACAAATAATAGTTGTCGCTTCTTAATGTCTAACTGGCTCGGAATCACAACGGCGTTCATTTTGTATGAGCTGACAGTTGGTATCGGAATCACCTGGCTGTTACAGTCGTACAAAAACTGACATTTGAATCCGATGATGAGTGTCAAAATAGTTACGCAAATGCCCTGCCGATAAGTATGAATGATTACGCTAAACATTACAAAAAGTGTTTAAAGATTTTACCTATATAAGATACAGATATTAAGATCCAAAATTTAATTCAACAAGGAGTGCCGCCCGATACCCAGACATACATAGATCAAAGGCACATTGTGGCGACATCGATCAGGGACAGTTTGCCTGCAAATTTGGCAGCTGGTATCCAAACGGGATTATGTCAAACTACACGTGCCCGCTTCTGGAGTAATCTAATTCATGTGGCAGATGCAATATGTAGTGTGGTACAATATAATTACAAATTTTTAGATGTTTAATTTTAGAGTAGGTATGTAATTATCTTTTGCGGTTTTTAACCGACTTCAAAAAAGGAGGAGGTTCTCAATTCATCGGAATATTTTTTTAAGCGTTAATACAGTTATCCATCTTAATTCACGGGATTAAGAGTTGGTGGCGCTCTAGCGTTATTTTTTTTACCACATGTTTCGTACCATGTAGGAACATCAAATTCGTCACGCACTTAACTGGATGTTCATTGAAATAGTATTTTTAAATTCAAAATTGACGTTTTTAGAATGTTTCACTTTTAAAAGAACGGGCTTATAGACAAATTGATGTTTTAGTTCAAACAAAACATCTCTTTATTGCATAAAACTTAAATGAGTAATAAATAATAATAAAAGCAAATAACCTAAATTTAAATGTCTAAACGTAAATAAAAATTTTAAATAAATAAACCACCCCGCAATATTCCTGGCGCAAAGGTGCCCAACACGCTTGCTGCGTTGCCGCGCTGAATGATTAGTTCAAATGGATACAATATAATAGTACAAGAAGATTACAAAAAATATGTAAGGTAGACAATAATAAATAGGTGGTCTTATCGCTTAGAAACGATCTCTTCCAGATACTTCGTGCCGATACTTAACTAGTTAGTTCGGGAACAAATATTTTACTTCAAAGCCAGAAGATAAACAGAAGAAAATATTTTTAAGACAAGTAAACTAAAACCAGACTAGAGTCATATTATACACAACTAGCAGCCCGTCCCGGCTTCGCACGGGGTAGACAATTATAAAATGAAAAAAGTTGTAGTGACATAACTACAATAGTTGGACATATGCTACCGCGGAGTTTTTTGTAGACATTATGATGTTCTTCAATATTGTTGTACATTATTTTGTTCTATCGCTAATAGTTTCGGCAGCGCATTCGACGAAAGACATTTTAAGACTCATTTTTCTACACCTTCGGTTACATTGTTCAAATTTTACCAAGGATCCCTAATTTTTTTCAAAATGAAATGTAGCCTATGTCAAATTGGAAGAATGTAGCATTCTATTGGTGAAAGAATTTTTTAAATCGGCCCTTTACTTTTTGAGCCTATTCATTACAAACATACAAACATACAAAAATAGGTACAAATCTTTCCTCTTTATAATATTATTAGTGTAGATAGTGTAGATGTAGAAGTGTAGACAAGCTAAAAAGAAAGTGCCGGGCAGTTAGTCGTGTACAGGTCACGGCGCCTCATTAAAAGTCCGCCTAATGATGCACTAGCTTGTTAGCTTGGGTCCTCTTAAAAAGCTTAGTGCGTCATATCAAAAAAGGTTGCAAGTACAGCGCTGCAGAAAATAAGAGTGAGCCGCGAAACGAGTTGTCTCTTGTGTTTCTGGGAGTTTTTAAAATAACTATTTTTAGGCGACTGCGGCGGAGCTCAACAGGATAGAGTTAGGTATGTTTTTCTCAGTCATGTACCTACTTGTGGACGTATGTCAAGTTCTATTTTTCCTGCTACAGTTTAAACGGCTTGGACAATTATGACAAGAAGTATCATTCAATTCGTCTACTTCCACTTTCAAAATAAAAATGACGGGTTTTTTAACCTTTTGACGATGTACGAGTAGTTACATATTTCTCCGTTCACTGTGAAACCGTCCACGAGGACACTGTGGAAATGCTACAGACTATGACGGTCGTACTCTGTTGTTCAGACATCTTCATACAATCTCATACATTTAGCTTTACCATTGAGCCGTGACGGTAAAACTGTGTCGCTTCTTCGGGACTAACAGCGACTTCATCTCACAGAGTTATAAAACCATCCATTGCGTTCGCTATTGCGGAAAATTGATCGTCAATAAAAATTTACCGAGAAATGTAAATGAAATGTGAATTAAAGAAGTGGGCTGCTATTAAGCTAATTCAGCTGAAATCCCGGTTTGCGCCGCAATGGGCCATTTGGTCCTGCGCTGGATTTATAAAACATTGCCCCGTAAGCCACGGCCCGAGTAAGTAATGTTTATTAGGAAAAATGTGTGATTGCTCCCTCGGTCGTAATGACGACCCCAGTGAGTAACGTGACACGGTAAGGTGAGGTTCGTTATTCAAATCTACGCGTATAATAATGTACAATTACTCTTAACTTAAAAACCGTAGTCACATGAATTATTTATTAATTGATATGGGGGAAAATGGAGCCTGTTCCTGTTCTAGGTATTGACAAATATTGATAAATGTACGACCCTCTACGATGTACACCAACAAACCGAGAGATAATTATGTTCAAATAAGCGTTTTCATATTATTAGATAGGATACAATGAGGGTGATGCCTAGCTGGTCAAATAAGCAATTTTTTATGTCAAACTATTGGTTAGTAGGTATCATCATCATCATGTCAGCCGAAAGACGTCCACTGCTGGACATAGGCCTCCCCCAAGGCTCTTCACTCAGACCGGTAATGTTGGTTAGTATGAAGTTCAGTTTTTAAATTAAGTACTCCACTATGACGTCATAATTTTCAGTGTTCAAACTCCTTCTTTTCATTAGTTTTTGTTAAATTCAAAATTGCAGTAAAAAGTGAGGCATCAGTTTTTGACGAGTACCTATTTTCAGCAGTTTGAATGTACAATAAATTTATTTCAACATTAGTCATCAACCCAATTAATTTACGTATGTGTATGTTTCTATCAAAGATAATTAAATTAGATTAACATCCAGCAAAACTGAATATTTCATGTTGACTGAAATGATTAGCTGGAACGCCCGCCTGTTTAGAAAGTACGGCACGTGAAACGAACATCCTTTCGTAAATTGAGCAATTTCGGTAATGAAAATTATAATTTCATTTTCATTAACCCCATTCTTAACTCGGGCCATTTTGATTTGATGATTATTATTATGCAGGAAACGAGGGTTTGTTTATCAATGAACGTAGATCCATAAGGAAAACTCTGCCCGCCTGTTTTTACTCATGCGGAAACCGTTTAATGTTGAGCAAACAAACAATGAAGCAATGATTTAATAATTCAAATTTTATTGAAGTTGTAATTTTATTCTCCGTAAATAAGCTTGTTTTGTTAAATTGCAAGGAGTCATCTTTAACTTGTTTATGGAATGATTGAATGAAACGGGGAGAGTGATCCCTGTATATTTTTGAAAGATAAACTGGGGTTCGGTTTTTGAATCTCACCTGGTGGCAAAATTCTCATCCATATCACTATTTGCCAAAAGCCTTAATTTTGAATGTCAACATAGTAGATTGAGGTTAGCTGTCACTGTCAGTAGTCAAGAAGTCACTCAGTGATCTCGTTTACGTGTGGATGGGGCATTTGTACCTATTTAATATCATTAGGCGTGAGAATTTTAGTCACCGGTGAAATTCAAAAATACGAACTTTTTAGAAATTATTTGATTTAGTCACTCTGGTCTCTAGAAAGCATTGTTCGGTAGGGGAGGCCTTTTCTCAGCAGTGCATAATGATTAGAGAGAGACAAGTGGGTAATTTTTTTTTATCTAGTTTAGCACCTTAACGCATAAAAATCTGATAAAATGATGACTAGTACCTATTCTGTCGATAAAAAATGATTATTATAATTATGCAATGCTTGTCCTGGCAGTTGTTAAGTATATATGATCTTGACAAGTGTCTTGACAAAGAGGTGTTTTGACATCGATACAATATGATTTAATTAGTTGGGCTGTAGTTGAACGAAGGATAGCGATTCTCAAGTGGAAGGTAGTGAGTCCCACCTTAGAAACTTTACAGGCTACATGGAAGTGTCTGTTTAAAATTATCTTACTTATCGGGACTTATATACGAGTATATTAAGGGACGGTAAAGGCGCGGGTAGAAACTAATTAACGCTGCTCAATGACACAACAGTGCCCTAAGCACGACTTGTCGAATCCTGCGTTACGTTACGGTTATCGTATCGAGATCGAGAAATCTCATACTAAATTTTAGTTCCAAATACGCTCACGGGCGGGCGCTGTTCCAAACGTCATACAAACTCGTTATAGTTTACTATTCGAATTTTACGTGACGCAGGATTCGACAAGTCGTGCTTAGGGCACAGGAATCACGGGTGAGTTGCCGGCATGATAAGCTAAGAGTAGGCCTGTTTTTTGAAGATCCTTAAATTGTATCAGTCTGGAAATTTGGTTGCAGTAAATCGATTCTGTATTATAACTGTGCGAGGCAAGATATTTAATTGACTGATTGTTTTGTTTACTAAAATTCCGTTTTTCCGCCAACATAATTGGCCGTAAACATTTCCTCCGATAACTAAAATGGGATTAAGGATTCATTGTTTCACCCGTACAGTTTGATAACTTGGAGTGGGTTCGAGGATTTCTTAATTGGTTTAATTTATACTTAAATCATTCATCAGATTCCAAGTTTCCGAAGCAACTTCAGAGAGAGGTAAGCGAAAGCAATAAATTAATAAACTTTTAGTGGAAATTTAGATTGAGATGTTTACCCACCAATTTGTCTTAAGGATCTCTAGTAAGGACGGTTATCAGGAAGATACTTTGAGATTTATACACTTTCATTAAAAAAAACACATTATGAACTTTTTTAATTCAAGACATAAATAAGTTTCGGTGGTCGTTCATTCTCTTCCAGTTTCCACAGTTGGCAGAACATTCTGTTAAAAGTTTAAGAAAGACAAGTTTCAGACCGACCGGGACTTGTAGATAACAATTTTGGTCACTGCTTTGAATTATCATATTTGTAATAACGCGATGAATAAATTACGTTTTGCTTTTTCTTAACGAGGGAAAGGCTTTATTTTTCATGTATAGGTATCTTGCGATGTGATCGAAACATCACTGATTTGGTTTCTCACTAAAGGATTCTAAACTCCTTTCACTCTTAAAGAGTTGGAGTTTTACTGTAGTCAACCGTAGAGCTAGAATTTGATGATAGACAGGTTTTATTTCATATACAAAATATAACAAAAAATATGTTAAAACCTAATTATTTACTCATGACTGTCATGCTGTTGTTGCGTTCGAAGATTAGAGTGGTTGGAATACCTAACTAATGATTAAATTTGAGAATCCATAATCGATCCCTTCACAATCTTTGATATAATATTATGTCAAAGAGTGTGTAGAGATCGATTATGGATTCTCGAATTTCTTATATTTAAATATTTATTTGTTCTAAATGAAAGACAATTAGTTGAACTATTGTTACTATGCTGCGATCTGACTGTTCGTACCAACTGTTATTCTGCAATACAAACATCACAAAATACCGACGAATTTTTACAGCGTTCGGATTCCAATTAGTATGTGCACTGCAGCTTGAAAACATTATTTCTGAAATCTTATTTTGTGTAGCGAAAACATCGTTGAATTATTTTAGTGGGCATATTCGTTACTCGTATTAACGAGTAAGGCGGGATACATTAAGAGCGTTTAATTAAGACATCAAATTTCTTGTTCACACGTAAAATACACGTTGCGCAGGTAACATTATACTTGTCTTAACAATCACAAGCTCGTATGTTAACTAGGAGTTTGTCTTCCGGTTTTGTGTCGGGATTTGTTCAGAGGGTCGAGCACGACTTTACGAAAGCTGCGTAACGTAAAATCGAATAGTAAACGTTGTCGAGTTTGTATGACGTTTGGAACAGCGCCCGCCCGTGAGCGTATTTGGAATTGAAATTTAGTATGAGGTTTCTCGATCTCGATACGATAACCGTAACGTTACGCAGCATTCGTAAAGTCGTGCTCGACCCTCTGGTAATTTTAGCAATTTTATCATGACGAGTTCCTTTTATATTATTAGGTAGGCAAATTATTTATTTCATAAGAGTCCGTATATTTACGTCCCTCTGGTGGGCTTAGGGATCCTATCGAATTGAAATGATTTGGGTAGGTCCCATGCGCGCCCAACGTGGATTGTCTAACATCGTCGTGATCGTAGAACGAAGGTGGATGTAGTGAAATAAAAACGGATGACTCACGTATATAAGTCGAGTTTAGACAGACATGTTTCGGACTAATTCGTAGTCCTTCCTCTTTTTTCGGGCTAAACTCGACTTATATACGTGAGCGATCCGTTTTTATTTCACTATGATTGAGTCTCACAGTAGTTTCATATTAAAAGTGAAGGTATTGTGTTATTCGGAAACTTTACAGCAGCTACAGCACTTTCCAGTTATTTTATAACATGTTTGAAACTGCATATCTGCCTCACAGTGTGTACGTGTGGTCTAGCTTTTGGTGTAGCCTTTACCAAACTCAACTCTCTTCGGGGGCTGAAACTCCTGCTGGGCTCGTTCCGACGTCCGAGATATTTCCAGTAGTGGCATGATATGATCAGAAAAATGGATTCTTTTATTGTTCTTCGAGGTCACTGACAAAGTGTTGATCGTTGAATGAGTTGATTTGTGATGATTTATGTACGTAGTAAAATAGTATGATAAATATTGAAGTTTTGTAATGACAATTTCGGGGGTTTTACAACTTTTCTAAGTTGGTTAGGTTATTATAACTTTCCGGCTCAGGTGATGAAACTAAATGAAAACTTGACAATACTAAAAATTATCATAAAACAAAGTTAATTAAAAAATACGTTTTTTGTACGGAGCCCTAAAAATACAAAGAGTAACCAAAATGAATGTACCTAACATGCATGTGATCTTAAATTCATCCCATGAATACTGACAGTATACAACATACGCCAATAATAGCTCCCTACGACAGTCGTATTTTTTATACGTCAAAAAAAACTTGCGGTGAAAAGGAGTCGAGGAAGAGGCAACGCAATGTACAACGACGGGATATCAAACGCGTCGGTTTATTGCGAACAGAAATCAGTAGGTATTGAAACTCAATAATTTGATAATTAAGTCAAAAAAAAATTGCGCATTTTGAATTTTTGTGGATCCGTCGTTGTTTTACGATCATGGTGATATGACGGCATCCAGTGCGTTAGCTGGCGCTTGGAATAAAATAGGTTAGTAAGAGTTAAGAAA
The DNA here is from genome assembly GCA_963691665.1 of Clepsis dumicolana. NCBI lineage: Eukaryota > Metazoa > Arthropoda > Insecta > Lepidoptera > Tortricidae > Clepsis > Clepsis dumicolana. The sequence goes on from OY829521.1 coordinate 8,028,185, forward strand.
AAAAATCGAATAAAGCAGTGCCTACTTAGAATGCCTGGAGTGCGGTATTGACAGAGCAAAATCTACTAGCCAGTAGTTTATCCCTTTGTTATTTCATTACTTTCCAAATCGGAGATTTCCCCTTATCAAAAGAAATAAAAAAGATGTTACCCAATAAAACTCTCGCTTCAGCAAAACATCTGATTCGCGTAATACTTAAGAAAGAAAATTAAAAGTATCTTTGGCGTAACATTCGGAATGCCCTGGTAATGAATGCGAAAAGTTGGCAGCTTATCGAGTCGACGGCTCTTTATGCACGTAGGTACTAACCATTCGAGCGTTTTTATAATTGCCTTCTTCTTTGTTCAAGTTTTTGATGCCTTGATCTCAAAACAGCTACTGGATATTTGTATCGGAAAACGTGGTTTATTGCGTCAAAACAGTTTTGTGTAAGGCTACACGTTTTAATGTTTATTCGGGCATATATGGTACAATACAACTTATCATAATATATATTTTTTCGACTTACAATAACTAATAGTAATAATAATCATAATAATTAGTTACATAAATCATCAACCAACAAAGTTAATGTTAATGTTTGTTTTATGTAACAAGAACCGTACCTTATACTGTAAAATCCGTAAAGATAGAAAAGCGAGAAAAAATACAGGAAGATAGATTTGAAATGAGATCATGAAATGTTTGAAGTTTAAGTGCGTAATCGTGTTAATTTTATACCCGTAGGTATTTTCTACCATACCTGTTTTCTGTAATCTCTTTGTACTATTTTGTGGTTTTCAATAAAGAATATTTGTATTGTATTGTATTGTATTTTATAACGGTGCCAAAATTAATAGCAATCATTTTAGACTAGTCTAAACAACGACAATCATATTTTACACGGGATTCAACTACGTTTTAAACAATGCGTGACTTCACCATTTTCACCTGTTAATTGTTGCATTTAATCTTTTAATAGTTAATATTAATTTCAGAAGTCTTAAGGCAAGCCACCCTTTTTAATCACATTGTAATAACCCCATACGCCGCAAAGGCGAGTCTGCGTACACCCGCGCCACTTACTGTACCAAAATTGCATTATAAAATTAACTCTATCCAATTTGGTTTCAGGAGTTTTCTTATCTGAACTCTAATTAGCGAGCACAAATAATCTCGCCCACTTCCCGTCGTTGAGACAAGAGAAACAATATATGCAATTATATATTCCGGCAATGCGGGGCAATTAACATGGAAATTCTCGTTAGCGTTTCGCAAAGGGAAACTTTTGATGTTCAAGGAAGAGGGAAAAAATTCAAGAGCGGCTCCCAGCCTCATTAACGAGCCTTTAACACTAGCGAGATGCTTCCGGGAAGTGGCTACGTAAGAATTTTAAACCGGTTGCTTTAAAAAAGCGAATTTATAGTAGCCGGCGTCCTACTATTGTTCAGAGAGGGACTGGCTGGGGCTTGTATCAGTATTCGTTTTGTACGTGGTCAGCGGATTGGACGAAAATATTCAGGGTTTTAACTTATAAAATAATGAATAAACTTCTGAATAAATTGTAGCCATTTTGAAAATAACAATATCATGCAGTGCTCCGAGAATTTCGGCTATCGTTTTAATCACAAGGTTTCGCTGTTCGATTATTGGAATTTAATTAGTTCACGTTTGTTTCTGAGATAATACAGTTTCATCTCATCAATTAAGTGAGTACACGTAGCCTCATATTTATTGCCAGATTATGGTTTTCAATTTCATGGATTATTTAACCATAATCAAATATAAGTATAATAACGTTAGTCAACGTCACAGTGTAGGCCATTACTTCTTGACCTCATTTTCCAGTAAAAGAGCGGTAGAAAGGTAATAATTCTGGCAAACTGACTGTTCCAATTTGACTTTATTTATACTTCATGCAAAAATATTGCGACGAAATTTTCAAAATTTTATCTATATGTAGCAACATAGCATCACGCCAAATTTTCTACACAAATAATGTAAACTCGTCGACTCCCTCCCTAATTTTTGAGTAAAATGAAACCTACGGACAATTTTGAAAGAATTGTTAAATATTTGCAAGAAGATAACATAAAAATACGAAACTTTCATTAATAATTTCATTGTAATTATATTATTATTTACCTATTATTTCAAGTGCAGTCATATTCCGTTCATGCTTACACCAGAAAGTTTAATAATATTCAACGACAATATTAATATAATTTGTAAAAGCTGCCTTCCTTCTCCCATCGCATGCTCTTAACTACAACCGCAAGGCAATTAATTCACTTTAAGTTCGTATAGCAGAAAAAGCCCGTGGAATCGATTCAGAGGTGTGGTTTGAAAGGGTTCCAGCCGAAGTTAAATTTCTCCGTGAATCCATTGAATGCAATAAAATTTTCTGCACAATTGAAACCATTAAAGGCCGTCTCGCCACGGCGCGGCGCTGAATGTTAATCATGGGCTAGTGTGAATAGAACAATCGCAATGTAGAATATCTACCCTCATTTTTTCTCTGAAAGCTTATCAACAAAGGATTTGTTTTGAATTTGTCGATGACTGAGAGATTTTTTTCATATCTTTTATGATAATAGCGCGATGAGATGCGTGCTGAGATAATCTGATACACAGCTTAAATTTTTACTTGGATTTTTAATTTGGATTAAAATAAATACAAAAGGGTTTAAGCTTTTTAAAGGTTGAAAGTGAATTTTATGCATTTTGAGGTTATCAATTAATTCGATATCAGCAACGTGTCATGTTTGCAACACAAATCACATAACGAGGAAATTATATAGACCTATCAAGAAAAAAACATGTAAGTACTTATTGTTGGCATATCATGTGTTTAAGTGAAGTAAGGAACGGACGTAGAGATCAATCAGGAAAATAAATGAAATCACTGGCTGTAACTGAAATTTAACAATGAAAGGCTGATTCCTAAATGTTAGCTATGCTTGGCCAATTTGTAAGAAGCCTGTAAATTAAGACAGGCGCGAGTAAAGAGGCCAGAGAAGTAACAGCAAGTGAAAGACGAGTAGGCAAATTCGTGAAATCAAGGATCGTTAACACTTAATTGACTTAGGTATTTCAACATTGCCACCCTTTCCAAGTCAAGCAACTCGCTACCTAACTCTACTTAATTGAAATAAAAAAGCTTCTTATTGTTGTAAGTGTAGACTCTAAAATAGAATACCTACGTACTCCTTTATAGGAACTGAAGCTGAACATACGATTGCAGATAACGAATACTCATAATCAACCCTGGCGTAAGTTTGTGAGTTGAACTTGATAAGTTTGTATTAAAATGACACTTTATATTGACTCTATCGAAAGTACGCACATAATTTGAGCGTGCTTCTGAGTTCTGTGTAGTGCTGGCTCAATGTTTCTACCGCTGATTACATTAATAATTAAGTATTATCTTTTGCTGAGACGTCAACTGCTGAAAATAGATATCCAAAGGTTTCTATAAAGATCGGTGTTACGCTTTTGGTACTCTGCCAATTGAATCCGTGGTATTGCTTGTGAGTACAAAATATTGACGGAGAATCTGGTGCTTTATATGTCTGTCACTGGCCTTAACTCTTAACTAGATTTATTGTACACTTTTGACAGTCAGGGTGGGAGTTATGCCACTTATGTTGAACTCGTGTCACTGTGAACTACCTATCTCCAATATCTACAAAAGTATCTATGAAAATGATAAAAAATGGTTCTATACAATTTTAAACATTTTGTTCCCTAATGGAGTCGAGCCTGACGCCCTGTGCCTACGCACGGCAAAATATGACAGCTCCTATAGGCTTATACACACTTTCTAAATCCAGCGATATTTAGCTACCTAACTTAGCTTAGATGTTTATAATGTAAAGTACATTAACAACTAGTAGCATCTTGGCCCTCCGCAAAGTCATCATCTTCATGTCAGTCGCAAGACGTCCACTGCTGGACATAAGCCTCCCCCAAGGCTCTCCACTCAGACCGGTCTTGTGTTTTCAGCATCCACCGCGGTCCCTCCGCCATTAAATTTTCGTATTGCTATAGGATTTAGGAACGACGGAAGATCGCGGGAACGCGGTGGATGCGGAAAGCACAAAGACTAGTCTGAGTGGAAAGCCTTGGGGGAGGCCTATGTCCAGCAGTGGACGTCTTTCGCTTGACATGCTGCTGATGATGATTAGGGTTTTGGCGAAGCCACCCGCGCTTTAAGTGTCCAGCGGCTGCAACCCAAACTATTGTATAGATCTGGTATCTAATTTTGACAGTTGGGAGTACTAGGACGCTACGGCATTGTCTCGGAGATTAGAGCGGACACGACGGGTCGCGTGCGCGGCCGACACGCCGCTTATCTTGTTCGCCTGTCGCTGTCAACTGCCTGCCGCTAAATCCCAGATTTGTTTGCAAACGGTAGTGTGGTTGTTATATAGAAGTAACAGGCTGTTAGTGTAAGCATTATAATATTTTTTTAGAGAGTATGCTATAGGTACAATCTTATTCAAAATTAGAGTCATCACATAATCACATTTTGAATGTATAGAAAGCCTAGGGGTTATTATTGGAGGCCTGACACTGGCTGGCTAATCATATTACATGTAAATGTAGAATACTCGTGTTATTCGTGTAGTTGCTAGAGCAACGTAATACTCTTGTTTCCTAACGTGAAACGTCCACACGTCTTGTGCTTGTACATATTTTTACCTTTAAATTATACAATTCTACCGTTATACACTGACTTATTTACTAATTCCACATAATCTCCATTTATCAGTAAGTGTACGAAGTTAGTAAAAGTGCGATGTAGTGGTTTAGAATTTGATATCAGCTAAAACAAAATTTTGCATACTTGAAAATAAATAATGATGACATTACGTTTTACTATGCAATTTATTACTATCAGGCAGGTGTCAGTCATACAAGCTTAGTAGGAATTGTTTTAGGAATGAGTCATAATTTTGAGTCATATTCACAATGGTATTCTTAGATTTCCTGAATTTTTTATTTTAAAGAAAATATCGCTTTAAGCTCGAACTCTTTTGCGAAAGCCTCATCTGGAAACAGACAGGAATATTTGCCCTGCCAGAAATGCAAATAGCAAAGCACTGAGACAGATGCAAAGCAAGTGAACAAAGGCGGACCAAGGTGGGCCTCCATGTTCGAACCAACAGGTAGGTTAATGAACTTAATAAGATTCAATGAGATTTCAAATGTACTCGCTATAAATAATGCAAACCTGCATAAGGGACAATTAAGCTGCAAACCAAACAGCGGAAATTGTATAAATTTTTAAGGGAATAAACGTCAGGAATATTTAAGTCAACAACGGATATGCGGCGGGTTGCAAATAAAACACAATATGTATGAGTATGTTTAAAAATTGTCACAATGTGACGTGGTTGAGCGCCGCAGCTCTTTAAATGAAGTGTGACTTTTCGCACCCCTATAATAAGGACATACCTAGTTCAAAACGGTGAAACCTTCATTACCGCCAATTGCTCTTATTAAGAATAAGGTACAAACCTTGAAGTAAAAGTTGTCTGGGACAATTACTTCGTCCTTGCTTCGTGGTTATTTAGCCGCCAAGACTGAGCAGTTTAATGTTGTTTACAAAACAGGTATTTCCGTTAAGCGACCTCGCTCCAACAGATTTAAATGAATCCAAACATGAAGACAAAGCGTGCCGGCGTGATTCAAGGCGCGACGGAGGATTGGATGAAACCTCTGAATTAGAACCATTTGACAAACTTTTCCGCCGCTCTTTCTAAGCCGCTGGTGCTGTTGCGAATTAAATAAAGTTGCGTTCTTGTTCAAAAGTTTAGAGCACTCGGTTTTCATAAATGGTAAACGAAAATCAATTTATTTTTACTACTTAGCAGTTGTCTATTTTGTTTATTACAGAGTACTAGGATGTGGTTTTTGAGAAGTATCTCCTTTATTAACTGTTAAATATACTTATCTGAATTTCTTTAAAAAGTTCCGCCTCAGTATTTTCTATTTTATTTTATCATTAGCCAGTAGAAAATGTCGGAATATCTATGTTTTTTTCCATAACTCTACATTGTTTTCTTTCTAGTAATGTATACTGACAGGTTAAGTAGATAGCTATAACTTCAAACTTGGAACATTATTCTCGAGAAGCATCTTTTAAAATAAAAAAGCATCTTGAATTTACTGTATTCTTACTCATTGAAGATAAATAAATCCCTGTAATATCATACAGTATTGAGTACCTATTGTTTATATAAAGTTAAATAAGTATTTTTATACTATTATGATTTTTATCACCAAGACAATTCTGCAGTTGTAGGTAGAAGCTTCTGTTTTCTCTTGTCGTAACTTTTGTTAACTGAAAGAGTTTCTTGAAAGCGTTAAGCTAAATACTTATATCTGTTAAAATTATTGAATAACATGCAATTAATTACAGTTTTACAGAAACATAAACAGTCTACAACGGTATCGAATATAATCCTCACTCACACATCCCAAGAGGCCATTATTAATAAACGTCGGTATATAACTACCTACAGCTAGCTTGCTTAATTCGAAATTCAATCTTTGGCGGCTCCGCGAATAAGCAAACAGCACTCCAAGATACGGGTAAATACCTAAGGGCGTGTCGAGCCGAGGTGGCATCAGACATCGAAAGCGAACTTAAAAGTTTTAATCTGATGCCGACGAAAATGTTGATATTTTTTTTACCCTTCACATTGCTTAATTTTAGTTATTAGTTAGTAACCCATTTATTTTGCTATTTTGCCATCAACGACCTGTTGATTTTTGGTTCGTGTATCATTGATAATCGCTTTGAAATTTCTTGAAATACTAGAAATACGAAAGAAAACTGCGTGAATTGGTGCCTCAGTGCACCATAACGTTCTGCCAACACAAGATTTTATAACTCTCATATCTTTTAAAATCGCTGACTTTCGTTCAAAACAACGTCTATTTGAATCGATATTGAATTTTATTCGAATAAATCCAAGCTGTCACAACACTAGCGCGGGCGACTAGCTACGAGCCAGATCTCCTTTGCATGCCGTCTTTATTTATTCTTCCTCGGCGTTTTCACTAACTTGAGCTCTTGACACAAATGTTTGGGCAAAGAGTGTGAAGACTGTTGGCTCTCCTTACATAATATTTGCTCCACGTCACAGCAAGCATGACAACTTTGAATGCCTTGTAGATACAATGAAGCACACGATATGCAATTTAGACGTCTAGTGTTTTATTTTGTTTCGCCTTTTCACGAGTTCGTGTGATATCTTTGCTGGTGCAGCGCAAGGGAGAACTAAAACTAAATTAGTGTGTGACAGGGACTGCACACGAAGCGTCACTATAAAAAATTAGATTCCATTTTATTAAAATACTTGGTACACTAGGAATATACAGTATGCTGAAAATGTTGGGCAATTTTTTGGAATCAAATTATCCCATTATTTACTTGTTATTATTATATTAAATTATCCCATTATTAATTGTTACCTTCTTAGATATTTTGATGTTAAAAAATTATTTGTCAGACCATAGAGCTCTTTAGATATTTGCCATGTTTTAGGGTTTACGAACCAAAACGGTATGAAAGGCGTTGTTTGCACATTCTATTATTTAAGTTTTCGAATTATAATGAATAGTGCCAAAACAATTAAATACCGTAGGATTTTAATTATTGGAATTACCTTACCTTATTACCTTAATCTTTCTGAATAATAGGTCTTGCTCATGTCTAGCCACTAACCTCGCGTTGTCCAACCACCCAATAAAATAACTAGGCCTGAACAATTCAAGGGACGTCAACGCGTCGAATCCCGGCGTGCTTAATGGACAAGTTAACCTAATAGCCAAAAGCACTCAATGCTTACAAAGTCGCGCCGGCCGCTTTATGGCCCCACTAACTGTTAATTTCCTACATTGCGTTAAGGGAAATTCGTCTGTTAGGAAAATATTACCCTATTTCTGTAGAACTATTGTTTTGTTTACTCTCGTTCGCGCTCTATTCCATTTTCATTGTTCAATAATAGTTCCTTTGTAAGGCTTGCCGGCTTTTAATAAATACCAACCTTTTAACGTGGTTTCATTCAGGGCGATTACCGAGCGTTTATCGAAGTTGTAGGCATTTCGATATTGCTTTAAAAAATACCTATGGCGGGGTCTCGCATAAATTGACTGTACCAGGTCTAAATAACCCAGCACATTAGGTAAATAGGGTATTGACGAATGTACTTTTATAATCTTACCCTTAGGTTAACTTGTGATCATTATACATATTTACTAACCATTGTTTAGTCGATTAGTTATAAAAACCTCGATATTCATGAAACTGAATGGTAAGTTATAATATACGTAATATTTACGTTTCGTGCATTCAAGCTGCTTTAAGTGCAATGATAGTTGAAAATCACTTTATTGTACTCATACCTTTAAAATTGCCGACGTCGGTAAAACGGCCAGGTCGGACGGTAATTTAATAAACAAACTGCAATCGAGTATTCACCCACTCACACAGACCATTAACTCACAACTCACAAGCGCTACCTACGCCTAACCCACGCCAATTCCGTGTATCCAAGCAAGTATATGGAATCATTTTCTTTAAAACGTAACCTTGGAGCGGCGTTACGATGCGGAAAATCGAGGCAGCGGCAGCGTTGTGTCGGAAAATCTCTCAATCCGGTTCAACCGTGACACTCACTAGTCGGAGCACCTCTGTCGATGCTAAGCCGCCCGGAATTTAGGACGAACAGCTCCAGATCAACAATTGCTCCAGAGCTCGCTCTCTAGAACAATTGCATTACGGATTGGTTTTAAACTATGTCCTGGCACTAGTTTTGCCTTTAAATTCAAATTACAAAAGTTTATTTCGTACCAAATAAAACCCACTGTCTTAGATTACAAATATTTAAGCCTTGTACTATTCTGTGTAGTTTTTTTTCTGTCTATCGTGGTTGCCTTATTTAGATTTAAGTAAGATTTAATTTTGGCTTAGGATTTGTGAAATTATTTGTTTCAAAAACATATAAATGATTTGCTTGTGTCATGCTCAAATTTACTTTGTAAATTACTCTGTTCTCTCATATTAAAATATTTCATTTAATTCCACGACCCAATAGGTACTAATAGAGTAACAGTTGAAAAAGTTTTATGCAGATAACGTAAAAAACTTTTAATTTTATCGCTCATTTATAATTGAAAAGTTTCACTGAAGGACACAGTGACTTTATAGGTAGGTATTTGAGATTTAAATTTTTATGAAGAACCTTTGGACGTTGAATGTTTTATTTATTGTGAAGTTAACTACGTGACATCTTTATAGATTTCTAAACGATTGTTTAAATTCGTTACGTGTTACATTTAATAGAAACTTTACAATGCGATTACATAACAGATGAAACGAGACGTGTCGCCTGTATAAAATATCATTGCCATTCATTTACGAAACAGTTGACAACTCGCTATATCAACTTTTACGAGTTATTTGATACATTATAAATTGAGCTTACCTGAACTATTTACTACGCCAATTCTTCTCAAAATACAAATAAAATGAAATTTAGTAGGCAGTTGTACTGCCTCACTACTCAAATAAATTTAAATATGTACGTACTTACACCTATTGTTACTATCATAAGAGTAAGTAAATCAATCAACAACCGAGGAATTCAGCGGATTTTTATGAGTAAAATAACAACAATTTAATAATTATATATGCATGTTTGCGACAGGAGACAATAACTACACACACAGGCTACAGGCTGTCACAGGCTATTTTCGATACGTTCAACAATAGCCGAAGAACTTTCTTGCGATGGAAGTTATTTAAGTCCAGAGTTAGTCTAAAGACTAACAGCCTTATTCATAAAAAACGCTAATAGAGGCTTGATCGGTCTATTAGTTAACACACTGATTAGGCTTGTTTGACGTTTGTTAAGAGGCATGATTCATAAACGCTTGCTAGCAGTCTGTTAGCTAATGAGCTCTTGATTGGTTGATTAGACGCCTTATGTTGGCAATCTTGTCAAATCATAGACAAAACATGGCCTCCTCGTCAATAAAAAAAAAGAAAATTGACAGCAGTTACCGCAAATTCGAGGTTCGAGGAAAATAAAATCGCAAACTTTACTTAATTAAAGTTACACACGAGTTTAGTTTCCTATTTTTAACCGACTTCAAAGAAAAGGAGAAGGTTCTCAATTCGTTGGGATGTTTCTAATCTTAAAAAAAATGAATACCACCCAAAAAAGGAGTGATAATTGAACAGCGGAGGATAAAGTAAGAACAACAATTTATTTACCTTTGTTTGGTATCATAAATGTAAAGTGTTTCTATTGAATCTAATCACTGAACGTCCTTTTCAGATGTTGGTTAAAGAGCTAGTAAAAGAAAGAGTGGAAATCATAAAAAATAGTGGCAAGTGGCAGGTCCTAAAAATGGCGAACTAAATGGAACCGTGAGACGGTTTCCGCCACTCGAAGGTACACGATACGAATACAAACAGCAGCCGCGAGGTTGCTGCGTGGACGTGCCTTCTAAAAAGGTTTGTAGTTAAGTATCAGGTTTTATCCTTTAAGTCAATACAACATGGTCATAATCCTCTTAAACAGCCGTTCTGCTACCTAAATTCTAATGAGGAAGGGCTGTACATGAACAGTGTTGGTAGGTTACTATTTAAAATCATGTGAATAATGATTAGATATAAAGTGCATATATTGTAAACATACCTGTCCGAGGTTGATTACCTGTCTAAAAGGTATATTACTTAATCATCATTTTAATACCCGTTTTCTTGTTCAAAGTGCCAAAAAATTCTTGTAGGGAAAACTATACAAGCACTGAACAAAAAAAATATTATGTATTTTAGTTTACTCTGTTATATTGATTAGATTATGCCCCAAAAGAATATCTATCCCACTTTGTATTTCATAGATATCTGTAAAGTCAATGTCAATCAGTAAATCGGATAAATCATCTTAACTATAAAAGGCTTCAGTCATCTATTGAGTATTGAATGAGTATTGGGTACCTGCTAATTCCATTAGTACTTACATATTTACATCTAGGGAATAAGATGTTATAAGGAGAATTAGATATGCTTATTTTATTTATAAAGCTGGATGGAAAATAATGAACAGAGTACCTATGTGTTAGAATGTCCCCAACCCAAAAAGTATATTTGGTTGCCATAATAGACATGAGACATAGATAGTAAACATAACTAATGTGGATGCAAGTTAAAAACAGGTTAAAAATAAAGGTAGGTATGAACTAAAAAACAATTACTTTGCTCACCCGCGACCACTAATGACAAATAGTTATATCTGTGCGACAAATGTATGTTTCCATGCAACACCTCCGCCTCCACTGCTACACGATCAACACATGCCACACAGACCCAACTATCACCACCACCACTATACTAAACGCTGACGCGTTTCGGCACTCTCCACGAGGCCATTTACGAAGCACAACAACAACCCGGAAGAGATTATAAAAACGTTTAAATCTTTGAAAATTAAGAACACAGAGGATCTTTGGGGTATTTCAGTTAAAGTAATGCAATCTGTCATCCATATTGTGGCACCATATCTGGCCGTCGTGTTTAACAACTGCGTCGATGAGTGTGTGTTCCCTGACTTAATGAAGTACAGTAAAGTTATTCCTTTATTCAAAGCTGGCAGCTCATCTGAGCCTGGTAACTTTCGACCGGTTTCCGTGCTTCCTGTACTAAGTAAAGTGTTTGAGAAAATTATGCTAAATCAATTGCTTTATCACTTCAATATTAATGAACTATTTCACAGTCAGCAATTTGGGTTTAGGAAGGGCCGCTCGACAACGGATGCGGCTGCAAATCTCATGAAGCACATTTATGACGCATGGGAACAATCGCAAGATGCAATAGGAATATTTTGCGACCTCTCCAAGGCATTTGATTGCGTGGAACACGAGACGCTTATCCGCAAACTTGAACACTACGGACTCACAACTAATGCACTGAACCTTGTTATGTCCTATCTCAGTCAGAGAATCCAGAAAGTAGACATACATAGAGTGCAGTCATGATCACCGGTGAAGCTTGGAGTACCACAGGGCTCTATTTTGGGTCCGTTTCTCTTCTTGGTGTACATAAATGACTTGCCCCAGCTGCTAGAACACAAATGTGACATAGTACTGTTCGCTGATGATACCTCTCTCATTTTTAAAGTCAACAGGCAACAGGAAGATCAAAGTCACATCAATGAGACTCTAAGAGATGTGCTGAAATGGTTTACTGCAAACAATTTACTATTGAATGCAGCTAAAACGAAATGTATAAAATTTTCGTTGCCTAATGTAAGACAGGTTGACACTACTATCAGATTAAATGGAGAGAAGCTGAACCTCGTGGATGAGACTGTTTTTCTCGGGCTTACCTTAGATCGCAATTTGCAATGGAGCCCACACCTATCTGGTCTTGCTGGTAGATTGAGCTCTGCCGCTTATGCTGTACGAAGAATCCGGCAATTCACCAATGTAGAAACGGCGCGGTTAGTTTACTTCAGTTATTTTCACAGCATTATGTCTTATGGCATCCTAATTTGGGGCAAGGCGGCCGACATAGAGACAATCTTTATCCTGCAGAAGAGGGCGGTCCGGTCTATTTACAATCTTGGCTCCCGAGATTCACTTAGAGAACGCTTTAAAGAAATCGACATCCTTACAGTAGCTTCTCAGTATATATATGATGTAATATTGTATACACACAAGAACATCAAATCTTTCAAGAAAGTGTCGGATGTGAATGGTTTCAACACTCGGAATAAGCATAAACTTGCCGTCCCTAAATTTCGTCTACGAAAAGTCAGTAAGTCTTTTTTGGGAAATTGCGTGAGGTTCTACAATAAAGTGCCTGTAGATGCATGGGAATTGCCTCACAATTCATTTAAAAGATACATAAAGACCGCTCTCTTGAAAAAAGCGTACTACAAAGTGGATGAATACTTATGTGATGGCACCACCTGGCCAAGGCTGAAAACAGAAGATAATTAGGACATCAATGTGACTTGGCTGCGTCCCGAAGATATTCGTGTATGGTGTCCGGCTCTGTTGCCGTTGTCCGCTGCGTACTAATTGTAATACAATTGACAAAAATAATGTTTTATTTATTTGACATGATGACATGAAATGTATATTTCATCAATTTTTGTTATTTGACATTTGGAGACCATATACATCTCCAGTTTATGTATATGTATTATTATACTTATTATTTGACCGTGGAGGCGTTTTACACCTCTGCTGATTTTAAATTTAGTTTAAATTGACCCTAGAGACTATACATCTCTAAGCCATTTAGATTAAGTATTATATTATAGTATTAATTCTGGGACCCTATACATCCCTTTGTAATTTAAATTTTCACAGATATTTGACCTGGAGACCCTATACATCTCCTGCTCAATTAAAACGTGCCAGTAAAGTAAAGTGTTCTGGTTTTGCTGTTTTAATAATTACTTTTTACACTTGTTTCTAAAATGCGGTATTTTTTTTTTTCTCTCTTAATCTTTTAATGACAGAGTGAGGTTTCTTTGTGTAGTTTGTCTGTGGTTGCGTATTGTAAGAGCGTATTGCGTATTGTAACTTGTTTTTAGAAAAAATGACTTTGTGCCAAGTTTCTTGCGGCGCATTCTTCTTGGCAATCATGGTCTTTCCGAAAGCGCTGGTAGACTCAAAAAAAATGACGTGTAAAAGAGCATTCAACTGCCTATTTGCTAAATAAAATTTTGAATTTTTTTTTTTTTTTGACCGCTCAACATGCCACCACTTCCACTAGTAGTAGTAGGAGTAGGGCCCACCTCTAGGGCAAACTAACTTTAGCAGAGGCTTGAAGGACTGATTAGCGTTAACAGACGTTTATGAATCATGATTTTTAGCATCGGTCCTTCAAGGAGCCTTCAAGGAGGCTCTAACTTTTTATGAATAAGGCTGTTAGACGCCTGCCTACTACGTACTTATTGAAACGATAAACTAAGTAATCCCATTCTCATACAATATTTTTCTTTTCTCCTTTCGGTTTTGTGGATGGTAGGCCGTTGTGCAAGGCCCGTTACGGTTGTATACGGGTAACGGTGATCTTTGTTCGTTTGTCATCTTATACTTACTATAAAAACCCTTATAATTTGTAGAAAGCCGCTTATCTAGGCACACAGGTCGACCAAAACAGGATATTCCCGACTCCATGTCTTCGCGCATCAAAGTCGGGAGACGCGTTTACCAGTTTTACGACTTGTAATATTAGGGGATACGTTTAATAAATTTCAACGCCCCGCTCAAAGCTCCCACATAAATTAAAACGTAACGACATGTATGCTAATGTTGTTTTCTGACTCACTTAATGCCTTTTGAGGTATCAATTTGTTCCAAATCAGTATTCGATTCGGTTTGCTTTGTAATTGTCTAGACTTCAAAAAAAGGAGGAGGTTCTACGTTCCACTGTATGTATTTTTTTTTTATGTATGTTCATCGATTACTCCGTCAATTGTAGACACATTTTCAATTTTTTTTTGTTTAAAGGGTGTACTCCTGAGGTGGTCCCATTGTCACCAAGTCATGATCTGATGATGGGATCCCAGGGAAATCGAGGGCAACCCTCAAATTTTACAGGCACGTATCATGTGTTTCATATATTTTCTAAGGCTATTCAAGTATTTGCGTCCGGTAGTCATCATCTTATGTTGATGAGCTGATGATGGAAGGTACAACTCCTTAACGGTTAGGAGTTGAAGGATAATTCTGAAAATGTTAAATCAACGTAAAATACAATACAATACAATACAATAACTCTTTATTGAACACCACATAACAAAAAACAAAAAAAAATGATAAATAAATAAAATTAAAAGTAAAACCGCCTTCAAAAAAAAAACATTAGAAAAAAAAACGTAAAATAATCCTCTAAAATAATGATAAATAAATAAAATAAAATAAAATGCGTTTATTTAGGACAACAGAAACTAAAGCATAAAGTTTTATGGCCTAGCACTAAGCAGCAGAAATATGAAGTCGGTGCGGTGCGAGCGGAATATTCTTTGAATGAAGCAGGTTGAAGGTTTTTTTTTGAAGGCGGTTTTACTTTTTAACTTTACAAGTACCTAAGTAATAAACGTATTGCTATTAGGTACTCAAAGAATTGTTAACTTAAACAATTGACAAAAATAAAGGTCGTTTTTTGTTTTTATACGACAAGGAACACGTCACTTGATGTTAAGTGATCACTACTGCCCATAGACACCCACAATCCAGGGGGTTTGCAGATGCGCTGCCAACCTAGAGAGCTAAGATGAAATACCTCTTGTGCCCGTATAGTTACACCGGCTGTCTTACTCTGCACACCGGAACACAACAGTGCAAGTACAGTGCTTAACGGTAGGATTAGCGAGTAAGATGGCGGTAGCGACCCGGTCGGACCTTGCACAAGGTCGTACCACCCGCAAGTACCATACAACGGCAGGGATCCGATATTTTATCTCACTTTTATCCACAACGTTTAATGTGAAAGAAAGTGATAGAACTCTAGCTACCTCGCCGCTGCTATGTGACTCGGATGATGGTGAATAAAGGCTTCTATCTGTGTTGCGTACTGATGCGCGAATAAGTGGCAAAGTTTCCTGCTCGACGCATCTCTCAGGGGCCTAGACACTCGTGGAATTCTTCATGAGCTATTTTTGTACCTATTTTATTTAGACGGGGTTTGTTTTTGTTGCTATTTGTAGTATTGTGACATTATTGCGCGCCGAAAAGAAGAGCCGAGAAACTCATTACGTGTTCCAGCTCCTGACCGCTTAACGCCTGCGACGTCAGGTTTTAAGAACAAATTACCTTGTTATTCAACAATTGTTGTTGTTAATGCGGGTGGTAGGACCTTGTGCAAGGTCTGTCCGGATCGCTACCACCATCTTACTCGCTAATCTTGCCGCTATGCAGCAGTGTTTGCACTGTTGTGTTCCGGTGTGGAGAGTAAGACAGCCGGTGTAATTACGGGCACAAGAGGCATTTCCTCTTAGCTCTCTAGGTTGGCAATGCATCCGCAAACCCTCCGGGGTTGCGGGTGTCTATGGGCAGTGGTGATCACTTACCATCAGGTGATCCACTTGCTCGTTTGCCTTCCTCGTCGTATTAAAAAAAAACTGTTCAAATACCACCAAAAAAGTTGGAGCTGTTGATCGAGGTATTTAATCACTAAATTACACTCATGACATACAATGACAATGCAAAGAAAAATCCGTTAAGCAGCTGGACTTGAACCAGCAACCTCGGTAATCCGTACCACGCTCCACCAATTAAGCTATACTTAACGTTGGTGTACCTAACGAATTTTTCAATGCCTTGTGTCATATTTTTATTTTGGAAGATCTCTCTCTCCTATGAATGTTTCATAAAAATAAAAACAAAAATAATCAATAAATCGATTATTTTCATTTATTTTTACACTCATGACGTCAAAATACCTCGTAAAATGTTACTCGCTCGGTTCCCGTACCAATCGGTAAACTCATTCCTTCTATCCGGTTATAGTTCTGTGGCCGCATCACTAAATACGTCGTGTCATGTGAAGTCACAGTAGGTAGGTTGAAAAAAAATGGCACCCTGGATTTCATACAAATTGAGGTGGTTGGCGTCATAAATAAGGCAAGACAATGTCATACGTCAAAATCCTTCAAAGGGATCGTCCACACCGATGCTCAAAATACACTGATGGTTTGTTTACGCGACACAATATCATATTTGTTTCTGTATTTTCTGTACAATAAAGCGTTTACTTACTTACTTTTTAGGGTTCCGTACCTCAAAAGGAAAAAACGGAACCCTTAAAGGATCACTTTGTTGTTCGTCTGTCTGTCTGTCAAGACCCTTTTTCTCTGGAACGCGTGGAGGTAGGATGCTGAAATTAATATCAAATACTCAAACCTGCAGTCCCTTGAAGCTGTGAAAAATCAAGCTTCTAAGTCAACGCAATCAAAAGATACAGTAATTAAAAAAGTTGTTTCGATACAAATTGCCGTACTTTGAAAACCTAAAGGGTACTTCCAGTTGTCCTAGAAACTTGAAATTGGGTATGAAGGTAGCTCTTATAGCGCAACCACTCCGAAAAGTCTCAAAACCTTAAATTTTTATGTCCGTCTGTAGATTTACAGACCAATATAAGTTGACCCCACACTGCGTACATTTCGCTTAGGAGCAGGGCTCTGCTCACACTGGACTTCTTAAAACACGGGAAAAGCATTGAAATCTTTCTACGGAACCCTCGTGCGCGAGTCCGACTCGCACTTGGCTGGTTTTTACTTACAATTATATGAAGAAAACGTGACGCATAAGTCACGTCTCGGCGTATACGCTGCATCAAGCTTCTTTTGCCTACACTCTATTAATTGAGTGTAGACGAGACTATTGAGTCTCAATACTAATTTCAGAATATAATATAGCTATTAAATTACTGACATGTTTACTCTTAATCATTGAACATTAATATGACATAATCAAAACAGTTATTTGCGTCTGGACCACAAAGGCACTAGCATCGAATTTCGTCGCATTAATATAATGTACCGTAGGCATTATTACTAATAGTAGGTACTGATAGGTGGCTGATATGTGCTCGTACTGGTTTTTGTCCATAAAAGACTGAGTTGTATAGCTGGACCCAATGTTATATGTATATACATATTTTTTTTATAAGTAATATCATTGAGCCGGACCGGTATTTTGTGAGGCATATCATGAAGGCGCTGTTTTTGAGATTTATACATGGACAACTAGTAGCCATAGAGATCTGCCTTGAGTTTAACATTGCATAGAATATGACACATATCACTAATTATATAAATATATATTTTTTCTCATTTTATGATAACGAGCTTGAAGAGAATTTAATATGCATTATAATGTGGTAAACCTTGGAAGCACGAGCAGCATTCCGAAAACAACCACTAGCTAGATAGATGTCACCCCGAGCGAAGTCAAAGGCACCAGTAAGACATGAATATAATATTCCAAGAAGGTAATTCTTAATTAGTGCCGCGAGTGTCCTATTTCTGTTTCAAAATCACTTCAAGGATTTAGCATAATCCTCCCGTTGCAAATTTTGTCTCGCGCCTCCATAAACCAACTCAGATTACTTACTCTAACGCTTTAAATTATAGATATGCTATTAAACTTCATCATGGAAATACGCTTCACGGATTATGACTTCAAATTTATTAAGTCAAGAAACAAAATAGCGGGAATGGCGCGCGGTTCGGGGCGTTCAGCAAATTGGTTAATAAATTAAAACCGGTAGTCTCGGCGCCGTCGCCAACAGATGGCGCTTGAAATACGACAGGTATTTAGCGTGTTGCAACACCGTCCGCCGCGATCCGCGTTTTAATTTTATGCTTTACGAGCAATTTTTGTATCAATTTTCCCCGGTCGTACTTTACATAATTCAGCCGGCGCTCTTTTGACGACTATACGGCAATTTGCTCGGCATACCGGGTTAAATAGACGGAGGTTTCACGTTAAGCAGCAAGTTCCGCACCCGCACCCTTACTGGCTTATCAGAGGGTCGAGCACGACTTTACGAATGCTGCGTCACGTAAAATCGAATAGTAGTAGAGTTTGTATGACGTTTGGAACAGCGCCCGCCCGTGAGCGTATTTGGGACTAAAATTTAGTATGAGGTTTCTCAATCTCGATACGATAACCGTAACGTTATGCAGCATTCGTAAAGTCGTGCTCGACCCTCAGACTAAAGCATTATTTGTCCCTCTCGCACTTGCATATTTCCTGGAAATAGAAAGTGACGACTGCTTTCTTTCGTCGATAAAATTTACCGTGCTCGGCGGCTGATACCTTGTGTGAGCACAGGTTTAATGAGATGGGATCGCAAGTTAAACAATAATTACATAAATAAAATATAGTTATACTGCTATAAATTTTTTAGAGAGCTGTTTAACTCTAAAGGCAACATATGGTCATAAAGGTGGTCGTCAAGTTAGAAATATAGCAATGCATCCGACGACGATTGAACAGACTGCAAAGACTGAACAGAAATATAGCAATGCATCCGACGACGATTGAACAGACTGCAAAGACTGAACAGAAATATAGCAATGCATCCGACGATTGAACAGACTGCAAAGACTGAACAGAAATATAGCAATGCATCCGACGACGATTGAACAGACTGCAAAGACTGAACAGAAATATAGCAATGCATCCGACGACGATTGAACAGACTGCAAAGACTGAACAGAAATATAGCAACGCATCCGACGATTGAACAGACTGCAAAGACTGAACAGAAATATAGCAATGCATCCGACGACGATTGAACAGACTGCAAAGACTGAACAGAAATATAGCAATGCATCCGACGATTGAACAGACTGCAAAGACTGAACAGAAATATAGCAATGCATCCGACGACGATTGAACAGACTGCAAAGACTGAACAGAAATATAGCAATGCATCCGACGATTGAACAGACTGCAAAGACTGAACAGAAATATAGCAATGCATCCGACGACGATTGAACAGACTGCAAAGACTGAACAGAAATATAGCAATGCATCCGACGATTGAACAGACTGCAAAGACTGAACAGAAATATAGCAATGCATCCGACGATTGAACAGACTGCAAAGACTGAACAGAAATATAGCAATGCATCCGACGATTGAACAGACTGCAAAGACTGAACAGAAATATAGCAATGCATCCGACGATTGAACAGACTGCAAAGACTGAACAGAAATATAGCAATGCATCCGACGATTGAACAGACTGCAAAGACTGAACAGAAATATAGCAATGCATCCGACGACGATTGAACAGACTGCAAAGACTGAACAGAAATATAGCAATGCATCAGACGATTGAACAGACTGCAAAGACTGAAAAGAAATATAGCAATGCATCCGACGACGATTGAACAGACTGCAAAGACTGAACAGAAATATAGCAATGCATCAGACGATTGAACAGACTGCAAAGACTGAACAGAAATATAGCAATGCATCCGACGATTGAACAGACTGCAAAGACTGAACAGAAATATAGCAATGCATCCGACGATTGAACAGACTGCAAAGACTGAACAGAAATATAGCAATGCATCCGACGATTGAACAGACTGCAAAGACTGAACAGAAATATAGCAATGCATCCGACGATTGAACAGACTGCAAAGACTGAACAGAAATATAGCAATGCATCCGACGATTGAACAGACTGCAAAGACTGAACAGAAATCGATATTGCCGAGTTACTTCACAAATAAATCAAATTCACAAATCTTAAATTTTTATTTCGTGAAAATGTTAGATGTGTTTGTAATTTTTAACATGAAACTTCCGTGAGACTCAATCATAGTGAAATAAAAACGGATCACTCACGTACATAAGTCGAGTTTAGCCCGACATGTTTCGGACTAATTCGTAGTCCTTCCTCTGGGAGCGCACGACCAAGCGGCGGCTAAACGGCGGATGTCGGGCTAAACTCGACTTATATACGTGAGTGATTCGTTTTTATTTCACTATGGTTGTAATTTTCATCCTTTCGGTTGAATGTAAAAAGTATTTTCAACCGCCGAGCTGCGTCAGCGTCAGCTCAACATCCAAAAGTACGAACCTATTTAATACAAATTACTTTACACAGACACAGCGTTTTTATTCAAGTAAAACAAGGCAGCAATTTGGAGCTCGCAATTCGCAATCGTTAAGCCTCGCTGCTGGACGTGACCGCACGGTCGCCCATGATTTATGACCCAAAATATAACAATGATAACCTCAAGAGGTACGTGTAACAAGCCACTTGAAATGGTTCTGAGGAACAAACATAATGAACATGTATTGTTGGTCCATTGTAGGCAACGCCCACTATATTACGCGTATTATTCAAGAGCGAACCCTTGCAATGTTAACAAAATGACAGGTTCCTATAAAAATAGTAACGTTGTTCTTTTTACATGTATTGTAAGTTAAATATGAGATGCACATTTCATTAAGAAAATATACCTTTCACATTTAACTTTTCATTTCACGAAATGTTATTTCAACGAAATAGTGAAGTTTTCTATGTAGTGACGGGTTGTAGGTACTAATATTTTTTGTAAAGTCAATGCACTTCAAAAACTGGCCGAGCGTAGGTTTCCGTGCAAAAGCTAAGGTAATTGTACAGCTATATTCAATAAGTTAAATGAGCAAGTAACATTACTCAAGTTGCGTTCCTGAGAAAAAAGATCTTGACAGACGGACAGACAGACCGATCCCATAAGGTTCTGTTTTTCTTTTTGAGATACGGAACCCTAGAAATGCTTGGCAAAAGAACAATTGTTGACTTGGAGACTAACTGACTTTACCATTATTTCCATCAACTAAACACAATACATTTTTCTATTTATCAATAAATTTTCTAATAATCATAGGTACCTAATGAACTCGGAGCGTTGAAGGGCGGAGTGTTCTATATATCACACACATACACCGGGAAAAGCAATTCTTGTTGCTTGCACAAAATAAAATTACAACACGACTGGACTTACTGACACGATCCACTTCTCTCAAGTTTCCCGGTTTTCAGTTTATAAGTTTTAGTTTTTTGTTCAATTTAATTTCGGCCTATCTATCTATCTATCGGCTTCGGGACCGCGGTGGATGCGGAAGGCACAGGACCGGTCAGAGTGGAGAGCCGCGGGGGAGACCTATGTCCAGCAGTGAACGTCAATCGGCTGACATGATGATGATGATGATCTTCGGCCTAAAAAATAGTCATTAATGTTTGTTATGTCACTGTTAATTGTTTCATCTTTTATTTTGTTTATATTCGTTTTTAAGTCAGGGTCCCTCTGCAAACCAGCGGCCTGGTTTCACCCGGCATAATGCTGTGAGGGATCCTGTTCAACGTCTGTTCAATGTTCTTTTCTATTAATTTTGTTGTTTTATTTATATTTGTGTACGTTGAAAAAACATTTTTCTTTATTTCTTTCACATTTTCAAACTCAACCGTTAACCCTCGATAAATGGTGAAGTGTAACACGTCTGTGCCGGACACATTGCCTATGGACGCAGTGTCACGTGCCGTCTGATTTATGAAAGGAAACTTGGACGCAGGCTTAGGGAAAATGCCTCGTCCGATAGCCTTTGCGGGACGTGCGCCGCCAATCCGAGTCGTTTTATTCAGTTAGCTGGATGAGACATTTATCGTGTGGTATGATTTACGTGAAGCCATGGTGGGAAGCAATTAGTATGTCGCGGATGCAGATTAGGAGCGAATACTTGTAAGTGGTAATTACGCCACATTGTCAAGTAAATAACTAACGTGACTCTTAGACAAACTAGTACTGTATAAAAGGGATTAAGTGGTGTTATCCTTTACTTTAGTATCACTGACAACCTAACTGAAACTGTACAGAATTTAGTTAGACCAGTATTTTCGGTGATATACTTTTGGTGATAGATTGATATATCAATATTTTTTGGTCATAAAGTCGTAGTAAAATAAAAGCTATCTAAATCCTTTCCGTTCGAAATTATTTCAGCGAAAATTACAAAGTTAGCTTTGTAACCATGAACATTTTTAATTCAATCCGCTGAAAATTGTGAATGAGTTGTAAGAAAATGTAATGCGGCTCAAATGAGCAAAGTCGTGGTTTCTTCAGGCTATAATAGGCTTTAGAGTAGGAGTAGTGAAGAGAATTAGCCAGCTTACCGGTTAATCTAGATCTAAGGAAGACGGAGAAAAAACAATTTACTTGGCTAATGACAAAACAACTCGCGGAAAATAAGATTCTACTTCTTCTGTTCTCGGGGAAAATGTATAAAACACTCGACTTCTCAACTACGAACGCTTTGCATTACACAGGACACATAAATCCAGGGTTTCTTGAATTTGTTTGTATAATTAACATTAAATTACTTTGTAGAAATCTTAGAAGTAAAATTGAATGTGTTTTAGATACCTACCTTACTTGTTAAAATTTTAACGTGGTTGTTTTTTCATTATGTCTACACAACCACTATCTTTTCAAGATTCCAAAACAAAATCTAAAATGTATTTATTTTGTCTAAACCTATGTACCTATATACGTACATATTATAAAGAGTGAACACGGATAAGTTTATGAACATAAAGTTTGTTATTGTCACAAGCTTTTAAGATTTTACACCCAAACTTGCGTAGTAAAACAACTATAACATTAAAACAGGATCTAATAAGGCACCTGAAAACGTACTGAAATATAAAAACTGGTAAAGCCATAAAATCAAGTTTAAATTTGAATTACTAAAAACAGACTACTTACAAAATCCATAACATTGAGTACCTACATTATTTTACACTATCATATGTCGTAATCAAGGCTTTCGAAAAAACTCGTAAAAACTCGTTTTAAATTAGAAAAATAAACTAAAAATGGAGACAATACAATACAATACAATAACTCTTTATTGAACACCACATAACAGTCAAAACAAGAAATAAGGCACAAAAAAAATACAAGGTAGCAATGGGCGGCCTTACAGAGCGATCTCTACCAGGCAAAGAGACAGTTTTATAACTAGAAATAATGTCGTCATAATTGAGTAATTCAATACAAACTTCATATTGGGAAATTGATTGTGCATATCAAATTGATTGATTTGACCAACTACCCACTTAGTCAACAACAAAATTCATAGCTCTTCGGATAAGTGGCTTGTAACTCCTAATAATAATTTCACGTGAGCTAATAAGTGCTATCAAACAAAATAACTACTTATAAAGAACTTTGGCTTAGTAAGCCATCACTAGTGTAGTTATCATTAGAAAATTAATAATTACACCACCTTCATCGAGTAATTTCTTCAAGAAAACAAGAAGAGTACATTAGCTTGATTCTACAATCAATAAAGACTGAAAAGTAGGCAAAATACCCGGACAAACCGTCATTCCTTTTCGTAGGTATTCTAAATTGCCATAAAATTTTCGAGTTCACTATTTATCATGACATTTTATCGTGGTACTTCTAAATGCTACGTCTAGATTAATTCAAGCGATGTAAAATATTGCTGAATGTTAGAATCACAATCCCGACAGTTTGTCATAACTATCCAATTAGACCGATAACTTTTAGCTGCTTTATATGATAGAAATTAGTCATTATTATCTCTACCTCATTAGATTTTTACTAGTTAGAGAAAATTCATAGTTTAGACTTGAATAATGGAACACTGAAAGACAAGCATCAAAAAAGTTTTCTTGTAACGAATTTGAGGCATTTAACAAATGATGTACTTGGGTACTTACTTTATCGAGTTATAATCAACATTAATTTTATGTGGTACTTTTGGTCTAATTTAGAGCTATTTGTTAGTTTTAGCGAAATGAGAGTTAGAAACTTCGCAGCTCGCAACACGGGTTTATTTCAAGTGAAATAAACGTATCACTCACGTATGTCAGTCATTAGCGTGTGCTCCCAGAGGAAAGACTACGGATAAATCCGAAACATGTCGGGCTGTACTCGACTGACGGTAGTTTCATGTTAAAAAGGGGTTTATTTCTAAAAACAAAGCGTGGCTTTAAATCGCAGCCATGCCTATTTATTAATTATTCAGCGGGATTGTACAACGGCGCTATACTATCCTTAAATTTACATTAATATTCATGAACCACGGCTATAAGTCGACCCTTACTCTTGAGCGTAAACGAAAGTTGAGTGGTAACTTTACAGTTCCCGGTGCTACGCTCGTTTTAGCTCGTATACCGTGTACGTCAGACTAAACCGCTAGCCTTTTTAGGGTTCCGTATTCAGAGGGTGCTAACGGGACCCTGTTATGAAACCTCCTCTGTTCGTCCGTCCGTCAGCCGCAAGGGCTGTCTTTTGAACGGTGTATATTACTATAACTCTACTTGTATACTGTGTGTCTACTTGTAATCCGTTAAGGAAAACATGGCGAGGAAACCTGAACATTCCTGCGAAGCTATATTACAATGGTGTGTGTTTAGTTCCTAATCCGCACTGGGCCTGTAGCAAAATGTTGAGTTCTGGAAATGTGTTCATTTGTTGTTTTTTGATCGATCTTAATCGGCAATACTTCGGTGGCACTGAACCATTTGTGTGCGAGTCCGATTCGCGCTTGGCCGATTTTTATTTCTCATCGTAACTTTAGTGCTTTCGCTAAATAAATAATCGAGAACGGTGCCCCTAGCAAGAGTAAAAGCAACGTTGTTTGCTTTATAATTCAATTAAGTATATTGGGAAATTCAGAGCCAACAAGGCTTATACGTTAATGTGGTTGCAGAACACCAATAATTAACATTTTACCGTGTGGTGTGGCCTTTTTGTGGTGGCAAAACATACGTCACACGTGAAATCAATGACACATTCGTCACCAAACTGTCGTACCAAACGTAACGTGTTCATCGCACACCACGTTCGCAATCCGAACGCCATTATAGTACATCAGCCATGTTCGGGCACAGCTATGGCCACTACAACGCGCGGTTTCAATTCCAAACAAATCACCGTTGTCACATATAAAAGACGTGCTCTACATAAACAACGTCAGAACTGTCACACGACCGCATTAGGAGACTTCGTTTGTTCTGCAACTACTAACGAAACTTTGTTTGCGAATTGGTACCTACATAAATAACATTTAAATAGAGCGTTATTTAAACTGAGTGTCGGAGTGTACACATGAGACCGCGGATGACAAGGGTCCATCGTCTTGTTTGGTTAGGAAAACAAAATTTAATATCCCATATTGTCAACATGAGCATTTGAACAAACAAGCAGATAACGTTAATTTGGAAACTGTTTAAAAATGTGAATTATTAAATTTAAATTTCTGAGCTATCGTTTCGAATTTGTGACGTAAGTAAACAACGACTTCAGTATCAACGTAAAAAGATTTATTTGTTTGTAAACATACCTAACCAATATTTACCTGCTTTATGAAACAAAGCAAACAAAAGTTAATTTGTAAGCTAATTCAGAACAACGTAACTTTAATCAAGAAATTATGATTATGGTTCCCTTTAACTGTTTGATATTCGTCCAGCATTGCATTATCAGTACAATATTTGAACGAGTTTGTTATCTCTGCTAGTCTAACCTGAATAATAAATGATATTTTTCAATAGGAATTCGAAACGAAATGGGTCCGATCCTTATCCAAAGCGTTATAATATTATGTAAGTGTACGTTACAAAATTCTACGCATGAATGTTTCTGCCTTTGTGAAAGTTGCTTCGATAATGTAAAATCACTAAACTTCAGTAGATTTGGGATTCCCAATATTACACTTTATATTCGCAACTTTACATTGCGAATAATTTAATAAATGAGTACTTGCTCCAACAAAGTTTCAAGTTATATCGTAAACGGTAAAGGGCCTATTTAGAGTCAAATTTTAAGATTAATGTGGCAACAGACATTATTAACCTTCTTATTTTTTTTCTATCTGTCTGTTTGTAGGGTTCCGTACCTCAAAGGAAAAAACGGAACCCTTATAGGATCACTTTGTTGTCCGTCTCTCTGTCTGTCTATTAAGACCCTTTTTGTCTGGAACGTGCTACCTCCCCAGGTAGCATGCTGAAATTAATATCAAATACTCAAGCTTGCGGTCCCTTGAAGCTGTGAAAAAATCAACCTTCCAAGTGAACGCAATCAAAAGATACAGTCATTAAAAAGGTGGTTTCTATACAAATCGCCGTACTGAGAAAACCTAAAGGGTACTTTCCAGTTGTCCTAGAAACTTGAAATTTGGTACAAAGGTAACTCTTATAGCACAACCACTCCAAAAAGTCTCAAAATCTGAAATTTTTATGTCTGCCTGTAGATTTCGCAGACCAATATAAGTTGACCCACACTGCGTACATTTTGCTTAGGAGCAGGGCTCTGCTAACAATGGACTTCTTAAAACATTGGGGAAAAGCGTTAAAATCTTTCTACGGAACCCTCGTGCGCGAGTCCGACTCGCACTTGGCCTGTTCTTCTACCAACCATAACAAAGTATTTTGTTGAAGTATGGTACCGTAATACATAAGTAAAGACAGGCTGTAATGGAATCGCGTATCAATATAGAGCAGTAATATTTTCCCATGTTGATAGTAGAATTGGAAAACGAGTGCAAAGTTCTGCTGTAGCGCATAGACGTGATTGGAATTATATATTATACGTCTTTTATCACTACCAGACAGTGCTCTAAGAGGTATGATCGTGTAAGAAGTTCCTTAGAATGTATTGTCTTTCGGTAGTCAATCCACATCCAATTATGGTCTCAAAAGTATATTTTGTATACCTCACTACTTTTGTTGTGTATAATGTCAACTGGGCATGGCAGCAGCTAAGTATATATATATACTATAAATACTGACTGTAAGTGCTAGAATGCTAAGGTGTTCATATAATTTAAATTATTACATAATACTACAAATAGATCAAACAAATGAAGGGTACACTGTAAGAACATGTTTAGTCATCTTAGCAACTTTTTAAATTATCGCGATTTAAAAGTGGAACGATGTAATTATCCATAAAACTTTCGTATAGATCTTTTTGCAAATAAAAAAAAAAAAACAAGTTACATATACATTTGTATCTGTAACTGAGTGGTAACTTATAGTCTATTTAGTGCTCCACATTTCATGAAATTAAAATCTCGTTTTAAAAAAAAGTGACTGGACATGTTCTTTCCGTACCCTTCAAATATAAAAGTAGCAAAGGTTGACAAACCCTTGAACTAAATCATTACTTATCATTATCATCATTAACGAACCCTCTAATAAAGAGACCAGTTACTCAGGCGTGAACTCAATAACAATGCTTGACCCTTTCCGAATTACTTCATTCCAATAGCGCTTCAAGTGATTTCTTCCAAGAACCAAAGCCCAATATTGGAACAGGTAAATATCACGTAAGAGAAACTTAATCCGATGATTAGTGGCAACCCGAGGCATTTGGCTATCTTGTCACGTAGCCCTCAATCTGCTTAGCAGGACACCTTTGCGCCGACCCTTTTATTTGGGTCGCCAGCCCCTTAGTTACATAGAAACAGATCCTGAGATAAACACTTCCAAGTCGTTAGTAAGATAGGAGTGAGCACGGCCGAAAATGGTTACACTATTTTATTGTAACATGTGGACCATTGTGGACTCCCCTTTCCCAGTAATTATCTACAAATTTTACCGTGCTTTATTAATTGTATCAAATAAGTGTAATTTCTCTCTCGTATCGCATTTTCGTTTATTCTTTTGAAGTCGTTTAATTTGCATGTTAAGTAATGCCATTTTTATACAGATTGCGGCGGAAGCATGTCACATGCATGAGCGAAAAAGCGCTCATCCAATATTGTCTCCGGGATCACATGACTCGTTATTAAAACACTTCCTGTGCTGAATCTTTTAATGTCCAAATTAATTGTATCCTGCAGTTCAAGGGTGAAAGCATTAAGTGACAGTGGCATTCGAAAATAATCCTTGAAAAGCTGAATACAATCATGGGATTGTAATTAAAATACATATTTAATACAATTAAGTCCCATCGTACTCACTCATAAAATAGGAATGATACTAGCAAAAGTGACCATTTTTTTAAAGAGCAAACACATAAGCATACGCTCTTACTATTAGTTATTCTGTGACATAACTAACACTTCTTTAAAAGCTCTCATTACTGAAATGAACGATAAATTTGAAGTAATCTAATTCAGAAACTACCACTAACAGCGTGTAATCTGGGGACAAAATCGTTTCAAATGAACAAAGTCGTAATCACCGAGATATCTGAATGAATAATGGGGACGGGTTAGTTTAAGCCTGTTCCAGTTTGAATCACACTCACTCACTAATCCCCCGCATCAATTATGGACAGAACGGCGATGTGACAGCTGACGAAAACCTCCGAACGGCCATTAAAATGCGGGTTCGGGAGGCGAGATCCATCACAAATTAATATCCGATACGTCACCTGGATACGCAACTAGAAATCTTCGCGACTCTTATCTGCTTCGCTTTTATAAACTGCCAAGCCATTGATCATTTGGTAATGCAGCGACTTTTTAATATGGGTTTAATCACAGCATGTTTGTTGGGAAAGTAAAATTGGTACTTACTTACTATAAAGAACGAATGATAGTATTTTATTATAAGTGTCGTGTAAATTTGAATTTATTTCATTACTCTGTACATACAAGATAGGTATCGCTTTCGTTTTCGTTTCTTTTTAACGTAGTTAAGCATGGTAATAGTAAGAAAAAATTGTGTGTCAAATTATGTAGGCCAAAATTGCTCCAGGGATTTTGTCTAGCTGAAAATTTCGTGGAGAACATTGTAATTTGCCCAGAGCAATAAAAACTTACCGCTGTAAAGACCGAAACTTTATTAATGTTAAATTATTAAATAAATTGTTAAATAATGTAATTAATAAATAAATTCTGTCACTTAATATAATAGTTATTTGTTATACAACTGTGCATAGTTGTATTTTACCCGCGAGTGTGAAATTGAAACACAAGCAAGCGAAAGGATTCTATAGGTGAACCACGAGCGAAGCGAGTGGTTCTAAAATAGAATCCCGAGCACCCGTGTGTAACACAAAACTTTTCACCTCACTGTAGCGAGCGCAACATGCAAAAAGACAGCTCATGAAAATAAATCTTGATCACTGGAATCACTTTTTTTTACTATATTATAACAGAAAACTCTGGAATTTGTGTATTTTTACGTGACTCGAAGTCGGTGACAATTTTTTTGTTGACAATGTTGACATTTATGACGATGCGTATTGAAATTGCATCGACTCAACTTGTGCGTTCAGAATTATATTCAACATCATTATAAAAAACAAATGTTCCTCATAGAATTTTAAGGACCATTAAATAAAGCTTAATTTGGTGTTTTTTATTAAATTCTCAAACCATTTATCATTTAAGTATTCAATGATAATTCATATCGAACGAACCATTATTATGAGCGTTTTAAGTTTTGTTATCTGTCAAAAGCTACTTGAACACGCTCCACTCCAAGGTCAAATTACTTTCCCCACTAGTGAATAAAATGCGATTTTACCCGCTTGTATTAAAGGATAAAAGACGGCTTTCCGAGGTAGTGAGTGGGAAAACATGTTTATCCGCCATGTGTCACTGTAATTAAGTTGAGAAATACATTTTTGTCTTGACCGTTTTAATACTAGTCGTTACATTTCCACAAATTTATTAAACTTTGGGACGGGGTCGCTGTTGTTAAATTTAGTGTTAAATAATTCATTTAAAAGTTCTTAAAATTGACCTGCTTCTAGTTTTTACTACCGTTACAGGTTAAAATAAGTTTGCAGCACTTTACTTCTCAATCAAAATTCTTGTCACATTCATTTAGTTCACAATGAGAAAACTTACGCTATTTTCCTTCCATATTTATTTGCAGTGGGTATAAACCTCGCAAAAGTTCCCTTTGTTTGTCTCCATGATATATCCTAAAGGAACACTGCACTGATTTAATAGTCCCTAACTTCTAAGAACGTTAGGAGGAACACGTGACGCCGTAAATTTTACAAGCACATTATTTGCTCGCTGTCGTGTTTGACTTTCAAGTGCAGTCAACATGTAGGTACGACAAGCACATTACGTGCATCCATTACAAGAATGTAAATGAAGACGCATGTAAGCGAATATTCATAAGTTCGTAAGGGCAGGTAACGTGTGCCTATCCTGCTCACGACTGCCTTTGATATGATCTATTCATGATGTTCATATTTTAATGCACAAATCTGCTGACACCATGTCGTAAGTCGTAAAGCTGACTTGTGTCAGCTTTTAGTGAAGTTTTATGATCAGCGATTGAACCATGTCTAAGACCCTTTAAATTTTACTATACCGAGTACTAAGTAAATTAAGTTAACATTCTTATCGATAGAGTAGAGATAGAGTATTAGATTTTCATCGTGTTTTCTTATAAGTCAATAATGACCAGAACATTTTATTATTGTAAACTAAAATTAATATCGAACTCTACGCAGACGAAGGTTCGGGCTGTTGCTTGTTATCGCTATATTGTGCGAAAGTATACATTTTCTCGCTATAAAAATAGCCTAAATAATCTATCTCCATTCCCTATTGTATCGAAATCCTTCAGTCGTTTTTGTGTGATTGTGTCGAAACACTCAAAATACAAACTTTCCCAATTAAATATAACATTAGTAGAAAAGGCTCCTGAATAAGAGTCTGACTATGAAGCTTGAGGTTAAGGTTCGATCTCTGATCGGGGCAGATATTTCTATGATGTTTTAATGTTTATTTGGGCACAAACGGTACTATTTAACTTAAATCGAATAAATTCATATCTAACATTAACCAATAAAGATGCCACTGTTCCTTAGTACATAAATGTAATTTGGGTGGATGTTGTTATCTTAATTAGTCCTTTACATCACAAATCTAAATCAATCAATCTTAGTTCGAGGCATCTCGTCGTAGTTGTGCTTACTTTCCAGAATCTGTTTACTAAACCTTCTAAATTTAGCCATCTCAGCCGGTGGAAAATCACATCCTTGTCTTTAGTCACTTATTCGTCTGGCACCAAATGTCACGTAGCAGGGTTTGATACTTGTTCCAGTAGCACTTTGCAGGTAGAGCCTATCCCACGTGGCGCCTAAACAAACAGGCCGCGACCAAAGGCGCAACGCTCACTGACTCACAAAGACAGGGGCTTGTTAACACGACGACCGGTTTCATTAGCTTTGCGTTTTATTGTGTGCAATTGGCCGGCTTGGAGGTAACCTATGCACACACTTACATCACAAGTTTGAAGTTTAAAAACGTGTGTTGCTTAAGAAACTGCCGAGGAATGGAATTCGCCCCCACCGTCTTCACAGACGAACAGTCACTCCCGAACAGTACCCCAGTTTCCACCAACAATCGAGTAGTAACGTTATCGTATCGCCATCAAGAAATTTGTATGACATTTGAAACAGTGCCCCCGGGCTAAATTTTAGTATTTTCTCGATGATGATACGACTCTGAGTGAAAACTCGTTATCGGCCTACTGATTCGACATTCTGGATCTCTACAGCCTCTAGAGTGAATAGGCTAATTACTGAATCAGAGCGAGTTAAACCGTTGGCTTTATCTGCACTTCCCAACAGGAATTGCATCTAGCGGCTAGCGGGGTAAGTTTAGGAGAGAAAATAAGCAATACTTTATTGCAAGTCTAGGTTTATTTACATTATACACAAATACCCTCCCACTAGAGAGTACGCGACATGAAAAAAGTCAGGGTGAAGGTTTGATGTGAGTTGTTAAACCAAAAGACTAAACTTAAATTAACAAATGACGTCTATCTAGGTACCTAAGCTTTGTAAGCCTATCCAGGTACCTACTTAATTCAAAATCTTATTTATCCGCTTTCAGCATTTGAACAAAAGCAATATTTCCAAATTACGATATATTTTTCCTCGCAAAGCTCACATAATGGTCCTACCTCGGTCCTACTGGCAATTATAGGCCGTTAAAGACAATAATGGATGTATTGGACGGCCCTATCGAGGCTAGTATCTTAATTGCTGATTTACTAGAACGAAACAGAGCAGCCATAATATCTCTCCACGCCTTACTAATCTCTGCTTTCGGAACTAATGAACCCAATATTATTGGATCTAGATAAATAAAACGAGAATGGTAACAATAATTATGGAAGCTGCAGCCGAAGGGTCGAAAAAAAACCAATTTACTTTAACTAACTTTAATTAAAAATGAAAATTACAATTAATTAATTATGCTAGTGATCTAAGTCGAGGTTGGAATTAGAATGAATATTATAATATGATCCGATCGTCGGCGGAGCGGCGGCGGCATGCGGTGTCATCGGGTTTCGGCTTGTGTCAGCGCCTCGTGTCCGCGCGGCGCTGACGCTTGTTGCGAAGGTCGATGCAACTCAGCGGTCTTCATAGCGGGTCGCTACGTAATTCCTCCCCCCGCAGACCAGCAACTATTTTTGAAGTTTCAGAGAAAATATTGCTGGTAGTTTATCTTCAGACGTGGTCTTCTCGGATGCTGGCAGCTGGTTTGAAGTTTCATCTCTGTTACTTGTGTGCTGATCAGGACTGTTCTCAGGAACTCTGCGTCTAGCCGCTATGCAGCGTCGGTATTTAATTATAGCGATGATTAAAGTTGCGCTTAGTAAAGCTCCATAAAAGGGAATTGTAGTGTGGTAGATAGTGTCTTCTGATGGATGCTCGAGCTGGAGTGGTGATTGCAACGATATTCTGTTCTGGATTTCGTGAAGTCCTTTTAAGCTTATGGAACTTAGAGAGACTGTAGGCAGGGGCTGAGGCTGAATATTCATATCATCTGCAATCTTCACAATTTTCAGAGGCTGACCCTCCACACGATCTTCTGTGTTCCCGATGGTGAGGTCATTCGTGCGCAGCATGCAGTCCTTTGGGATGGTAATAAGGTAGCTTCCATTAAGAGTATTGTAGTCTTCTCTTCCACAGATTAGTCTTACTTTAGTAGGTGAGGGGATTATGATAGTGTAAGTTCTATCGTCCAGTTTTTCAACGGTTTGCTTTGATAGTGATATAGTCGTCTGCTTGCAGGATTCATCTATGGTCTGGGTCTTGATAAGATTCTGGATACAGTCTGGCTGGGTTCTGATCTGATGATTAACTTTTTCTTCGCATAGGTACCATGTCTTAATCTTCGGGCATTCAGCCTCTACGTACACATAAGAGTCTCCCTCGGTTGCAATTAAGGGAAAGGGCGGTACAATGATCTGATTATACTTATTTGGGACTAAAGGGAGTTTATAGAGGTTGTAGGTATTTGGGGAAACTATCGGGAACCTAAAAATAATAACTATTTGCTTTTGACTAAAATACGACCCAGTTTGAATTATGCTATAATACTCCCTAAGCTCTAAATCTAACACCTGGTCTTTATTATAAATCTTTCTAAGCCTAATTAGCATATTACTAAGTACATGTGTACTTAGCATCGAATGATGCATACTAAGTGAACGAGTAAAAGCTAAAATATCTTCTATCCTATGAAGCTCGTTAACTAAACTATCTATATTATCGTTAATAATCACTAAAAGTTGGGCAAACTTTGCATATTTAACAAGGCTAGTCTCCGCTTGTGCGTTACTGTTAAGCAGTAATTGCAAGGTTTCATTGATTCTTACTTGATTTTCTAGCATTTGAGACACAATGCTAGTATGGTGGTCCATCCACTTTTTACTAAGACTGATGTGATCATTTAGCTCGGTAACGACCCTATCTTGATTATTTTTTAAAGATTTAATGGCGTCATTATATTTAATGGCATCTGAATAGTCCAAATTACCAGTTAAACTTTTTATCACTGAGCCTAAACCATCTATGAGTCCTCTTTTACTACGACTGGGCTCCAAGCTTCTCAGTTGGTCAGATGTTCTATTTAATTTTCTTAATAAGAATTCAATTTGGATTTCATATAAGGAATAGGTATCGTTACTAAGTCGGTCTTTTGTCTCTTTCAGTTGGGTCTGGACATTGTTTATGCTATCTTCTATTTCAGTTAGTTCAATATATTGGAGTAATGTATGTCTCTGAGTAGTCAGCTTCATGTCACCTAAGTCAAAAGGAAGTAGTCCTGGTCCGTCCGCGAGGTCTTCAACTTTTATTTCCTGGGTCTGAGCCAGGTTTATCGTCAGAAACAGCAGGTGCATCCTGTAACAACCGAGCTGATTTAGGGACTCGTTTAAGTCGAGACTTAGCTACGGGACCGCGTTTCCTTGAGGTGTAAATGTGAATCGGTAAATCGGCCAGTACGGTATCAAGTGTGTACCGTGGAGCTACTTTTTGTCTGGTGGCAAAAGGGTTCCTCACAAAAATCGATTGCTGGGGCTCGTACTCTACTTCGGGTTCTCGCATTTTATTTCTATTTTCTATAAGTGCCGTACGGTCAGCTAAGGCAGATTCGTTTATTATTTTATAAACCGACTCCATTCGTTCTTTGTGAGTTGACACGTACTGCTGTAATAAGTGAGCTGTCAAGTCTATGGCTGTTGGGTCTCTAGGGTCAAAATGTCCTGTCATAATATCAAAAGGTCGACATTTGGTGAAACTATGTATAGAGCTGTTATAAGCTAAGATGGCGTAAGGCATGAGGTTAAAAACGGGTTCATCCTTTTTTGTTATTTTAAGAATGCGGAGATGCTCGAGAATTGTTGAGTGAAATCTCTCTATATTACCATTGTCGTTAGGGGAATGTGCTAAAATTCTATGGTGTGTAATTCTGTGTAGTCTTACAAATTCTGCAAAAAGTTGATTAGTAAATTCAGTACCATTGTCAGTTATTATAGTTAGGGGTAAGCCGTGATGAGTGCTGAACTTTAGTAAAGCTTGTAGAATACTGATTGCGGTACCATCTCTAAGATAATATGCTTGTCCATACTTAGAAAAGACGTCGATAAATGTTATATATTTTTCAGACTGTACTGTGAATAAGTCCATGTGAACTATTTCAAAGGGCTTTTTAGCTGGAGGTACAATATTAAACTGTGGTCTAATAGGATTGCGGTCGTATTTAGCTTGGCCACATACTGTGCATTCGTTAATGAATTTTGTTATTTGTTCTTTCATCTTAGGCCAAAAATACCTTCGCGAAAGGGCTAAGTGACATTCATTAATACCACGATGGTTTGTCTTCCCTTCGTGATATAACCTGATGATATCTTGTTGCCTGAGATATTCCTTGACATTCTCAACTTCGGTTTTTGCAAGGACGAGGTTCATAGCTGAATTTTTGAATTTCTCTTGCAATATCGGTATAATTTTGTATAGCCCGAGATACGGCGTTATAAAAAGAGCTGTCTTAACTTTAGGATTTACATATTCCTTGATTGCATTTACTACGTCTTCTTCTAAGTTCGATTCTAAAAGCTGTACTGAAGTGCGTGTATGTGTGTCAAAAGGTTTGGTGACAGTTGGTCGTTTCTTTACTTCTCCTACTATAGTCAGGCACAATTGTCTATGGAATTTATTCAATGGTTCGTCAGTAATTGGCACTTCTAAAATGGGATTCTCAAGGTCGGTATGTACAGTATCTGTAGTAGATTTTGCTATAGTTGGTGGATGAGCTGTAGGGTTTGGGGCTACTGAATTCATGTCGTCGTCTGTCTGTTGGTTCATGTCGGTCATAAGGTCAGCAATGATTAAGTCTATTTCTTCGTCTGTAATTTGTTGCTCAGGAGGATTGGTCTTTGAAGTGGATGGATCTAATTCGTGGTTATGCACCTCTACTCTGGATAAGGCGTCAGCATTAGTATTATACTTGCCCTTTTTATAAACTACAGTGTAATTATACTCACTTAATTTCAGTCGCCATCTTGTAAGTCTGGAGTTAGGCTCCTTAACATTCATCAACCATTGAAGGGGCTTATGGTCCGTTAAGATTTTAAACTTTCTGCCAAAGAGATAGGGCCGAAAGTACTTTGTGGCCCAAACTATCGCTAGAAGCTCCTTTTCGATGGTACTGTAGTTCATCTCGCTTTCGTTCAAAGTACGGGATGCATAACAGATAGGCTTATCAGATCCAATTGAGCCCTGGGAAAGCACTGCACCGATGGCCACGTTAGAGGCGTCAGAGGTAAGTATGAACTCACGATTGAAGTCAGGGTACTGCAGGATTGGGTCATTAGTCAAGAGAGTCTTACATTTTTCAAAGCATTCAGTATAGTAAGAGTCAAATGTTATTTTTTTGCCTTTCTTTAAACAGTTAGTCATAGGTTTTGTCGTCCGGGCAAAGTCTGGGATAAATTTTCTATAATAGCCAATGAGGCCCAAAAATTGTTTGATTTGTTTGGTGGTTCGGGGTATAGGGTAATTTTGAATAGCTGCTATCTTGTCTGGGTTAGGTTTTATACCATCTTTACTAATTACATGCCCAAGATAAGCAGTTTCCAACTTTAAAAATTCAGACTTGTCCATCTGTATCTTAAAGTTAGATTCTCGCAATCTTTGAAAAACCTTCTCTAAGTTAACTATGTGCTCTTGGAGGCTGGTGCTAAATACAATTATATCATCTAAGTACACTAAGCATATGACATTCTGGAGGCCTTTTAAGACGTTATCCATTACCCTTTGGAAAGTAGATGGAGAGTTCTTTAATCCCATGGGCATTCGAAGGAATTCAAAGTGCCCATGCTCTACATTAAAAGCTGTTTTTTGGACATCTTCAGGGTTCATTTCTACCTGATAGAAGCCACTAGCTAGGTCAAGTGTTGTGAAATACTGGCACTTTCCTAGCTTGTCAAGGACGTCATTTATGTTGGGTATGGGGTACTTGTCGTCAATGGTCTTTTCGTTGAGCTTCCTAAAGTCAACTACAAGTCGCCACTTTTGCTTTCCAGAAGCATCCAGCTTTTTGGGTACTACCCAGATGGGCGAGCTCCAGGCAGATTCTGAGGGTCTAATTATGCCCTGCTCTAACATTTTAGAAATTTGGTCTCTTACTTCCTGACGGTGAATGAAAGGATAACGATACGTTTTCGTATAAACTGGGGATTCATCTGTGGTCCTAATACAATGCTTGATTCTGTTAGTGAAAGTTAGTTTTTCGCCTTCAATATAAAATACGTCTGAATACTGCGAGCAAAGTCGAGTTAAGTTCGATTTCTCTTCAGGATTAAGGTGGTTTGTTCTTAATTTGGAAATAACTTGTTTTACTCGGGTTGGATTATGCTCGATGCTGGTGTGCTCAATATTGAACAGTTCAGCCTGTGCTGGGTGATCTAGTGAAATAATTAAATCGTTATCGGTTGGGTTTTCGATATCCAGATATCCGCGGTTGCTTTTTACGGTAGTTATGCATTCGTGAATGATACAATTACAGATAATTTGTTCGTAGACTAGTACGTCTCCGTCTGGGGCATTAATAGGGATGCGTACGAGTCTCGTGGAATTAGCTGGAATAATATCCTCATAAAGGTTGACGTTTCGGGAGTTATACATTCTAATGGGATTAGTGGCATGTCTTGTCGTCAGAGTCTGGTTTTTTAAGTCAATCTTAGCTTCATATTTGGTCAGTAAGTCGAGTCCTATAAGTCCGTCAAAGTGGTCATGGAATTTGTAAACGTACAGTTTCAGGTCGTCTTGTTCATTAAATTCATCGAAACAAGGTAAGGTTATGGAATAATCGTTTTTACTAGTGGCGTGCACGTTTGTTACTTCGAATGGGTCATGATTCAAAAAATAATCCGAAAAAAAATTTTCGACTGCCTCAG
This sequence comes from Clepsis dumicolana, assembly GCA_963691665.1. Lineage (NCBI taxonomy): Eukaryota > Metazoa > Arthropoda > Insecta > Lepidoptera > Tortricidae > Clepsis > Clepsis dumicolana. The sequence continues at coordinate 8,066,418 of OY829521.1, forward strand.
GGCTAATAAAGGATTGATTAGCTCCTGTGTCGATTAAAAAGTTAAGTGGCGGGTTTTCAAAATGAATATATGGGAGTTGCCTTTGGGTTTGCAAGTTAACTTCTATTTTTGTCTTTTTGATCTGGGGACTAGGGGAAAATCCTCGGCAGAACTGGTTGAGGGTTGAGGCTCCGATTCGTAGGCTACCTCAAGAACCTGGGGTTCATCCTGATAATAATTATAATACTCGTCTCCCTGGTCATAGTAGTAAGGTTCACAAAATTGGTCAACGTCATTGTAATAGTCGTAGTCATCGTATGTGTCACACTGGTTAAAATTGATGTCCTTTGTCTTAAAATAATTAGATGGGGGTGGATTCCTGAAATTGCGAACATCGTACCCACCTTGTTGTGGTAGCACTTTAGGCACGTAGTGGCTCACACCACTCATGGGCTGTGGGGCCGGTCGCTGCTGCGGACCATGGGTCCTACTCTGGTTTCCAGGTGGCAACCTAAATACATTACTTCTAGGATTATAATTAGGAGGTGGTGCAGCAAACATCTGTTGAGTGCGAGTAGGCATTCTCTGTTGGGGTAAATTTATTCTGGAAGGTGGCTGGGGTAAATTTGCTCTAGGGGGCTGCTGAGGTACCTGCATAAAATTAGGCCTATCTGGTCCTATTAGAAATGGCATCGGACTCTGAGGAGCTATGGATCTATGAGCTGGAAAACTGGACGGTTCAGATGTCATGTACGTTTGCTCGAATTGAGGTTTGTACGGGCCGCTACGTCGCTGCGTGTACATCACATTAAGCTCTTCTTGTACGAATTCAAGAGCTTTCTCAATACTCTCCGGTCTCATGCATCTAATACGAGAACCAAGTGGCTCCTTTAAGCCTCTTACGAACGCCTGCATAGTAACTTTCTTATATAAGGTGCGCTTGGCTTCGACCGTTGTCTCTATAGATTCGTGTAAGCTGATGTAAGTCATAAGGGTGCTAAATAAATTTTGACAGTGTTCATAGAACTCCTGCGGGGTTCTATTACCCTGGGTTGCTACCGAGATGTCATTATATAGCGCGGTTTCATCACGCTGGTCCGAAAAGTTATTAATCAAAGCGTTTCGTACCCCTATCCAACCATCTGGAATGCCGTTCGAATTAATGGTGCGTGCTGCCGCACCTGTGATTTTATTTAAAATCCCATTGAGCAAGCTAAGGTTGGGTAAGTCCTTTCCTACTCCTGTACTGGTAAAAGTTACTACTATTTCGTCACAAATTTTAATAAACCTAGTTAGCACGTTCGGATTTCCATCGAATTCCGGAATAAGGCGCATAGCCTTAAAAATGGTGTCGGCGTCAAAGCACTGATCCGGCTGCCCTGTGGCTAGCTGCGGCTGCTCTGGCGGCGCCATTTCTACCTTATCACTACTCGAATTATGGGTATCTAAATCTCTATTTAAATCTACCTCACGCTGGCGAGACTGCCTCGATGCAGACTCCCCAATTCCCAAATTACTACGGGGGTGAAAAATCTTGGACAAGGATTAATTACTAAGGAAAGGAAGCAACACGAGAATGATTCAAGTGCACTTACTGAAAGCTGATTTTCATGGTCCTTGGTATTCTCCCGAATCGATGTCTGGATTCCCCTTCAGCACTGCAGTCTTCAGGTTCTTTCAGGTTACTTGAATTAGGCGGTGAAAGCCGGCTGCCCGCGATCGCACGCGCACGATTGCGATAATGTTCACGACGTACCGCGGACTAGCTTCAAGTCTCCGTACGACTGCGCCAATTATGGAAGCTGCAGCCGAAGGGTCGAAAAAAAACCAATTTACTTTAACTAACTTTAATTAAAAATGAAAATTACAATTAATTAATTATGCTAGTGATCTAAGTCGAGGTTGGAATTAGAATGAATATTATAATATGATCCGATCGTCGGCGGAGCGGCGGCGGCATGCGGTGTCATCGGGTTTCGGCTTGTGTCAGCGCCTCGTGTCCGCGCGGCGCTGACGCTTGTTGCGAAGGTCGATGCAACTCAGCGGTCTTCATAGCGGGTCGCTACGTAATTCAATATAGACATAATAGACAATCTCATATTAATCAAAATAATAAACGCTGATGTTAACAAAAAACTTGATACGGTGTTTGTTTTAGTGGAAATAAAACAACTTGTATAGTTATCGCATAATTATAATTAGAATCCACATAAGTACACCTCAATGAATTTCATGACAATTTATTCACTGAAAGTCCATTATCTTTAATTTCCAAGATTTGATTACAGACAGACACAGACAGGTGACACTAAATAGAGACTTGTAAATAATAATTTATTTATTTATATAATAAAAGTTTAAACATTAAAAAAACAATTACTAATAATAACTTACTCTGAAAATTATAAAGGTAGGCATATCTCCAGGATCCAATTTTAATATAATAACAACGCGATATTGACTCCTTATTCATTAAAATCGGATGAGTAGTCTAGACGATATGTACCTACATATAACAAACATGTACTGCTAAAATAATTATCGTTCCTTTTGGCTTTGCCGTAGTCGGGTACAAACTAGAAACAAGCGTACCTACCTGAACGCATATCTTAGATATCATACGAGGAAAGCGACAGATCTCAGCACAAAAGGAGTGTCAAATACAATAGACCTTTTCTTCGTCAGATAGCCGGACAGGCGGGGGCCAATCGGCTTTGTAGCGCGTATGTGCTTTGTACACAGTTGGCAATGGCATATTGGTTTATTGCGAAAGATAATCCAGATTCCGCACTGAGGACCGTCCTTGTGTAGGAGGGTTCCTTGAGCATTGATAGGTTTACGGCTACAGCCCACGCTGCGATGGCGTCGATAAAATGAGCTCGATGGAAGTGAAATAAAGTCGACAGTAAGTCAATGGATAACTCATGTCTCAGTGGTGATGGCGGACGTAAATAAAAGATTATTGAAAATGTTACCTGGTTCGTTTTGGCTGGTGACCCACCGTTCCCCTGATTAAAAGTAAAATCTAAAGTTTTATACAAATTGCACCTGATGATAAATGGAACTTATTATATTAAAGGAGTTATCTGATGTCGAATACCTCTCAATTCTGTACTTAAGTTTATACTTAAGTCGTATTTGTACTATTCAGAACCAATGTTCATTATTGAATTTTAGCTAAGCGCAGTGCCTTGTCTGAAGAACGGTTATTATGCTGTGTTAGTCTTGTCCAATCTAGCGCTTTCATTTAAATAAATTTTACCAATATTCACGCAACGATATTATTCAAAGAATAAACGTGTATTACAGCAAAGATTAAAATATTTGCAGGTTGTTTTCTGACTGATAAATTTTATTGTTTGTCATCTCAATTTTCATGCTATGTTTTTTAAGTGTTATAAAATAAAAATCAACAGGACACACTTTTTACTATCACACCTAATTCCGGTAGGTAGCCATCTGTCAATCTTGTCTAGATATCGATATAACTGTAGTTCACATTACTGCCTACTTTAGTTTGTGAACTAACCTAAATACTTCGATAATAATTGAATTAGCAATCGATGCCTCTACGTCACGGCAGCGCGATGTACTGCGGAAAGCAATTCAGATAGGGAAGATATTGGCTAAGGATTAGGTGTGGTACTGACATTAGATCATCAATATACAGGAGAGCGAATAGCGTCGTTTAATAACTAAATTTAGTTTTTCTCAGTTAAAAATAAAGTTGGAGAAATTGACAACGCCATAAATATTATCGTTGGGAGAGATAAAGCCCTGTTCTGTTTGCTTTTATTTCTAAACGTTATTTGATACAAACTTTGTCATGAAAATTGCTAATATCGCACCAAAAAACGCGTGATTAGTTTACATAGGTAAACGCGGTATTTGGTTTTTCTTTCTTTAAATATAAATTGAAGATTTGCAAAAAAAAGTACTGATACTTTTCTCAATAAGCGCATATTGACCACGTTCGTTGCACAACTGAAACCCATTCCACAAATTCAGTGCCACTCATTTTCATACCTTTGTATATAAAATGTTACTAAATGCAATTTATTTATTACCTAAGGTAATTAATAAATTTCGGAGTATTGTGAGCCTACCGACTTTGTTACACAACTTTGAAACTTTGATTCAGCGATTAATTATAATATCCCGTTTCCGTGAATATAAACCGCCTATTGTCTACCATACCTATTTTTCTGTAATTTTCTTGTACTGTTTTGTGGTTTTCAATAAAGAACATTTCTGTTGTATTGTACAAAGAAAGACATTATTCACGGAAACGGGATATTAACCGCGAATACCTTACAGGTTTGTTGAGCTCAACAAGCCTATAAGGTAATCGCGGTCAATATCCCGTTCTGAATATGTCTAAAACAAGAAATCAGTTCAAAGACCTATCTCGAGCACTGTTATACATCTTTGAGAAACACCAATGGCATGCTTAATCGTGTTCAATTGCTTAAAAGAACCTCGAGGAGAGATCCTGCCCTTAATACGAGGGTCCACTTAAATACTCCACGAAGGTTCAAAGAGGTTCAAGACTTGCCGCCGCTGCCGAATTCTTTGCATCGGGCACTTGTACTTCAAACTTTTGAATTACATGTTTTTCGCCTTGTACTCTTGTGTTTTTAACGCCTGGGTGTCATTAAAATCGGTTCACCCGTTTTTGAAATATTAAACTTTGTAATGATAATGCTTAATATTTCAACTTTTCTAAGTTGGTTATTATTTTACATAGTACAAGCAGCAAGCGTTACGTAGCAGATGTATTTAATCGGAGACGTGATTGTCAACGACGATACAGAATCGTCTGTTACACCAGAGAAAGTTAAAGGCCGACATGCACCGACCTGGGTTAACTAACTCGGGGTTAACGTAACGTCAGACGATACAAATAGGTACGTCAAGGTAATCCCGGGATAGTGTCTTACTTGATAGGTTCTGTAATCTCATTGTAGGTACTGATTTGTAGTGTTCAACAAATAATTACACGACTGCCTAAAGAAAGAGTGTATTGTTTTATGTTGTATTGTATTGGCGATTATTCAACGATGATCACTTAATTACAGTGTAAGCCTCTAGAGATGTATTCAATCAAAGACAGCTTATTAATGTATCATTATTCAGGTCGGGGGCACCAAATGTGTTCTTGTGACCACGAATAATCGATTGCCTCACTGATATATTAAGTCTTAACTCCCACGATACTAGCTAGGATTAATTCTATCAAATTATTGCGTCAATGCCAATTTATTTATTTCTTTCTTATTAGGCAAATGAAAATTTAGATTTAAAATACTTTTAGAGAAGGTACCTACTTCAGTAAAGTGTCAGTAAGAGAGATGTTCGTGACTTTTCAGGCGCTTAAAAACATTCCTAAGAAGTGAACACTTTACCCATTAACTGCAGCACTAAAGTTAATCTCGTTGCATATCGTTGAATATGTGCATACTGAGCACCTGAAAAATATATGGGAGATTAAGCCTTTGACCACGGCGATACAATAGAAGCCAGCCAACCTAGTATGAAGAGTTCATTATCATATAGATTACCCTTGCCGGTGACGAATGCCAATCTCACGGTTATGTTGTTCAAATCACCAATAAAACCCTTATGTTTCCGGTGTTAAGTACAGTTTTTTTACATTTTGTTGTAATCGAGTGTTTATGTTTACAGGTGGCAGCACTTTTTGACCGAAGAGGTTTCTCAACTTGGACAAACAAATATTTTGTATGTCTGTCCGGCTGTCCGCCGTCTGTCCGGCAGGTCGCATTTCTCAACCGATTCCCGTGAAAATCTGTGAGCAGGTTCGCTAATTACATTTTTTTCTCCATTTCGGTTTTGGATATTTTTAAAGGTAAAAAGGACAAAAATTTTCAAAAATCCACACACCCATACAGACCCACAGCCACACAGACCCACTAGTTTCAATGGTTAATACCCTTAATTAAGTGGACCAATTCATTTTTAGACTGAAGAAATTGGTTCATGTTGTTATACTAGCCGTTGCCCGCAATCTTGCCTGCCTAGAAGTATCGCTATCCTGCGGGAACAACACAATTTTCCGGTGACAAAAATTTGCCTTAATTATTATTCTGATAAATAAGCTGTATATTCTACGCAGTGTCATAAAATGTGAATAAAAGTTTTTGCGTGAAACAAGCATGCATCCAAACATCTTTAGAGTTATTACACCCTAAACGTCTGACGCGTTTATAACATTAGTAGCTGTGACAGTTTTGCGGTCAATATCCCGTTTTCATTATGTCTAATTAGTAGCTGTGGCCCGTGACTTCGTCTGTGTAGAATCTAGTTTTCGCTCTCCCGCGTTAATTACCCAATTATGATGGATAAAAAGTACAAGCTAAATACATTACTGTGAAGTGTGATCGAAATCCGTTCATCAATTTTAGTATAGTTAGCAAACATCCAAACAACCATTCAGCCATCCACCAACCAACCACAAACTTTCGCGTTCATAATATTAGTACGACAGGATTAGTGGGAAGTAGAATTTTTGGACGCAAAAGATATAACATTTTAACATGGATTTTCATCTTCATGTTTCAGTTAGGGTTTGGATTAGCTTTAAAAGTAACCCTATCATTGCTCGTGGAGCTAAAATTATCATAGTTATACGAGTAAAAATGCACACCTTTCTCAAACGGAAAAAGAGCGTGTAAACGTGTTTATTTCTCAAAGCTCTAAACGTTCCTTTATATAACACGCAATTTACCTACAAATTGAAATAGAAAACTAACTGTATTCGCACAAAGAAGTATAATTACCGTAATCACCCTTTACTTTACTTTAAAAATGTGCTTCAAATCAACACTTTATTTTATTTCACTGTTAACTGTTTGTTGACATGAACAGGTTGGAATTATAAAGCAATTTATGCGTTCTCGGTCATTTCTGCTCAACAGTAGGTACAATTTTATATCAAAGAACTAAGAATAGTGGAGCTTAGAGAATAATAAAGAGCAGGACCGTATATTTAATAATTCCTAAACCTGTATTTCGACTACGTAGCAAAAGTAGATGTCTCGGCCAAGATTTATCCGCAATTTTTTGGGATATTTCTATGTTTATGTTTAACACTTTCGGTATGGTATTGTTCAAACGCGTCATTATCATTACTATTTTCTTTCTCACCACAGTAGCAAATTTTCGTCAAAAATCAATTTATGATCTCAGTAGGAGTATCTTTTTGTATTTTTTCTCCCAATTTTTTATTTTTACGGTTTTCCCGTGAATATCAATTATATTTTTTATAAACTCACTGAAACATGAATACACAGAAAAAAACCAGAAAAATGCCAACCCCGGGAATCGAACCCGGATCCTCGACACTCCGGGTCGTGTGCTTTTCCCCTACACCACGATTGGACATAGAGGAAAGGCCGAATTTTTTCCATGTATTCAAATCTTAGCTTGTTTTTATCACTTTTTGCAGTGACTAGCGCCATCTATGCGATTACTTCGTAAACCGAAAACAACGCACCCTTTCGAAACTTATCAGCGATCCTTTCGATCCTCGCGAGGATCCGGGTTCGATTCCCGGGGTTGGCATTTTTCTGGTTTTTTTCTGTGTATTCATGTTTCAGTGAGTTTATAAAAAATATAAAAATCAATTTGTCTGGAAGATATCTCTATTAAGCGATCATCATAATCATCATCATCAGCCTATTTACGTCTCACTGCTGGGCACAGGCCTCCTCTCAGAATGGCCTTGGGCTATAGCTTCCACGCGGGCCCAGTGCGGATTGGGAACTTCACACACACCATTGAATTGCTTCGCAGGAGTGTGCAGGTTTCCTCACGATGTTTTCCTTCACCGAGAAGCTCATGATGACAAATGTAATTTCGCACATAAATTCCGAAAAACTCAGAGGTGTGAGCCGGGGTTTGAACCCTCGACCCTCTGCTTCAGAGGCGATAGGTCAAACCACTAGGCTATCACGGCTTAACTCATTATTATCTCACTATTAAGCGATACGAGTGCCTATTGTCTACCTTATTTGTTTTTGTTGTAAGAATATTTATAACTTGTATTGATCGAAGATCTTCATAATATGAAAGTAATTGTGCGGTAGTAAATTCGCCAAAGATTCGCTTTTGGCCGGTTTTAATTTACCCTACTTAATAAGCAATTTACATTTAGATTTAGATTTACATTTTAGCTAGTTCATAGCTTTACTACGAAGCCCATTTAGAAAAGTTCCATAAACCAGCTAAAGTCTAACGAAAGCAATTTTTCGTTTATGTATCGTACTGTATATAGATTTTTTTTGCCTACTTATAACCACTCGGGCGTTTCCATTTCCTTTTCATAAGGGCCCGATAATATACGAAAGTCCACAAAGAGCGAAGCTTTCACGAAAAATTCTTAGAATTTATTACTCGTTAAAATGAAAAAAAAAAGTCTAGACTTATTATTTATTATGAGTAATATAAGATTATGGGTTTTGACGAACATCAAAACGTTTGAATCTACATTACGGAGACATGTAAATCATAACATCAATCGTAATATCGAAATAATCTATTTACATGTCAAAGGAAATATACCTTCTTAATACATTTGAATAAATACTTTATTTTTTGAGTACTTACTTCGATAGTTTCCAGAATATCAGAAGCGACTCAGCATTATTTGTTTACGTATGTTTAAACGACTCTTAGGTTTGACATTTTCGATTGTCTAGTGGAACTTAGCCCAGTGGTTCAAACCCCGGCTCGCACCTCTGAGTTTTTTGGAATTCATGTGCGGAATTACATTTCTAATTTATCATGAGCTTTTCGGTGAAGGATAACATCGTGAGGAAACCTGCACACTCCTGCGAAGCAATTCAATGATGTGTGTGAAGTTCCCAATCCGCACTGGGCCCGCGTGGGAAGCCCTCTCATTCTGAGAGGAGGCCTGTATCCAGCAGTGGGACATAGAAAAGGCTGGTGGTGATGAGTGGAACTTTAACAATCAACGTAATTACCTACGAGCAAAATAACATGTTTTCATTGAGTAATTTTTTTTTACTTTTTTTTATTACTTAAACAAAGATCCAGCAAGATACCTATTGAGCTAGTCTAAGTCCAACATCTTAATATCCTAAAAAACTCAATAATTTTATTAGCATTGCTTAATCACTTGCCGAAATTTTTATGCTTGATTATCTGGGACTCTGTACAAAGAGAAATGAGTACGGCAATAAAGTGTTGTGCTAAAAATATTACACCTGCTATCATTATATTGCCCTAATCTGAAACAAAGAGACCGTTTACCGTAAGGGTACACATGCGTACATCAGCTAAGCGATCAGCGTGAAACCGATGGGGTGACTCTGTATACTGTTTAATACAAAAAGTAAACAAATAAGTAAGTAAATACTTTAGGATATTTAGTAGCAGCGAACCACTGTGCTCTAGCAAGCAAAGAGCGGTCTCTGGAGGCGCAGCACACCCCGCCCCTCCAATGATAAGTACACAAATACAACAATGTGAAACTTAAGTAGCAGTGGGCGGGGCACATTGCTCGCAGAACTGATGGCCGATGGGGTCAGAAGGTTCTCGAATGGCGTCCACGGACCGAGAGACGAGCTGTCGGTAGGCATCCAACAAGATGGAGCGACGACCTAGTAAACATTGCGGGACCGGGGTGGATGCGGAAAGCACAAGATCGGTCTGAGTGGAGAGCCTTGGGGGAGGCCTATGTCCAGCAGTGGACGTCTTTCGGCTGCCGTGATGATGATGATGATGAAATACAACTGTTTCCTCCAAAATGTTTATTGGTAGCCAGCCACTACGCTGCAGCAATTAAAGTGGGAGGGAGGGGGACTTAAGGGTCACAACCTATAAATGCGCGAATGCAGTCACGATGACTGAAACCGGCCAGGAGTGCATAATCATCACTACATGGGTGCGATGATATCTGTGCACTCGGCAGTATGTGTTCTTGTCTTAGTAGGTAGGTATGAGCCTGGTGACCTACACACTAAACACAAACAAAACATCGTCGTGTGCGAGGCGTTGGGAACCGATACTGGTGGAAAGCGCATAGCGGCCATTCTGTACGCAGTAGGTATTACTAGATACTTTGATCAAACACACACCGTGTTTAGTCGTACTACAAGTTATAAAACTGGTACAAATTGATACAAATTTGCTGGTATTCATTACTCGTGCGGTATGCAGAAGTTACAAAGCTTGTTTGTTGGAGTTTGACAGTTCATGTCTAACTATAGAGTATCCCGGGAGCCTGGTGACTACCATGAGATACTATGTAATGAAGTTTACGAGATTAATCAGCGTTTTTGTAGGACGTAATTATACCTGATATTAATTTGTAAAATCAAAAAGTGTTTTAATAGTAATAAATGTAGTTGGGTCGTGAAAAATAAGACTCGCTCGGAAAAGGAAAATATTAAATAGGTCCCTCTGATTATACTGTATCCGATGATTGAAATAGGTACGATACGGCCCACGGATACGATTTTTGAAAATGTCGACGTACACTAAATCTAATGTAGAAATACCCCGACGAATTGAGAACCTCCTCCTTTTCTCGAAATCAATTAAAAAAACACAGGATCGAACAACAGTAGGTACATCTTGCTTCTTTATTGGAGTCCGTTATAAACTATTTGACAAAAAGTAAAAAAGCTCACAAAAAGGCTTGCGACTCAATTATATAGGTAATTATCGCAAATCCTCGGAATTGTATATTTGCGTAAACGGAAACGAACAATCACGCCGTACGGCCGCATCAACCACTCAATACTGAATCGATGACTAAATGCTAACCAATTTCTAGCATTTAGGATTATTACAGGCAACATGTTATCCGCCCGTGTCACCATATTAAAGCCCTAACATGGACGCACGCTGCAATCCGCTTACGCCAGCTACATTCCGCGGTTTGGACATTACGAGCGTTTGTTGTGGCACTAACGATTTTATAAATGGACACACGCAGCTTTTGTCGCTAATACACCGTTCATTTTACCTCGATTTCGTTAAAAAACATTCAGTAGATACTATAGCCGGTAATTACAACTTGATGGCATTAAACGGAATTGGTAAGCTTATGTTCTACGTTGTAGTGTGGTTCGGTGGTTATTGTGTTACTAAGCGATGTTATTTTGTGATAGGTTATTGTCACGATGAGTGAAAGTTACGTTTTGTAAATGTACATAAGAAATTAGCTATGAGCACGATTCTATCCAATCACATACTAAAATATCGTAATGATGGCGACATAGATGTTTTTTCCACTCATATTTTTAGCTCAAAAGCGTTAAGCTTCAAAGTGAAAAGAAAATGTTGAATGGCAACATTGGGTTTCTTAGCCGTAACAGAAAATAAGCGTTCTGCTCCAAAATAACATTTATTTATGTAAATGAGGACGGTAATGCCGGGTGTTACCGCTTCATTTTAAGTAATCAGTTTACAGCCCTACTCAGAAATGCCCTTCTTAATTGCAGGCATAGGATTTAACGAGGGCGAAAAAACGATTACTTTACAAAGTCAGATATTTTCGCTTTGACCCGCACAATACAAGGTCAGCCAGATTAAGGTGTGGTTTTGTACGGTGGATTATAAAATTACTTATTCGGCTCATTTTATTCAACGATGCATGTCATTTATCTGATTTGAAAAATATCTGAATTGTGAATTCGAGTGGTGGTGATATAATGTCGCCATAATGTTACTTTACTTCTAATCAAACATGAATAAACTCATAAAGTACTCTTCAATCTTGAGATAACAAAGCAGCATTAAAACTTATGAGGCTAGAGCATTATCTTTCCACGCGCCAACACTTAAAATGTTACTGAACTATACTACAACAAAATAATCATAAATATGAAGCAGCGACTTCAATTAGAGCGGCAAAAAGGATTATAAAGTATGTCCTCGGGCGCAGTCTAAGAAACATAGCCGCAACGCCCTCTCAAAGGTTACAAAAACAATGAATAAGGTGGAGCAATTTATAGAACATTATAAGTGTAAAATAGGTTTTTAATAAAGCCTTGTTCCGCCGACGACAAAGCCCCGGGCTGCATTGTTCCCGCGGTCCCGCCACAGAGCCACGCTCCCTGCTTAACCTTTTATTTTCGCCGCGCTGTTTTGTTTTGTTTAGTATCAATCTTTCGTCGAGTCACAATACCTTACAGGAAATTCATTCATGAACATGCATAACGAAGACTGTTTTCGGGCCGGCGTGAAATTTCCCGTCCAGATCTATAGTGCTGGGGATTTGGTAACTCCCTGGCGATCTCGCCGCATCCGGCATAATGTACGGGAGAGGTTTCGCAACAAAGATAGCTTCGCAAGTACAACGATAAATATCGTTCTGGTTGCATTCCACTATTTTGTTTGTAATAGCATAGCCAAAACATTGAACTAAGCCATTTGCCAGTAGCACAAAGTGATAAATGCTACACTAGTTTAGTAGTACATTCAAATGTCTCTGTACGGGTTCCATATATTAGAGTCTATTTCGCCGATAAATATCTACACTCTTTAGATCGTTCTTTTGACCTAAGAACTTATATCTAAGACCCACTTGTACCGACACTTAGAGTATCTTCATGCTATCCCTATATTTCATCCAAAATACAGTTGGAGTTAAAATTGAAACTAATAATAATATTATAAAATGGTACAAACTTTACCGTGACTATAACACCACACTCATTTAATACTACATAAAAACAAAATCAAAACAGTTAGAGGTACTCAGTGAAAATAACACGATATAATCAATACACGGCAATATCGCTTCAAAGCGGCCTCGTCCAAACAAACTTTACTTGAGTAACGTATAAACAAAATCTGTCAGTTAACTAATGAACACAAAGCAACGCCACAATCGATGTTATTAGAACAAAAAATTCTCAACATGTGTAACGAATACCCGTTTCATCTATGGAAGATGTAACGAAGTTACATAGTCATTCTTTTAATACTAGTAATTTCATGGCATTGCAGTCCTAATCGTTTAAGGTAGGTACGCAAATAAAAACAAATCGTTTTAACCAGCGCGGAATGATGCATATTACAATCGACAAACGTGGCCACCGCCTTCACTGAACATTTGTATTCGTTAGAGGCCATTCGAGGTAATCTATATGATAATAGACCCCGGCACTGAGCACATAATTGTCCTGCACAATTGCTTGCGACAACTAGGTATATTCAGTGAGATATTATGCTGGCGCTGTGTAAAATGCGATCGTTGTGGACATAGATTTTCGTTCGAGTAATTAAGTATTTTAAATACACAGTAACTATGGTAATTTCAACGATTAATTCCAAGGGAGCTTTACCAAAGCTTATTGGCAGTAGGTACAATTCAAGATGAGCTTTTAAATTTAAATTCGTCCAAAAACAGTATTTCTAAGAAATTTCTAAAATGAGAGATCTCAATACATGATGCTCATCTTCACAGAATTATAATTACATGATTAAAGTGGTTTAACTTGACAGAATTTGTACCTATTTGTTTTAAGCAGGTAAGTATTATTTTTTCAAATATTCAGTAAAATTTTAGTTTAGTAGCTTTCCTTCCGAAAGTAATTAAATCACTAATCGATTCATTACGGCATATAAATATCGTTTTGCCGAAAATAATCTATTTACATCGATACTTTGCCTTTGTACAGTCACCAGCAATAATATATGATTATGGACAGCGCTGCAAAAATATCTGATCACGGTAGAAGGCAAAAGTATATGACGACACTCGACGGCATAAAGATCTAATGGGTTGCGGCCGGCATATATATCGTTCTTGGTTTAGGGCTTAAATATCGGACACTGAGTCGCATAAAAATATCTGATACTATACAAAATCAAAATTAAGTGACTCGTCACCAGCATAAATATGTATTCACTTTGGAAGCAAAAACATCAAATCACACGGACTGCATAAATATCTCACATGTTACAAAATCAAAAATATGTGATCAATCAGCAAACATGAACTTAATTCACTAGTATTACGAATCTAATTTGAATGCAGCGATCTGACGCTTCTTGAAAACAGTACATACTTGTCACTACGTATATCTATCTCACGTTTCTTAGCTTTTAAAATAAGAACAGTATTTTTGTGCTTGAAGTTTTTTTTATTAGCGGTTAAACTCCTTGGTAAAGTATATGGAAAAAATAATACGTCAACCGGGTATGTCATATTAGAAACGAAGAACTGAATTTGTTGGATTTAGATAAAACAAAACATGGGACAGACATATACAGTGACAAGTACGCACTGTTTTCGAGAAGCGTCAGATCGCTGCATTCAAATTAGATTCGTAATACTACTGAATTAAGTTCATGTTTGCTGATTGATCACATATTTTTGATTTCGTCAAGTATCAGATATTTTTAAGCGACTCTGTGTCCGATACTTATGCCGTTACCCAAGAACGATATTTATGCCGGTCGCAACATATCAGATCTTTTTGCCGTCGAATGTCGTCATATATTTTTGCCTTCTACTATGATCAGATATTTTTGCAGTGCTGTCCATAATCATATATTATTGCTGGTGACTGTACATTTGCTTTTGTTCTCTTATCTGTTATTTTTTGTTTTATGTGCAATAAAGAGATATACATACACACATACTTAGGAAGGTACCAAAACTTTAAAAATTCTTCAAATTACATTTAGGTTTACTTTTAAGACTTCATTTAGTTTAACTTTTGATCGGTCTATTGTGTTTGCTTCGCTTTCATTAAGTAAAAATTCCGCTTATCAGTTTTATTCGAAATGCCACAGTATACTTTAGGGTTAGCTATACTTATAACAATTGCCTTGTCCGACATATCTTTTAGTTTTTTTTTATATGGAAATTCCTATCCGTTTATGAAAAAAAAACCCAAAACTAAAGCAGCACTTATAAAAGCATTTTTAGACGTTATTTTTGAGAAAAACCTGAAGAGTGCGGTTCAAGTCTAGAACACAGAGTAGTCGCTGAATACGGGCTTTAATTTCATAAAACTAATATTTATGTAGCTCCGGCGTTTCTCGTTTCACGATACTACACCGCATCTCGTCTAAAGTCATGCGACCACGAATTCAGCTATATATTAAGGTAAAATGAACACTGCAAATTCAGTATTTTAAAACATGTATGAGTTATAGTCCTACGTAACTGGCACGTGTGATCATGGAACAGCAATGCAGTACCTAGGCTCTAGTTCATTCTACCATAACCTAACCAACTTGGAAAAGTTGAAAAACCCCCGACATTGTCTTTACAAAGTTCAATATTTCAAAAACGGTTGAACCGATTTTAATGAAACTTAGCTAAGAACCATCTCGATTAAACTAGCCTTCGATTAAAAACAAACCGTGGCGGTTTATAAGGCCGATACGGGAGCGACAGCTATGACCGCATTGCTGGCAAATAAGGCCGGTCGTGTCCAGCGATACAGAAGGAGGAGCAGCGGGCTGGTGTCTCAGAACTCGCTTCTAGGGCAGTTGCTCAAACCACGCGCTGTCGTGTGCACCCACGCCCTTGCCTATTTTCTCCTCCAATGGTCCCAACCTTTTGACTCTTTTTCCCAATTAGTGGGATCGATCTGGAAGGACAACTTGACAAGTAAGGCGTTGATGAAAAGGCTTTACCAGCTTTGGCTAAAGTCAGACTCGAAAATACTTCAAAAGTTGGCGTTTCGCAAACTTACTGCGAAAGTAGCCTAAACACGTATATGCGTTGCCCGAATGAACTAATATTTTATACTCAAATAAATTACTTAGCTACTTCGCGACCAGAAACTTTTGTGTTTATTGGTTTTTAGCCCCCAACGCAAAGAGAAGGGTGTTTGTTATACGTTTGATGTGTGTCTATAGCATCGTAACTCTTAAACGGGTGGACTAATTTGGACGAGGTTTTTTTTAATTAAAACGGTTTCTTAGCTACGTTTCATTGAAATTGGTTCAGCTGTTTTTGGGATATTGAACTTGTATGAATGGAAATGTCGGGGGGGTTTCCAACTTTTCTAAGTGGTTACGTTAATAGCTCATGGATATACACACCTCCTAAGGGATAAGCCCGCCTTTGTACTCAAATGTTATTGTTGTAACTTGTGTTTTATCCTGTTTTTTGTACAATAAAGTGTTTACTTACTTACTTACTTACTTACCTCTGTTACTCTTGCTTCAATTGTCAAACTGCTAGGTACGGACAAACGGACATCCTCTCGAAATGGGACGGCCTGGGATATTATTAAACCATATTAACAATAATTAATCATGAAAGTTTTTCACGTGTCGTACTTACCTAACTAATGTATTTTTGTCACATCTTTTGTACCATACGTTCTGAAAATATACATGCATTCATTCATTCAAATAGTTACAATGCAAGCCCAGTGCCCTTCAATTACGCATTAAATAAATTTAGATTGAAAATCAGTTAAATCTTCAATACCGCAGTCAGCGCAGAGGGTAAACCTTAAACCTCTGGCTCGGCGCAGTAATTAAGAAAGCTCAGTGTGAACCTCAAACGCTTTCCAGGCGTTGAAATGTGTTGCTCACGCCCCTTTACATTAACGCTGCTCGCTAAGTGGCCTCGCAAACAAAGAAACTTAACTGGTTATGTCTTGCTTTAAATACTTGTTTGTCGTATAAGGTAATCTAGAAAAAGATTACACAAAGTAATAGATTAATTTCAAACACGTTCAGTCATTTATTATTGCGACACAGCAAGGTCATTTCCTCTAGTAAAATCTATATTTGAAGGGTACACGGAAAGACCAAGTCTAGTTACTTTTTTTTTAAACGAAATTTTAATCTCAAAATATAGAGCTCTCAATAGACTATAAGTTACCACTCAG
This sequence comes from Clepsis dumicolana, assembly GCA_963691665.1. NCBI lineage: Eukaryota > Metazoa > Arthropoda > Insecta > Lepidoptera > Tortricidae > Clepsis > Clepsis dumicolana. The sequence continues at coordinate 8,083,253 of OY829521.1, forward strand.
TTACAGATAGAAATATTTATGAAACTTGTCTTTTTTATCGCTTTAAAAAAAGAGGTAGGTATACGAAAATTATATGGATAATTACATCGTTCCAAACTTTGAAATCGTGATAACTCAAAAAGTTGCTAAGGTGACCAGACTACATGTTCTTTCAGTGTAGATACCCTTTATTTAAGGTAGAAATAAAATTCACCGATACCTTCAAAACGCTGCCATGCAAAATGGTGCTCTTGAAACACAAATGAGACGTCAATAATAATGCCAGGAGTATGTTACTGTAGGACTGTTATACAGCCTCCATGCAGCAAGTGCATGGTGCGGACTGGCAAGCTAGACTGATCCGTACATTTTAAAATGTGGGGCGTAGCCCAGGAAGTGGGCACTGGAGAAGGTACGGTCGCGTCCTAACAGTAAAATTAATTATAGCCCTGCAATTACTGATGAGATTAAATAAAAGATGGTATTCTTAGTCAGAAGTGGATCTATAGGTATTCAAGTAGCAGGGGCTTAAGGCTAATACAAATTCTGAAAAGCAAATGCCTTAATCAGAGGTCCCAGCCCGACTGATCTGCTTTCCTGGAACCAAGTGTTCCTTTATTTTGATAAAATTCTAAGTTTAAAATGAACAGATCAGTCCTGCTTGCCAGGACCGCACCATGCACTTGCTGCATGGAGGCTGTATAACAATCCTACAGTACCTATGGTGACAGTGTTACGTTCACGTCTCTTTCAGCATCAAAGTATAACATTTTTGATACTATATTGAGAACTAATTTGACTCGTCGACGCTGAATCAATAACATCCTTATTTTATAAAATCCTACCTCTACGTTAACGACTCCATGATGCCAATTTTTTTGTCAATTGCTTATCATTGTCGGCTTTGCACATACAATTATGTACCCTATATACTTACATTTAATGTGAGGTTATACAGTTTTAACGCTCAAAACACAGTAGTTTATATTGTGCATTCTATGTTTTTTTATATCTGTCATTTTCCGCCTTTTAATATTACAACATTATGCGCGGCGGGCGCGCCGGCACAATGCTTCCGCTCCCATTGTTCGATTTAAATAAGATTTTATTAGAAACTCAAATAAATCGCTTCTTCCATTTCCAGGCATTTAATCTCACTCCAGTTTTTCCTCTCGATATTATTTTCAAAATTAATTGCTTTTACATATTCACGTTTTTCTAAATGTGGTTAAATAAAGTCACATTGCCACGTTGACTATCATAGTTGTAGGATAATAAACTGGGTCCCGCGACTCACCGCTACAATCATCCAGCCGCCGCCTCCAAGGGTCCTGGGAGAAAATCGGGGTTTGTCGGCAAAGTACACTACAAAGAATCTCCAGTCTATTTAATCCACACATATAGGTCCACAGGTCACGTAAACACTATCATCCAATGTTCAGAAAGGGGATTTAAAACTGATGGGAATCACAAACACAGGAGCAACGTAAATTTGCCCGTTTTCGCGCCGCACCACGCTTAGCCAACTGTGCCCTAAGCACGACTTGTCGAATCCTGCGTTACGTTACGGTTATCGTATCGAGATCGAGAAATCTCATACTAAATTTTAGTTCCAAATACACTCACGGGCGGGCGCTGTTCCAAATGTCATACAAACTCGTTATAGTTTACTATTCGATTTTACGTGACGCAGGATTCGACAAGTCGTGCTTAGGGCACTGGTAGCGGGCGGCATCGGAGGTGTGGTGTACAGAACACGCCGGTGGTGGCGCTGGTGTCGCGCCAGAAGCATTTCCCAACGATTATGGATGCATTCCGATTTACACGATTCATCGCAGACCCAGTAAATCGGAATGAAATAAAACGAATGCTACCAACCAAATTGTGTCACCTTATGTATAAAAACACGAAAATAATATTTAATTTAACAAAAACATCTCTATACTGTTCCGGTACGGAACAATAGTTCCACATCGTGTCGCAATTAAGTGAACAAAATAACGAATTTTAATGACCGTAATAATAAAATGAAACCATTTAAAATTGGTTAAACTACATTAACGACCGTTTGGTGCTTTACAGCAGCAGTCGCGTCAGCAAATTATTAAATAAAAAATGTTCACCATTACAGCGAATAACTGAAATAAAATATTCAATTAAAAATGAAGCTCTGACGGAATTTAGAATAAGGTTCACGGAAGGGCAACTTTTTAAATAATCTTGGGTAGGTATAGTAAAAAAAAAATTAAAGCTACCTTTGATGTATTTACCGCTGCGTTATTTTTTTTTACATCAAAACCCTTTCGACGCAGAAAATTGTGAGCTACACATTCACTATTGTTAACCTCGTAGCATTTAGATACTGTAGCACTTGACAGTACGAACAGACTTTTTTGGCTTTTGTTAAGATCATAATTAATATGTATTGATATGTTAATAACATTTTCGGTAAATATAAATAGTATTGACAGTTTTTAAGTTTGTTACTTAGGTACTCTATATATGGACTCTGAGTATGAAATTGATGATTTTTATTTCATAAAATTATATCATGAAGTTACGTTAGAAAACTTTGTCACATCACACATCTGTTAGTAACTTTCAGGTGCTACAAGATTTCCGATGTATGAGCACTCAAGGAAATTATAATTAATCAAATGCGCAAATTTTCACTTGAGAGATTTAAGTCGGTCTGAAAAACAATGTCTACGTTAATGCGCTGTAATTTGAGTGTTACGAGTTTACGACTTAATTTGAACTCGTAATCAGTTTAGCGAGGCACCTCGGGTCGCCGGAGATTACCCCGCGAAAACAAATGTGCTCCCCCGCCACATAAATTTGACATTATTAATTACGTACACATCTTTACTACGGATATAATTATAAGTTAGTCGAACGGCTGCGTATTTAAGACCTGCTTTCGAAGGATGCATTAATAACAAAGAATTTAAGAGCAACAGCGAGAAACTGGTTATTGGTAGAAATAAATATATTGTGATGGTACGCGACGAATGATTGTTATCTTATCGTTAATTATTGTTCTCATAAGACGTAACAATTTGAGAATTAAATTGACACTGTATTAAGTAAATGCCACACCGTCGATGCGCATACGTATTTGAACCTATATTGGTTTCTATACGTTGCTAACAGCAGAGGCAATACAGCTGTCGTTGCACGACGACAGTGGCCGCGTCGACTCGTCAGAGACGTCATGTAAGCGTCGTAGATCTAACAACTGCAATCGTTTCTATTTTTTGGCATCAGCTGGAGTTGCCTCTGCCATTGGCAACGCGCCGCTTGTGTATTAAAACCCTAAGAATTCAAACGTCCATGATCTCAAGATAAATTAGAAATATGTATTAATGTGGTTCCTGTAAAATTTATGTTCAAACAAGCATCTATCGAATTATATTTAACACTCAATAACGCGCACAACTCAGTTTAATTGATCATATTTGAAGAAAATTACCCCGGAACCAAATCGTGCTGCTAAACTGGAGTGATAATTGCCATCGATCTGTATTTAATTTGCTTTTAGATAAGCCCGTTTGTTGCTTAATGTTCCTAATGATTGCGGTTTAGTACCGCCACTTAGTATGCTTCATTCAGAGGCCCAATGGATAGCCAATATATGTAATACCTGCGTCCTTGATGGTGCTTCGTGTCGAAGCGAAACGCACGTTAAATTGAGAATTTAGTTAATACTTTTTTAGGGTTCCGTACCTCAAAAGGTAAAACAGAACTCTTATAGAATGACTCGCAAGTCTGTCTGCCAGTCTGTCACAGCCAATTTACTCCGAAACTACTTTACCGATTGAGTTGAAATTTGGTACACATTATGTAAATACGTGACTCAAAATCGGACGTGTAACGTAATTTAATGAATTTTAAACATGGGGGCCACTTTTGGGAAGTAAATTAGAAAATGAAAAAAAAGCAAACTATATCGTGATACATATCAAATGAAAAGGGCTCATTGTGAGCTTGCCAAATTTAGTTAATAAAATTTAACGCATAACTACGTATTAAGGTTTGACAAATGAAATAGGGGGTCATATACCATACGTATATAGGTAAGATTTATTAAACTCAACACGCACTAGTGGCAAAAGATAGGGGTGGCTTATTAATATGACCAGTATTGGAACACTTACTTATACAGACTCAGGGATGGCTGTTAATCTAACAATAACAGTCAATATTTTAGGGCCTTAAGTATTTACGGAACCTGTAATGTATGTTGTGGTTGGTCAGTCTTTTGGTCGTTTTTAGAAAAAAAAAATAACCGCCTACTCGAGAATCAAAATCACAACGTAGGCGGGTCAACGTGGGTGGGTGTAACACTTAAATATTCGAAAAGTGCGCAAATTTGTTCAATGTCAATAACTCGTAGTTTATTACACGTTAATTTCTGAGATCTATGTGAAATCTTATTCTTATTTTAAATGATGATGGTTTATATAAAACATAATATTCGGTAACGAAAAGGCTTCAACGATCTTTAATTTAATGGGTTAGTACGAAATGCCGAAGGAATTTATGTACTTATTCACATAGTTTCGACGAAGAAGCTCGATAAACACACACAAAGCACTTAAAACTTACATCAAGTACTAATTTACTTGGTCGATTATAAAATAATTCAAAAAGGGATTCACTTCTATACTGACGAGCAAAAATAACGGGTCGATTTCTATACGACGTTGTACGAAAAGTGACGCGTTAATGTTGCTCGTCGGTATATAATAAACAATAATTTAAAAAGAAACCAACCAACCCATTTAGACAGCCAGCTGATGTTTGAAATTGATACTTATAGTCGTCCCACGATAACTCTGCAACGAACTGACAACAGTAGAAATCTAAAGTTTGTGTATGGCAACACTGATTTATAGTCAAACAACACGTTTTGAACTTTTGATTAGATTGAACATTAGACAGGTCATCGTTCATTCACCATCCACCATTAAAATACCTCTCGTATTTCGTTTTCTAGATTTTTTTACCGTACAGCGGCAAAACCTACTAAACACTGGCAAAATTGTCCTCCAATGGGCAGAGCCATATTTAAAAAACAGCAACTTTTGATATCAACTGATATAATTATTTTAATTATTTAATTAAAGAAATGTCTGAGTGACATGTAAAAAGTATAACCATAGCGTGATTTTTCTGGGTTGCCAATTAATATCTTAATGCAGAGTTATAATGGGACGATTATACTATGTCTTGATGGCGAATAAACAGTACGAGCAAACGTATAGGATAGCCATATTTTGCGAACAAATTCAACGTATTAGGATTATGAGCTTGTACTGTTTTGTGGTTTTCAATAAAGAATATTTGTATTGTATTTGTATGAGCCTGTGAGGAATGGCAAAGTAGAGAGATATCTCTTCAGGCAGATGTTGTGCCTAGGGACCGAAGTCCGAAGAAAGAGAGTTGGAAGCTGTATTACAAGGTATATTTACTCTCTTTAACTTGAGTCAATTATGGGCACCAGAGGGTCGAGCACGAGTTTTCGAATACTGCGTAACGCAACGTAACACCTGGATGCTAGACGTCAAATACGCATAACTCAAAAAAACTCGTGCTCGGCCTACTGACCTTTAGAGACATTATTGGATAGAGTCGATGTGTTTTTACTTCCAACAAAAATAAGGTAATAAGGCCTTCAATCCTTTGAAAGAAAACATTTCGATTAAATAATTGCGACAGTTACCAACGCTTCATTGCAATTTCAGTGCAACGTGGATTCGCGCAATAACAATGCGTTTTTGCCGCGTGCCGCCCTCCATTTTATATTTTTAAATATTAAAGTTGCAAAAATATGCACTTTATTGTTAAAACCGTTATCGTCCATTCCACTGATTCGTAAAAAGTAAAAATTAACGGGATATCGAATATTGACTGGGTATTGCTTTGGACAAAAGAAGATTGTAATGGATGTTTGTCTTTCTATTTTCAAAGTGACACTGAATGCCTTTGTCCATCAGCCTTGGTTTGACTGCAAGTGTGTAAGAAGCTCTTTATTCGTACCTATCCTTTTTCGACAGCATTTCATTTTTCCTTTAACAAATCCTATCAATGGCAAGTGGCACGGATACACAGAGTACTCGTATCAACTTAGAAAGGCACCCAGAATAAGCTGCAGCTTTATATGCAACGAGCGTATCCCCCCCCCCCCCCCCCCCTGCAGCAAAAAGGCCAATCCGCCTCGAGTTAGACGAACAAATGCTAAGAACTGCCGCCTGCCTACCGGGCGGGGAAACTGCATAATGTATGTACACTAACGACGAACTGTATTCAAGTTTTAAGTACTTCACTTGTAAGTTTTGCTTGACAGAGACTTGCCAACATTGTTTTAGCTCCACTTATGCATGATAACAGTTGTATGGGTAGTTAGTGGTAATTAGACATGCGGCTTAATAAACTGAGGGGGGCCTGCGTAACGTGGAAGTACTGAATTCGATTCTTCAAATTATTTCACTTATAGAAAGCCACACTGTTTCCCCTTAATACCAACAGGTAAGTACACAATATAATATATCATTTGGTTAGGTCGTTGCCTAATAATATAGAAAAGTCTATTCCAATTTTAGAGACAGTGCAAATCCTTTTCACCTAATGTAATTATTTGGCCAGCTTTTAAACTAGAAAATTAGCAAAAAACCAACCCGCGGACGGAAATAAATGCAATTATAAAGTTAGCATGTGAACGACGTAGAAATCGGTGCTAACCACCGATTGACCAATCTGGTTGGGGGAGTTCTTTTGAAAAACGAAATAGCTACAAAGCAATAACGCTGGCTTATAACCCGAATATGTATGTTACAAGAGTAACAAGATGATTTTATCTAAGTAATTAAATGGTACAAATATGATTGTGCATTTTGCAGCATCCTAATGGCAAGTGGATGTCAAGAGTGGCGGTTGGTAGCGGTCACAGGTCGTGCCCCCTCTCCTTTTCCCACCCGCAAAGAACTGGTTGTTGGCGTAGACACATCCTTACACGATAAAATTAATATGTGGTAAAAACCATTCATGACATGTTCCATGTATTTTATTTAGTAAGTCTCCAGCGTTTGATACTTATGTACCTAGCTTTTACCTGTGGTTTTTTTTATGATGAATTTTTCTAATTGCGTCGAGAGCGTACCTCTACTTTATGCACGCCGGATAAAAAGTAGATAGGTAATCTGCAATTGCGAAACGAAAGGTATGCCTCTGGTACACAGTCATAATGAAAGTTGCCAAACTCAAAAATGCCTAATGAGCAGTGAACAAGATACAATCCAGGTCAAGCCGCTAGTTGGCATCCACAACCTCGTCCGTTCGTATTTTTAGTTTTGGTTTACCCAACAAGAGCCTGATTTCTGAGGTTGCAAATCCTAAAATAACTCAGACTAGCGAGCGGTTGATTAGTGTGTAATTATCTAGATTTAGTGTTCACCATGAGCCTTTGCAATTGTAAGTATTTTTATTGAATCAGGCGTTACTTTGCGGTAGTCCATATTTATGAACTAAGAAAACCTCAGAAAAAAAAAACATAAAATAATCCCCAAAAATCCATGAGTTTTATGGCCTAGCAGAAATATGAAGTCGGTGCGGTGCTAGCGGAATATTCTTGGAATGAAGCACCGACTTCATATTTCTGCTAGGCCATAAAACTCATGCATTTTTGGGGATTATTTTATGTTTTTTTTTCTGAGGTTTTTTTTGAAGGCGGTTTTACTTTTTGCTTAAAGGTTTTTTATTTCACAATTTTAAGTTACGTTAATATTTAAAATATTATCCTCCAACTCCTAACCGTTAAGGAGTTGTACCCTCCATCATCACCTCATCAACATGAAATGATGACTACCAGACGCCAGTAATTGAATAGCTTTCGAAAATATATGAAACACATGATACGCCTCTATAAGATTTGAGGGTTGCCCTCAATTTCCCTGGGATCCCATCATCAGATCCTGACTTGGTGACAATGAGACCACCTCAGAAGTATACCCTTTCGAATAATGATTTAACATTTTCAGAGTTATCCTCCAACTCCTAACCGTTAAGGAGTTGTACATTCCATCTTCAGCTCAGCAACATAGCTTTAGAAAATATATGAAACACATGATCCGTCCCTATAAAATTTGAAGGTTGCCCTCGATTTCCCTGGAATCCCATCATCAGATCTTGACTTGGTGACAATGGGACCAACTAGAAAGTATACCCTTTCAAATAAAAAAAGAATTTTTGAAATCGGTCCAGCCGTCTTCGAGTAATCGGGGAACATATATAAAAAAGTGTATATATATATTCCGACGAATTGAGAACCTCCTCCTTTTTTTGAAGTCGGTTAAAAACAATTGCTTGGCTTACCCGGGACCACTTTTTTTATTGGATTGGGTGACGTACTTTTTATGAGCCTCCATAGTGTCAAAGTGGTCGCGGGTGAGCAAGTAATTGTTTTTACTTTGACTATTAAATACACAACATGATCGTATCATTTTTTTTAACCGATTTCATTACTAGGGTACTATTCGACGTATTCATAAGCTCGAAATGTTCCTGGCTTAGTATAAATTGAGCAAACTGTCATTATTGATGAGTACACACCACCAGGTATATTATGTAGATAGAGTCATATTGAAATGCGTGTCGTATCCGTTTTGATTGTCTGTTCAAAAAATAATCTTGTCGGCTTGTCCACTTTGTTTGATATAAGTACTTTTTTTTATTTAGCCTATACGGTGTCCCACTGCTGGGCAAAGGCCTCCCCTTTCTTCTTCCACTCGTCTCTGGTTACATACTTAATATAAGAATTTGAGTGACATTAATTTCAGGAAAATGTATGTGAAACATAAACATACATAACGAATAAGATGCTCAACGCATTTCACAATACAGTTTCAACCACCGAGTTGGGCCACCAACTTTACTAATGTTGATTATGTCTAAGCCAGGTGAATCCCTAATAGAATTCGTCACAGTTATGCAATGCGGAGACTAGAGGTGAGAATGCACACCCACATGCACCGCGATCCTTAACTGGAGTGCACCTGGTGCTATGGCCATGAATATTTAACGTGCATATTCCAACTATGTTTGCACATTTCTTGCGTGTCGTCGCTGCTACACTTTCGATGCGCGGGAGGCATTCGCGGTTTAAGAGAGACGTTTACAAGTTTTTGTTGTTTGTTAGGGTTCCGTACCTCAAAAGGAATTAACAAAAAAGTAAAACCGCCTTCAAAAAAAACCTTAGAAAAAAAAAGTAAAATAAAATGCATTTATTTTGGACAACAGAAACTAAAGCCTAAAGTTTTATGGCCTAGCACTAAGCAGCAGAAATATCAAGTCGGTGCGGTGCGAGCGGAATATTCTTTGAATGAAGCACCGACTTCATATTACTGTTACTTATTGCTAGGCCATAAAACTTTAGGCTTTAGTTTCTGTTGTCCGAAATAAATGCATTTTATTTTACGATTTTTTTTCTAAGGTTTTTTTTGAAGGCGGTTTTACTTTTTTGTTAAAAGATTTTTATTTCACAATTTTACGTTGATTTAACATTTTCAGAATTATCCTCCAACTCCTAACCGTTAAGGAGTTGTACCTTCCATCATCAGCTCATTAACGTGAGATGATGACTACCAGACTCAGATACTTGAATAGCATTAGAAAATATATGAAACACATAATAAGTGCCTATAAAATTTGAGGGTTGCCCTCACTTCCCTGGGATCCCATCATCAGATCACGACTTGGTGACAATGGGAACACCCCAAAAGTATACCCTTAGGAATAATGATTTAACATTTTAAGAATTATCCTCCAACTCCTAACCGTTAAGGAGTTGTACCTTCTATCATCAGCTCATCAACATGAGATGATAACTACCAGACGCAAATACTTGAATAGCTTTAGAAAATATATGAAACACATAATACGTGCCTATAAAATTTGAGGGTTGCCCTCGATTTCCCTGGGATCCCATCATCAGATCATGATTTGGTGACAATGGGACCACCTCAGGAGTATACCCTTTCGAACAAAAAAAGAATTTTGAAAATCGGTCTACAGTTGGCGGAGTAATCGATGTACATACATAAAAAAAATCACTTCACTCACCCGTCACTTCGTTGTTCGTCTGTCTGTCTGTCAATACTCTTTTTCTCTTGAACGCGCTTAGGTAGTAAGCTGAAAAATACATACATACATAACTGGTAGGTAATTGGTAGCATGTTAAACGGTTGGTTTGTTGCATTGAGAGTGGCCTCATAGAGAATGCAGAAACGCGTCAGCGTACCTATAGTTTTGGTTTTGGTGATAGTTGGGTCTGGGTGGCATGTATTGGTGATAGTTGGGTCTGGGTGGCATGTATTGGTGATAGTTGGGTCTGGGTGGCATGTATTGGTGATAGTTGGGTCTGGGTGGCATGTATTGATTCGTGTAACAGTAGAGGTAGGTGTTGCATGGAAACATACATTTGCCGCACAGACGTAGCTTTTTATCACGTGTGGTCGCGAGTGAGCTAATGAATTGTTTTTAGTTCATGAATTTATGGCCCTCCATCCAAGTTAACGCCTGATTCCATCTATTAATAACAATGATGTTTTAACAATGCATAGTATTGATTATATTTTCACAAGTAAAATGACCCAAGACGTAAAAGCTTTCTCAAATAAAATATGTTATTCGTTGCAGACGTAACGTTTCAATAAGGCAGTAAATGAGTCTTAAAACCAAATATGGTAAGATATTGCATATGTTGCCTTCGCAATAAATCGTTCTTTATGGGCAGTTAAATGCTTGTTATTACGCAAACAAGAGCACCTATGATATATTCGAGACGCAAATAAACGGAAGTAAAAATGTTTTTTATCTCTTCTTATAGAGCAATGGGTTATAGTATTTACAGTGCAATAATTTTCCCCTGGGTCATAATTAGACGGGGTTACATAGTTTTTATGAAAAAAAAAATGCTTCATGTTTCGTGTAGGTACCCACGAGCTTTACTCTACGGCTTCACTCCCGAGGAAGAAAAAAAAATGCTACTTTTCTATCCCGTGGAATTTCAAAAATTCACGTCTTTTTGCAGCACTCTGTGATATTCAAGGTAGGTACATGTCTGCCAATTTTAAAATTCGAACTCCAGTGGTTTTGTAAAAGTAGGCTAGAAAGTTGATAGTGTGCGTTGTTTGTCAGACAATCAGTCAGTCAGTCTTAATACGTATAGATTTCTGTGGTTTTGTCATCTCTTGTTTTGTAAGTTCATTTGAATTTCTAAAAGCGTTTGGTGCATTTTTCGTAGATATTTAAAACAAAATACTTTTTACGCAATGCAAACATTTTCTCAAGTTTCATTTAATAGCTTTATGTCTGTTCTTAGAAGTCTAGTGAAAAATAGGAGTGTTTAGGTTGGACGTAAAATAATTGGATAGGTTGTTGACTACTTTGTAACTCGTTTTATCTTACCAAACAAATTTCTGAGCTTTCACAAATAAAAGTTGCTAACTGAATACTTTATTCTTTAAATTTCATACTTTTTACTGAAAAGCTCTTGATAAATTACAAATGTAATTTCACACACAAATTCCGATAAACTCATAGGTGGGAGCCAGAACTCGAACCCAAGATCCTCTGCTTGAAAGACCATATCAAACCACTATGCTAACCGTGTCCAAGAAATGTACAATAGAATGTGGATTCAGTGTCAATAAAAGAGATACATGTATTAACTCACCATGCTCGCTTCTGTCTCTACTCGACACTAGAGCTGTACGTACTTCTTGCTTATCGTTGGCGAGGCGATAATTGCGGTTGCCCTTATCATAATAAATTTTACTGTCTGTCGTTTTAACAAAATACAGGTTTCCCTCGAAGTTAAGTAGTTAAATTTTGAACACAAGTTTTTTTGCTGACAGTACTCTAGAGAACATTGCATTATCAACGGAATTCTATACGTGTACCAAATTTCAAGTCGATCCGACTGGAAATGGGTCACAATTCACTTACCAGATTTGTAGCAAATTATATAGGTAAAGTAATACGAAGGCTTATGCTAAATAATGCAGCATAATTATTATTTAAAACATCACATTTTAATAGCTCCAACATAGAATAGTAACACAAAGTTTAATAATATCAATGCATGCCAATTTTTAATTTTGCAATCATAATTTCAACACATGTAATGATAAACTCAGTTTTAATTATTATTGTGTGCCCTTACAGGGCGTCATGGGCTGACTTATTATACCGATGTAACATCTTTATGTATATGTACATGACTTGATCAATGAATAAATGAATAAATACGTAAATTAACAAATTCACAAGTAGATATCTAATTGTATTACTCTTTAAGACATAAAAACAATGACCTTAATGGGATTTAAACATAAATGAGTCCAGTTAGAGATATGAAATCTAGCCATCCGACAGTAAAATGTTTTTGACGGATTCCTTCAGACGCTTTGTGCTCTCCGCACAAGCCATTGAGGTCACCGATGCGAAGCCCTTTGCCCTCTAACATTTGCTTCTGACATTCTTCAAGTCTGAGGCTTAGAGGCTAGAACTAATTAATTAATTAATCCCTTTCGTATAAATATCATGATTACATTAGATAACATGATTAGTTTCTCATTGAAAATAACATCACATTTCATATGACAAGAATAGAAATTCACAGAAAGATTCTTACTTTTTTTTACTTTGAAAATGCCACCACACAATGGTACATAAAATATCTAGCAGTATGTAGCTATAATGCATAAGAATATTTTATGTATTATTTATTTAGGTATCTAAACGTATTCTAGGTAATAAAATGATAATTTAATCCACCGGGTTCAAAATAGTATCTGCGAGGGTCATACTTCATCTTATACGATTTCAATTTTATGTGCCGGCGCGTACCCTCCCAGGGTTGAGGGACTCGCGTATATATTAGAGAACTCACTCTCGTCCTCAAAAGGCAAAAGAAAACTGCGTTTAGTTATTTCAGTATTTGCGTATATCCGAACTTTTTGCATATTTAAATTCTAAGCATTCTAAAAGACAGGTGATGATATATTTTTTATGCAACTCTTACACTGTATTCTATATGGATAACATTTCAGACACCGTAATTTGATAAGTAGGTAAGGAGTTTAATTTTATTATACAGCAATAGAAATAATCTCGAGGAGCCGCATTCGCCATAATAAAGGCTTCCTTTAATGTGCCGAAAGTCCATAACAAATTTTATCAAAACATTACCCGGTATGATCCCAAAAAAATATTCCACGATTATGCCAATGAATAGAGATGATATTGTGAAAGACCTCGCTTTTATCCCCTTATTGTATCCTTTCTTGCAATTTCACCGTTTTCTCCCCCACTTACCGTAAAAACTGTACATTGAAAGAGAAAATATTTTAATGCAATGCTCTATAGGAACGTACTCGACGATCGCTGGGGACGGCTGCTTAGTTCGTATTATGGTATTAAATAATGAACTGGAATATCTTGCGAGGGAGTGAAACTGAGTGAAAAATGGCATTTCTTAGAATAAATTGAGCTCAAGATTGGCAATCAGTTTTCAAGTTGACACGATTCAGTTATCTCGGCACTTTTTGCTGCGGCAATCGACTGTGGTTTATCGATTTACGTTGGTATATAAAACCAGTAATTATTAGCGTATAGGCACGTCATTGTGTTTTTTGATTATTTTTTATTAAAAGCCATATAAGTTGCCAAGAGATATATTGGACCGGCCAAAGTGCTTACAAATAACAATGCGACGTTATTGTAAATTAAGTTTAAATAATAATAAATAAGTAATAAATAAATATCATGGGACAAATTGACACCAATTGACCTAGTCCCAAACTAGACAAAGCCTGTACTATGGGTACTAGACAACGGATAAACATACTTATATAGATAAATACATACTTATATACATCATACAAACATCTGCCCCGACCGGGATTCGAACCCGGGACCTCAAGCTTCGTAGTCAGGATCGCTAACCACTAGGCCATCAAATAATAGTAGTTTAAGTACTTATATTTTTTATAAACTCACTGAAACATGAATACACAGAAAAAAACCAGAAAAATGCCAACCCCGGGAATCGAACCGGGATCCTCAACACTCCGGGTCGTGTGCTTTTCCCCTACACCACGGCTGGACATAGAGGAAAGGCTGAATTTTTTTCCATGTATTCAAATCTTAGCTTGTTTTTATCACTTTTTGCAGTGAAAAAAAAAAAAAATTGGGAGAAAAAATACAAAAAGATACTCCTACTGAGATCATGTTTAAGTACTTGTTACATAATGAGTGTTTTAAATCTTATTTATATAGTTGCATACATTACTTTATCTACACACGTATTTAAGTACTCTAAGATGTAAGGCAAGTTCAGATATTTTACACAACGGTGTAACATAAAATAATGTTTTAGGTGATAATTAAAGATAAAACCCATCTACATTATAAAAATAAGAAGGTACCTACACAGCAATTAAAGCTTAAAGTGCTCATCTAAAGTTTCACTCCGAGTATCTAAGTAGATGCTAACTGTTTTAGAAAGTTCACTCTCTCCCGAAGGAGATTTTACTCTATTTTATTATATAGAAATGCTCGTTCCGCTCGTTCAAATACTTTTCTTTAAACATTGAATTTAACAGAAGGGCAATTAGCATATAACGTGAGTTTCAAATTCATGTTATTATTATGAAAACTTTCGTAGTTTGCGAAATTTAACAATATAAAGTTCAACAATTAAATTTGGTTTACGATTAAAAACTACATATTTGCTGATTTTTTGATAAGTACAAAAAAATTCATTCTCTCTCACTGATTGTTTCGGATACTTTTAGCTACTTTCAGTCTTTATTTGCTTACTAGAGGTATGTTCTTAATTTATTAATCCTGTAATTTTTTTTTTATCTCAGCGCATTAATTTTATTTATGTCCCGATGACATTAAGTACATGCTACAAAATGGCGTCGATTATATTAAACACCAGTGAAGTTCATGATCGAGATAGCGTAATCGTAATAACATGAACAGCAAACAATTTTAATTATTGTTGGGTTCAATTAATAAACTTGCATTAAAAATATGTATAAGCTTGGTCAGGCGCACAGAGGAACTATTAAAATGATGCGATTGGCTTAAAGCCAAAACGATTTGTAACTGCCGCAGCAATAAAAAAATTACGCGTTGTGCGTTGTATGTGTAACGGCATATCATAACACAAAGCATTAAAATGATTGTTCGTTTCTCCACATAGAATAATTGTTCAAAACCTATCGATAATTACGCAAACATTCTCTTAACACAAGTGTAGCTTATTGTAGGCGGCACTTAACGTTGTATAGTCATCGGATTTACAAACACAACAACCGGGTAAGTAGGCAAAATGAATGGAAGATTATTAGAGAAGTAATTTTTACCCGACTTCCGACTGGGTTACATTAATGTCTAATGCTTTGGCATGCTCTGCGACCTAAACCGTTTGACAGATTTCAACATTATGACGTGTCATTAGATTCGTCTCAGTTATGGGAGTGAGATAGAGGATATTAACATACTTAATTAAATCAGGCGTTCCTTTGACGAGGTCCATATTATTATGTGTAATAACCTAAAAAGCAATTAATTTGCTCACTCGCGACCACACGTGCAATGTTTCCATTTATTCAAGTAACAGCGATAAAATCGCTCCCAACTTCGCCCATTGTTAATGCAGCGAAGACAAAGGGTGGTTAGTTAACATTTTAATCTGGCGTGTTGGGGGTCGCTAATGGTCCCCGCACTTGATAAATAGCCGCCGGGCCGGATGCACGGGGCATTCTATTGCGCGCCATGATCTATGGCCAGGTGCATGTGACGGTATGCACGTACTTAACGCTTTGCGTCTATTTGGATTGAGAAAAGTGCATACGTGGAGTACCTAACCGCCCTTGGTGGTAAAAAAACAAATTATCGAATAACTTCGATTTTTTTTTCTTGAACGAACATGATAAATATAACAAAGCATCACATCACATTTCTTCATTGTAACAATCCTTGCTAACTAATCCTTTCATGACCCATCCAGTTAATTTTATACCCACATAGCGAAACGATGGGTCCCTGAAACATTTCCATACACTTCCCACTTTTACTTTAGCTCTCGCACAGACTATTGTCAGTAAGATTTATAGGAGCTTATAGAGTTTAATATGGATTCCCGATTTTGTTATTTTTTTGTCAACGTCAAACTGTTGATATATCGTCATTCTGATTGTATTTATTAATCTGGTTACTATCTGGAAATTATTTTTGTCATGAAATGAATTTGAAATTACCTACTTAGAATGCCATCGACATATCTACTTACTTCTAAAATTTTACTAAACTAATAGCTGTTTGAGAAGTTATTTCCAAAATTAATTTTGTGGAGCTATTTAATAAAGCTGTAGCCTGTGAAAGCACGTATGATCATCTCAACGGTGAAAACAAATTACCTAATTTATTTGCAGTCTAGTACAAATACAACATGAATGAGCCCGAATGTCATAACATGTTTGAAACAAAAGCGAAATCACATTTTCGCCACTAATTCAATAAGTTATTAGTAGGCAGTGAATGAAAGCCATGAGTAATACTTATAGCAGAATACAAACTAGGGCCGTGCAGGTGGCGGGGCGGTAATGGCTTCGGCGACTTGATGAATAGGCGAGGACGTGGTCCGGGTGCAAAATACGCCATTCTATTGCCGTCTCCTCTAAAATATTGCCGAAATCGCCCGTTCAACATCAACTAATTCAATGTTTAGATTGATTTACTCTCCCCTTTGCAGAGCGTTTACAAATGGTTTAATTTCGCTCCGAAAGAATGAGGATCCGATATAAAGCACCGGAAATTGGATCGGACCTTTGAACTTTCTCGCACCCATTTTTATCGAACCACGTAATTTTATTTACAGAAATGTGTGGTGTACAATATTAGGTATGATAAACGTGAAAAATACATTACGTCTCGGCCAGATTCTTACGAAGTCAAGATTTATTGAGAGGGCTTTGATTTACGGTTCACTCCACACATGGGTCTAAAGGATCGAAAATAGAAAAGAAAGTTTACTTTTTTGGGAAAAAACAAAGAGATCCTCCCATTTGAGACTCTCCGAGTATATATTTCTTTCCTGCCATATCTACTGAAACCTTTATATTGGATAGATCTTTTATCGAGCTAGTTTCGTTACTGCTTTTGTTTAAATGTTTTATGACGACCGGATAGCCTAGTGGTTGGATGTTTAATATGTATATAAGTATGTATTTATCTATATATGTATGTTTATCCGTTGTCTAGTACCCATAGTACAGGCTTTGCCTAGTTTGGGACTAGGTCAATTGGTGTCAAATTGTCCCGTGATATTTATTTATTTATTATTTATTTATTCTCACTAGTAGGTACGTTACGCGTTTCAGCCAGCTTACATCAAAGCTATTTCCTTTTATTTTTAAGCACATAAT
Organism: Clepsis dumicolana; assembly: GCA_963691665.1. Classification (NCBI taxonomy): domain Eukaryota; kingdom Metazoa; phylum Arthropoda; class Insecta; order Lepidoptera; family Tortricidae; genus Clepsis; species Clepsis dumicolana. Next base: position 8,100,733 of record OY829521.1, read on the forward strand.
TAAGTTAGGTATGTTTGTAAGAGGAGTGTGCAAAAAACAATTGAGCCTGTTCATAATTTCTATTTTTTTTACAGAAATTAATAAAACATTGAAATACGACTGCAGAATAACTACAAGAAAATTAGGATTAGTGGCACAGCTGAAAGATACTCCAGCTCTTAATATTTCTTTGGGAGCACACTCACTCCATCACATTCCATAACCCGTCCGCTTAACTTCCAATAAGAACGATTCCTGTTCAAAACTTATGCTCCAGCCGTTAGTTAGGTAGGTATCTAAATCTATTTCCGAGCCGCAAGCTTACTTCAACTTTTACAAACTTCAGCAAAACTCAATGTGAATCCGATCTAACGTGTTCTATCTAAAATCAATTCGAGTTAGAAAGAATAGACTGACAAACCGTTAAACTTGTTGTAGTACCTATCTACTTATGTAACGAGCTCGAGACGTAAAAGTTAATTGTTGCTAACTTAACTTTTATTGCAGTTTGCGACCTAGATACAGTGAGCTAATTCTGTCTTTGGCTCCTCCCGAACACTCGATACTTATATATCTCTCTATCTCGATACCTTCCTACTTTAGATGGGCGGTGGGATGACGCTTGCCACTGAGACAATTTATCATTTTGTTTTATGTCTTTTACTCTGGTAACACTTTGGACATTAATTTCCTCTTATTGACTACGAATTAATTCTCGATTTTTTACACAGACTTTCACTTCAATAAGGTTTCTAAATGATGATTTTGGTTCATTATTGTGCAAGATTGCGCAACTTTTTGGACCTATTTATATTTTTTTATGTTTACTTGTATGTTCTCTATGGTTTTTTGTATGACTTTGGCATTACAATTTTGTTTTCATCCAAACCAGCGCCTAATTTACTTATTATATCCCAATCTATACTTCTATACTAATATTATAAAGCTGAAGATTTTGTTTGTTTGTTTGTTTGTTTGTTTGTTTGTTTGTTTGTTTGTTTGTTTGTTTGTTTGTTTGAACGCGCTAATCTCCGAAACTACTGGTTCGAATTGAATAATTCTTTTTGTGTTGGATAGTCCAGTTATCGAGGAAGGCTATAGGCTATATAACATTTCGAAACTTTCAAAACCATTCCGAAAATCCCGCAAGAACGGGAACTATGTGGGAAGAACCAAAAATCTGCCGGAAGTCACTATTCCACGCGGACGAAGTCGCGGGCAAAAGCTATTAATTATATTATAGGTGTATTTATCCTTTGCTGATTGCCGTTCATGCTTATGAATAATTGTGTAAACCTATCTCGATAGAACCGTAAAGAAGTGGGACTAGCGAAACATTAATAACTATGTTATGGGCGTGTGATGTGAAACTTGCGTGTGATCTTGTTTATTTAAGAAAAAACAATCCGTCCGGAGATGGAGTTGGGTTGGCAATATTAGTGACACTAACCCACATCACACAACAGCCGCAGTAAAAGATACCATGTTGCATAAACTTTTGCGTGAGTACAACGTAGCTGAAAACTTTTTTACCGTTGTGACAGGAATTTAAAACATGATTGGCTATTAGGTTCAGCAACATTAGAACTGCTTTTACCTATTTTTATTATTTACTATATTTTTATTATTTTGTATCCAAAGCCGACAGATTATACCTACAAAAATGAGGACGACAATGTTAAGTTTTCAAGAGCGAGTTGCAAATGCCATTGGAATTTCAAGAACTGAACAATATTATTAGGCGAAATCAGTACTGAGACACCTTCCGCTTCAGTAAAGTTCACCAGCCCGAAAAAAAAGGAGACCACAAAAGCAATTTCCTTTAGATATTGACGATTTTAATTATGATGTTGTTCGAAGAATGGTAAACGACTTTCACAAGATTTAATTAACTGGCGACAATTTAGAGCAAAGATAGTGACAGTAACATTGTAATGTTACGTTATCGTATGGAAATCCAGAAACCTTATACTAAATTTTAGTTTCAAATGCTTCCAAACGCTTAGTTCCAAACGTCATACAAATTTCTCGATAACGTTACTCAATTACGTTACGCAAGATTCGAAAACTCGTGCTCGAACCTCTGATAGTAAAATGTAAGGAATTAGGATTTTTTGAAAATTTTGATTTACTATACATAAATAATAAAAATAGGTGTACCTATTAATTCAATTCCAAAATAACACATAACTGATTTACTATCCTTTTTCTAGTAGTTGCAACAACAGCTCTATATAGATATCCAAAGTTTACATGTCATCGATATGACGTAAACTAATAAAGTCCATAAAGTGCAGTATTTATTTGGTATGAAACGACATTTAATAAATAGGACGATTAATTGCCAGTGTTCGGAAAACGTCGTAAACAGAAAACTGTCTCTTCCGAAAGATCGATATGCAGTATTTCTCGCAGTTACTGTAATGTAATTGCTTCAAATCGTTCTAAAATAGTCAGTTCTCAGATGGAAAAACGCGTAAGTATATGTATTTATCTAATAAAAATAATCAATTTATTGATTATTTTTGTTTTTATTTTTATTTTTATGAAACATTCATAGTATGAAATTTAACATACAATGACAATGTTTTTCTTTACATCATCAGTTAAGTAGTTGGACATGTATTTATCTAGAGATAATGAAAACGGGATATTGACCGCGATTACCTTATAGGTTTGATGAGCTCCCGATATTTCGATGCAGTTGCAGGCATCATGAACACGGCCAAACTGACGAAGCCGACCGTTTTCATTATGTCTAATGAAATTAACCGCGAATCATTTAAAACTGTTAATGTATTTATCTGTTAATGAAAGACCAAGAACTTATTAAAGTCCTTGGTCTTAATAGTACTAACTCCGTGGCACATTGTCGCGAGTCATGTCGGCCGAATTTATACCCAACTTTAATGGAAACCCGTCGTAAAACTTCCGTTTTATGTCATTATACTCATCACGCATTCAAGCATGGTCCGTGATGTCCCCAATGTGCCCTAATGAAGTGAAAACGAGATCAAATGCCGTCTCTTTAAGCCAGGATTTTTTTTTGTAGCAGTATATTGCTCAAAAATTTCTTGGAATCAGAAGCACATGAATATTAATACGTGATTAAGGCTTGGTAAATCTTAATGCATCTAAACTATGGCGATTACCTAATTAATGCGTCTAAACTATTCATTATCTGTGAGTAACCCTTTTATAAGCTACTTTGGTAATTTAATGAGGGGGGGGGGGGCGTTAATTGGAACGATTAATTGGAACGGTTGATCGTAGTGGGAAGTGAAGTAGAAGAAACATTATATTATTTATGGATATCAAGGCTGATAAGCAAACACATAAGGTACCTAATTACTAAAATTAAATTAAATCAATATGTTATAAAAATTTAGGATTCGTAGCAGATTTGGTGAAGACAACTAGACACCTTACATCTTTATTATTTGGTGATCTTTATTGACAAATTATTAAAGCTTATTTTTATTATACTCGCTCTAACTCTCCTTCTCAGTTATAATATATGTACGAGTACCCGTAAGCTGCTTGAGTGTTGCCTATCCACGATTCCTGATGAGAACAGAATACAGATTTCAGCGTACTATTAGTGAAGTACGATGGATTATTATGGTTTAACATCGACATAATCTGTCAGGCGTGTGTGCGGGGATAACCTCGCTCGAACAATACTACAATCAATATTATTATTATGTATTATAAACATGAGCTTCATTAACAAAGCCTCGGGGGGCTTTCAGGACGTAATTGAGAATATTAATTTCCGTCAGTTTTTGTAGCGCGCCTCCTCAAGGTTGCGAGCGACACCTACCGAATTGGAATCGCAATCAATCATCGCGAAAACTAATAAATTATGCGCGGCACCATAAAAAATATTAAGTAAATTACTTTTTAACAAATAGGCCTGTCGAAACGTTAATTTAATTTTGTCATTATTTTAATAAAGATTGTCATCGTGGAATAACATTTTTGCTTTCTGCTTTATGCCTACAAAGTCAGCTGCTATATTCGTAGCACCTCTACGACGTAGCAGTTCGTAGAGTATTATTGGAGTGACTATAGGTTGCCTAGAAAGATAATGAAATTAAAATGAAATAACATATAGTTTTTACCTATTAATAGATATAAAACACTAAATTAAATAATAGTTCTGAGATCAAAAAAAATCTACTTAGCACAATTCACTTATAAGCTGGCGTAATGTCTGTACTTTAACCTTTTCAACGCCAAGGACGCTTAAAAGCGTCATGAGCTGACGTGCCTAAGACGCCACCAACGCTGCACAGTGCAAATGCGAGCTGCGAACGTAAGCTTACGGTTTAAGTCCCCGTTGACGTTATGCCAACTTGGCGTGTAGATGACAACTTTGTATGCGACGTTGGCGTTGAAAGGGTTAAATTACCAAGTCGCAAGCAAGTAAAGTAACAAAATTAGTAAACACACTACTACCACGTATAAGTAGTAAACAGGTAGTCTACACGTGCAATTATATTATCTACTATGTTAAAAAAGATCGCTTCTCAAATCTTTCCCTTAAAGCAATCTTGCTTCTCTTAGCTACCAGCCAATGCACCTCCACTGAGTACTGACTGAAGAAAACTACAAACAAGACATTTATGTTCCTGAAAATGACATCCGCAAGACGGGAGAGCAAATCCGCAATAAGTATATGTTGGACCGCGACTGGATTCAATTTCAGGCACAGGTGCGGCCGTTGTTTCTAGTTTTCATATTACGAGAGGAGTATTATGGCCGTGTGAAATTTCGGCGTTGTAAATTAAAGTGTTCGGTGTTGCCGCTCTGCGAATTAGTTTTTGATAGGCTGTGTTTACGTTGAATTATTTTAAGTTTGAGAGGAAGACTTAACTTTTAAATGTAGAGAAGATATATTAAATTTAAGTGTACCTAAAAGGCGATTCCTCTTTACTTCGAAAACGATTCATAGAACTGTCTGAATGATAATTTCAGTACAATTAATTTAAGTTTGCTATGACAGATGAATTAAACAACGTTACTGCATGAGCATATTTTTTAACCGATTTCATTGACATTAGTTTAGGTTAAGGTATGTTGTCATGGCAAAATCAGAGTCTATTTGTCAATATTAAAGGACGATCAAGACACATACTTCAGATTGATCAAGTGGATGACATGATTACCTAAGTTACAAATCTCCAAACATTTCTCATTGGTCATGACTAAGTCTTATAATTACAAGACGAAAAATAATAAATAAAGTTTGTTAGGTACCTACATAACAGCAGTTCTCGATAAAGGAAATGATTTAATAGAACTCTTTAAAGCGATTTGCGGGCATGGCAACGTGGAGGAAATGGTTATGGGCAGTAAAACGCTTCAGACAAGCTATCTGCCAAAAGTATTTTCTTACTCTTACAATTTGTTAGGAACGAAAATGAATCTTTATTCTTTGAAAGTTGAACTTTTATTGCAATCATGTCGGGCGTAAACTGATAATGCGGTTTCGCACCGAGGCCGACGATAAAATTGTTTAATTATACCGTCAGTTTTTTATAAGGAAACCGTATAAGGTTTCCGTGTATTTAGGGTTCCGTACCTAAAAGGAAAAAACGGAACCCTTATAGGATCACTTTGTTGTCCGTCTGTCTGTCTGTCTGTCTGTCTGTCAAGACCCTTTTTCTCTGGAACGCGTGGAGGTATCATGCTGAAATTAATATCAAATACTCAAGAATGCGGTCCCTTCAAGCTGTGAAAAAATCAACCTTCTAAGTCAACGCAATCAAAAGATACAGTCATTAAAAAAGCTATTTTCATACAAATTGCCGAAATCCAAAAACCTAATACTTCCAGTTGTCCTAAAAACTTGAAATTTGGTATGAAGGGAGCTCTTATAGCACAACCACTCAAAAAAGTCTCAAAATCTAAAATTTTTATGTCTGTCTGTAGATTTCGCAGGGCTCTGCTAACACTGGACTTCTTAAAACACTGGGAAAAAGCGTTAAAATCTTTCTACGGAACCCTCGTGCGCGAGTCCGACTCGCACTTGGCCGGTTTTTTTTTTCCTACAGCCTTTTCTGTTCCACAGTTGGACAAATGCTTCTCCACTCTTGGGTTACTCTTTTTATGGCCCACATACTCATTATTTGATAAGTGTCCAGGTCATCCTGCCGCCTTTGTTTTCATCATCATCATCATCATCAGCCTATTTACGTACCACTGCTGGGAACAGGCCTCCTCTCAGAATGAGAGGGCTTGGGCTACAGTTCCCACGCGGGCCCAGTGCGGTTTGGGAACTTCATACACACAGTTGAATTGCTTCGCAGGAGTGCGCAGGTTTCCTCACGATGTTTTCCTTCACCGAAAAGCACATGATACATTACAAATGTAATTTCGCACATAAATTCCGAAAAACTCAGAGGTGCGAGCCGAGGTTTGAACCCACGACCCTCTGCTTGAGAGGCCATAGGTCAAACCACTAGGCTATCACGTCCTTTGTTTTGGCCTGCTCTATTCCAAAGTTCATCGTTAGCGACCCATTCCGTGGCTATTTGCTCTAACACTCCGGATTCATTAGATAGACATGTCCAGCCCAGTCCTACTTCATCGCTGTAACAATACGTACTATTCGCTTAGAATACACATATACATACTTGCTTACTAACTAAGAGGGACTGATAGAGTAACAGAGGGTCGAGCACGACTTTACGAAAGCTGCGTAACGTTACGGTTATCGTATCGAGATCGAGAAACCTCATACAAAATTGTTGTTCCAAATACGCTCACGGGCGGGCGCTGTTCCAAACGTCATACAAATTCGACAACGTTTACTATTCGATTTTACGTTACGCAGCCTTCGTAAAGTCGTGCTCAACCCTCTGAACATGTAGCACGGCACGCCATTTTGTCGCTTGTCGCGCAGTGCGTCCCTTTCATAGTGACGGAATCAGCGAAGGACGCACTGATCGACAAGCGACAAAATGGCACGCGTGCAAGCCCCCCTGGTAGCATATTGAACGGTTCATTTGGTGCTTTGAGAATGGGCTCATAAGCGTCAGCGCAAAGTGTAGTGATGGTGGTGATAGTTGGGTCTGTTGTGACATGATGTTTATTCGTGTAGCAGTGGAGGTGGAGGTGTTGCATGGAAACATTTTTTTTTTCGTATAGACGAAGCAATTTTTCACGTGTGGTCGTGGTGAGCAAATTAATTGTTTAAGTAGAAAGAGACCAAGAGTCAGAGACTTTACCATTCTTCTTTTCGGGATTACTTTTAAGTATTTTCCATTCTCAAGTCAAATTCAAAAAGTCAAATTAACAATAACAAAAGACTGCCAATCTCAATTTCGAAACGCTAATATTTTTGTTATCACAATAGATTATATTGATTACAAAAACAACGGGACACTAAAAAACACGAGAATTCTTACGCCTGACCTACGAAATCGGTGTAGTTAAAACATTCTTAACTACTAGTATACAAGTAAGATTTCTTACGACCTCACTTGCACAACAACATACGAAAACTTAATAAAACCGTTACTTGCTTCACCAAACTTGGTTCGACGAACTATACTTCATTTTCTTCAAATTTCCTTAACAACTTTTCAGTTTCGTTCGCCGTAATTGTAATTAACTTCAGAGGGTCGAGCACGACTTTACGAATGCTGCGTAACGTAAAATCGATTATTAAACGTTGTCGATTTTGTATGACGTTTGGAACAGCGCCCGCCCGTGAGCGTATTTGGAACTAAAATTTTGTATGAGGTTTCTCGATCTCGATATGATGACCGTAACGTTACGCAGCATTCGTAAAGTCGTGCTCGACCCTCAGTTGATTTTCTTTTGTTAGCGTTTAAAATTATAAATGTAAATAATGCGGGCTTCGAGTTTAGCTGCCATTTTAATGATGCTGGGCTTTCAGGCTATACTTTGAACTGATTTAATTATTCTCGGGTCGCTGTCCCAATATACATAATGTTTATCATAGTTCCTGTTAAGTAGATCTATTTTGTGATATATTTAGTGTAAGAAGACGTTCAGGTGACTTTCGTTTCGAACGTATTATGAGTCTTGAAACGTTTAGGGACTATTGATTTAAGTTATGAGCTTTACTTAGAAAATACAATTTTCGGAAAACAAAGACAGCAGGCAAAATGGCAATCTTCCAATGCTGTTTGAAATTTAATCTGCAGAAACGATCAGAAATTTCAAAATTTATGTTTTATTCGCCTTGGAGGTCTTTTAAGTGTATGTACTTGATTGTATTTAAATTTGTAAGTTGCAGTAAAGAGTGATCAACAGACATGCTAAGGCCGTGACACTAATTGCTGTCTGGTATTTTATGTTTAAATTCAACCCATTCCATGTTTATCATGTCTCTCGCATCTAACGCACCTTAAGATTTCTAGGAAGTTCCTAACAGTCACCTTTTTAGAGAAATATGCTTTTATCTTCCAAATCTCAAGCCTAGTCTAGCCTTTATCAGTTCTATTAAGTACTTCAGATAAAAAGGTAACTTTAATGCTTATAAAAAAGCTCTAAACAATAAGTTTAAACACATAATTCGTCAATCAACTTCCAAACTACTGTCCCGCTAAGCATATTCAAGCGCGGGAAATGAGTGGTTTTGCGGTGTGAGAACAATATTAGCACGATTTAACAACTTTAAGTTTGGGCCGGAAATAAACTTGGAAACTTTAACATTCATGAAACAAGTTCATTGTCGACGCTCGCAAGTTTCTTGAAGTAAACGCCTGTATACGAGCAATTTAATTTCAACTACGCCGTGACATGATCTGACTACGTTTGATCTTCCTATACGGGGCGTTAATACCAGGTAGATAACACAATTAAGCGATTAGTATTATTATGGCAACCACCCTGGAAAATTTACCAGGTAACTTATGCATTTATTCATAAACGTCACTCAAGCCTTCATTAGTTAAAATAGGTTTTGTCTTCTTCTTACTAACGGAAATGTCAATGTGACAAAAAAGGACAAACGAACTTTAACGGCATTTTAGTTAAAATAGGTTTATGAATAATATGGTTAATCATCATCATCATTATCAAGAGGCATTTGTATTTAACCCTCTTTAGTAGCTGGATACACGTTATGTATCCTTTTGTCTCGTATAAAATTATTAGACCTAATCTAATGTTTGGTAGAAATACTGTTAGTCATAATTTTACTGAAAATGAAATTAGAAATACTTTGGAAAACTTTCAACATGGGTTACGTAGAATAGGTTAGATTATATTAGGTTTATTTTAATAACTTTCCAAAACAGTGTATGTTGTCACTATAATTTTAGTTATGACAAAAACAACCACTTGACCAAATATTACATTAGGACTATCCAATCAAATTATGTAAGCTATGTTGCTATTTGGACTAAAATGCCGTTAAAGTTCGTTTGTCCTTTGTAGGAGATTATAACTACAAGTATCGAAAAGACGTGTAAACTCTAGACATTTACTCGTACTAAAGCGATTTTGAACATTGATATAGAAATATTAATTAAGGTGGATGCGCGCGTCGTCTCGCGCAGGTCTCAAGGCAATGCCGCCGGCTGGCCCGGCGCGCCGCCCGCGCACCTCCCGCGCCCGCGGCTGTCCGTCGCCTTACGCGGCGTTAACACCTTGTTGTCACACTGACATTTCCGTTGGTAAGAAGAAGACAAAACCTATTTTAACTAATGGAGGCTTGAGTGACGTTTATGAATAATGGCATAAGACTTTAGTATCCATAACACAAGCTTTGCTTAATTTAGGACTATGTTGATTGATGTCAATTGTCCCATGATATATGAAATATGTTTTATTTTTTATTTGTACATAGTGAAAAGCGAGAACCATAAAGCTAATATTTTTCCCACGAATTCCTTGGCATAAGACGCTTATAACTTAATACTTTATTTCTAGAAAAGACATAATAATCTCGTTTATCTTATGAGGTGCCGCACCCACTCAGTTCCTTCAGAAGTTTCTTTTCCGTTCTAATTTATTACCAAAAGTTTCAGTAGTAATGTGTATTACCAATCGGTCGAACAAAATAATAGTTGGCGAGAAATTCATGGAGGGTATTTATTATAAGCAGTAATACCGTAAACATAAACGTAGTAAATTTGTTGCCCATTATAATTATTTTGTGTGAAAGAAAATGTATTCATTATCTTTGTTTATTATGTAAGTATTCGTGTTCTATTAGCTAGTTTGACTGGCAGATAATTAATTAAGGCAATTAGATACGCTTTTGTGCATATTATTTCCAACTTCAGCAATAATAATAAAATAACTGTTTATGATCAAAACTATTAATTCAGTCGTATAGCTAATTTCAATGATATTTCCGGTATTAAATTTCTCTTCTTCCTTCTTCCAACTTACCTTAGGCATTTTAAATCTGATCACGATAGATGCACAACTCTTAAGGCCACATAAATCAATTATAGTGTAGGCATAAGGCCTTTAAGAAGCACGATTGCGAGCGTAATTGTGTAGTGAGCCTCCGTAACGTCGTTCGTCAGGAGAGGATCGCAATAAAGCTCTGGGTATCTCCCGGTGCCCTACTGGCGCGCTCTTTTTGTATCCTATCATTTAAACTAAACCTAACATAAGAACATAGCGACGGATACTGGCCCCTATTTCACCAACTTTACCTATGTCAGTTTTTAATGACAATTCGGTGTAAATTGCTGACTCGAAGAGCTTTTGTTTTAGCGCGCTTCATATTGGCGAAGAAACGTAGTTCGAATTGTCATTGTAAATTGACAATTGTAAAGTTGGTGAAATATGGGCTTGGTGAGCTAATTGAGTGCGAATTTGAAAACAAAAGACTATCGTTCTTTTAAGATTGCCACGGAATATTCTTAGGGTATTTGTCAGTGGAATTTCATAGACGTTTACTTTGTAATTTCATGAAAAATACAATCACTGGAAGCGGGGGAAAAGCTTTAAGGGTGCTGATAGATTTGAGCGTTCACTTTTAGGCATTTTAGAGAATGTTACATTAAAGACAAAATATTATAAAGTAAACAAGAGCTAGCATTCTAGCCAGCGTTCTTGCGAGCATTTTGTCGAAAGGACAGCTGTCCTCGCTATTGCGAAGTCTGACTCTATGTTTAAGTCTGTTCGTTGTTCACTGCGAATGCTTGATGTTCAGTTACAAATGGATGCTCGAGTCTACCAGCACCTTAACATTTAAATACTCTAAAAACTATCAGGCTTGACCGCAGGGTTTTACAGATAAACTGTTACACTAATAGACCTTAGTGATACAAGTGCGGAGAGTGATTTGAAAATGACACTTTCGTACGTAGTGAAATTAACGGAACACTCACGTATGTCAGTCGAGTATAGCTCGACATGTTTCGGACTAATCCGTAGTCCTTCCTCTGGGAGCACTTTCGTACGTGTACCAAACGACGTTTTTTAATATATTTGCGAAAAAATTACAATGAAATAAAACCAAAAGCGGTGAGCTAGGTGCGCGCGGCCTCTATCATCACCTGCCGGTGCCTGCGGTGTGCCTTGGAAAAGCAAAAAGCACTAGTGTGAAAAAACCGACTTTCCGCACGATACATAGCCACAAAAAGTATTGTATTAAAAATAACTTTTCCTAATCTGTAAATAATGCACCTAATTCTAGCACTAACTTAGTAAGGTCAGCATAGATGAAAGTCAACCTTAGACAACCGATCGAGGTTCGAACGTGAATCTGTTTAAGCCAACTGCTAAAAAAAAACAATAAATAGAAACACACAGACAAACCAAAAGTGTACAAGGGGAGCAAACCTATCCTCCAACGCTTCGCTCCCTTCGCGACAGGATTCAACCGTATTGTCTTCTGATGAAAATAAACATTACACACTTCGTTATAATTGAAATGGGGTTTCAATTCTGTGATACGTTTCTCGTGCTACGATGATTTGATGTAAAATGTAAGTATCTTATTGAATGGTTTATTTTGTAGGAATCTTAAAGAACGATGTTTTCTGGAATTTAAAAAAACGTTTTGCGAAAATTCATCTTCGATTGTTGTTATCCTAACTTGGCCGTTGAACTAAACTCGGAGCTAATACATGTGCTTTGTCAATTAAAATGCTAGTTGCTATTTTTAGGAACCCTTCTAAAAGAGCTGTTGGACGTAGGAAAGAAGTCTTGGCTGCGCAATATCCGGAAGTGGACCGGAATCACAAGTGTCGCGGAGCTTTTCAACCTCGCCAAAGACCGGGTGAAATATGCAGAGCTGACTGCTAACTTTCACTAGTTGGAGAGCCACTAGAAGAAGAAGAAGATACTCCTTCTAACTGGGATCGCTAATTGTCCGTTTGTCTGTCTGTTAATAACAAGTAAATCATAACTACTTCCTATTGATCTAGAATTATGGAATGTATCAGGTCTCAACAACACAAAACGAGAAAAAATCTGACAAACGTTAGGTATCTCGGAACTCTTCGAGTCTGACATGCACTTGGCCAGATTTAAAGTGTATGCGTAATTTTGTGAAATCAAATTAAAGTTTAGATACAAATAAACAATATCCATGTAAAGGAGTTATCATTATAATATCGTTCTATTTATACCTTTGTAAACTCTAGAAATGCAAATGTCAGATCCGACGAATAGCAATTTGGCTGACCGTCGTCTATTTCTGGTCAGGTTTACTTCAGCATTTGTGGGACTGCAATAAATGGTGCCCGTTCTGCTATTTTTCAGTATCAAGTTTCTAAAACTTGTCAGATAATTATAAAATTCACTGTAAATTTTATTAATCTTGCAGGTTAAATTTGACCCATTTCCAGTTATCACATTGACATAAAATTCATTGCGCAGGTACTTATGCAATTACAATCAAAGTACAATTAATATACATTTATTCAAACTGTTTTCTAAATAATAGCAGAGCTATCTTACACAACTTTGCCGAAGAAGTACTTACTTATACTTACGAAACACGTTATTGTACAGAAATTAAAGAAATTAAGACAAGTTACAAATCACAAGTGCGAAGGCGGACTTATCCCCTATAAATAAGAAGAAGTATGAATGAATGATATTCAGGGCCTAATGAAGTATTAAAAGTGTAATGGTAATATAAAATTCTTAAGGCTTATAATTTCACCACCAACACTCGTAATAAATTTAACGTAATGCTTTCATAATTAAACATAATAAATTGCCAAGCTTAGTGCTCGAGCGAGTAGGCAATATTAACTCGCTCTTATAAAGGTGAGTAAGCCGAGATACACTGACTTAACGACATGTCGTAATCGTAACACTCAAATTTAAGTGTCACATCCATCTCCTGGCAGGCTCACTTAACTATGTACAATGTACTAAGGTTTAGTAAAATTGTGTTTAAGTAACGTTATTGCTACACTAACCTGCGTTAAAACGGAGAAAGCAAAAAATATGGATGTTTTAGGTAAATAAATATTTCAGGTTAACTGAGGGCTTTTACATTGTAAAATTATAGAAAATTAAATGAATTTGTCTATTGCTTCAAAACGAAAATCAACTCGAGCGATGGAGATAAGTTTTTACTACTCTTCCTGTACATCAGACAGTTTTCTTCCACTTTCAAATGGTATTTTCACAGTAGAGGTTTCATAAATCGACCCCCTGCCATGGAAAAATCAGTGTAGGAAAATTTGGTCGCTGTATGCTTAAATTGCTTCTTTTTGTTGAATAAATATGCATAATAGTGAGTTCACCTTGATTTTCGTAGTAACATTGACCCTGTGACGGTAATTACATAGGCTTTGACACGGCTGACAGCTATTTTTCTAGTCTGTAATTTTCAGGTAACGATACTATTAAGCCAAATTGACATAATAGCCACAAAAATTGCTTAAATGCTGTCCATTTATTTAATAGACAAATTACGCCTCAAAGTTATGTTCAGAACCCCTTTTAGAAGCTACTATCATCGCGGCCCATCTAAATCATACTGTACTGTAACTTAAATTGTAATGCATTAAAAATATAACGTGGTACAGTATAGAACAACTGACTTGGTATCTATACCTATAAAAGAGTACCGTGACTTACTGACTGACAAGACAACGCACAGCCTAAACCACTGGACCTAGAGATCTGTGCCTTATTTCTTGTTTTGCCTGTTATGTGGTGTTCAATAAAGAGTTATTGTATTGTATTGTATTTAAAATTTGGCAAACATGTACCTTGAGTATCCTTGAGTACTAAAAAGGAATTTTTCGAAATTCTCACGGGAAATAGCCCATTTTGAAAAAAATCACGAGGGCAAAGCCGAGGGGCATAAGCTAGTTTTCAATAAAAACATTGCTTACAGTATATCAAACGTATTATGCGGCCCTCTTACAATCGTTTCGATAGATTTGGTAAATCTTTGATCCCGTATTAATTTCGCACGTGAGAGCACTGATTTATTTGACTACCCAGTAAAGCCAAACCTTGCAAACTTTTGATCGGTGATCGTAGAATTTGATTTATAGCAGTTGCCATGATATATGCACGGGCACCGCTTCCGATTCCTACCGGAGGAAAAAACCTTGCTTCCTCGGAAACGGTCCGCCCAAATCGGATCTACCTACGGTCACACGGGTTAGTGAATACCAATAAATCATTATAAGCTCATAACCGTTTACTCTGTATAAAAATACGATGTTTTTGCTTTGGAAAAGTAAAAGAGAATAAAAGACAGTGAGGTTTGTTCAGGACAAAAGGCTGTGGGAAAAACGTTGTCTCGAGAGGTGGCAGGGCGGCGTCGCCATCGCGGTCAGAGCCATGATTAATTACAGGCGAGATTTATGATGAAGAAGACCGATTATTCTTGTCGATAACATAACAGACAACGCGCCTCACGTTTGTACAGCGAGACGTGTACATATAGCGCCAGAGATACGACAGTCAGAGACTGATGGCACCGTCCGCGAGGGAACACTTGAAAATAATTCCTAAAATACACCAAACTTTTATTAATTAATCAAATGCTCTTTAACAAACTTAGCAGGACTCATCTCGATCTCAAGAAACTACACGCTTTATAGCATTACAGGCATTAATTTACCTGCTAAGAACCCTTTTGAAATTGAACTTTAAATCATACCGAATTTTATGAAATTCCAGAGTGAGGAGATAAATGAAATTTGTTACAAAAGTTCCATTGGATAGCTCTCGGTCACGATATTAAATTTATGCCATCAAGTGGCATTCAATGAACGCGCATTTAACTTAGATTTTCAATCGCGGAATTCAATAATACCTGGAATGTACCTACGCTCCCAATTGAAATTATTTTGGAGCTCGGCTTTTGCTCCAATTATAATTTATACTGCCCAATATAAATTAATATCTGCCTTCCAGTTAACGAGCTCGAATTGATACTGCTTTTAATTAAATTACATAAATTAAGTTCATGTTTTCTAGGCACTTGTTACAGTTAACATTGCAAATTATTGGTTAGGAACAATAAGGTATTTTGTAATTAATTTTAAATTTTCAAGTATGAGTATTCGGGTCCATTTCAAATTATAGTGAAATGAACGGATCACTCACGTATTGTCAGTTGGGTAGGTAATAGGTATAGGTGACTGATCCGTTTATTTCACTATAATTTGAAATGTACCCGAATATTCATTCTCATTATTCAAAATTTAAAATTAATTATAAAATACCTTATTGTTCCTAACCAATAATATAGCCCGACATGTTATGGTCTAATCCGCAGTCCTTGCTCTGGGAGCACACGCTTCGCTGGTAGCGAAACGCAAACATCATTCAAATGATTCATAGCGTAAGTATAAAAATATTGGGTTTAAGCACCACGAGGTTTTATTTTGAGTTCTTTTGCTTACTTTTATCTACCTTACCTTATATTGAGTATATAATCAAGGCCAAATTAGAGAAACGTTTATAAGGGAAGACACGTAATAAGCGTTCCACTTATTGTGGCCTCGAGTGGTGTTGTCGAACTTCTGTGATAACTACTTAACTGTAAATGATTACAGTTAAGTAGTCATCACAGAAATAAAAATAATCGTTATATCGCTCTATTTAATGATAAATAGAGCGATATAGGAGGGTGCACGCTCTACAGCCTAAACCGTTTGACAGATTTCAACTTATAAAATGTCATGAGATTCGTCTCAATTGTGAGAGTGACATGTAGGTTTCCGGGAATTGCAGTCGGGTTTTCTGTTTTTAATTTTATGTTGGTTAGGTGTTATTAAAATTTTGATGATTACGAGTATTTTTGATTTTATTTTTTATGAAACATTCATAGTAGGTAAGTACCGTAATTAATGTAACGTATGTTCAATGACAAATAAAAAAAAATGTTACGCAGCTGTTTAACTAATTTATTATTATCATCAAACTACTTGTTTCTTGTAGCATGCGTGAATGTTTTCTGAAGTTCAGTATTGAGTTTCATAAAATCTAGTTACCAGGCCTGTATTTTACCAATTTTACAATGTTAGTTTTCAATGAATATTCGACGACAATTGCTGACTTGAAGAGCGTTTGTTTTAGCTCGCTTCATATTGACAAAGAAATGTAGCTCGAATTGTCATTGTAAGCTGACAATTGTAAAGTTGGTGAAATATGGGCCAGTTACCACACTTAAATAAGTAAGTTTAAAAAGTTTTTAGACCATATTTACGGCAGTGGCCGAAACTATTCTGGTTAACGCCTACAAAAAATAAAGAAAAAAAAAACATGTTAATAAAGTCTGCGTGCCTGTCTATTGTGTCGGTGTATTCCGCTATCACTAAAAGGCACAAACATCTATGGAAGTCGGTTCTACAAGGTAAATACGGTTGGTACGTAATTCGTGTAGGCAAGCACCCGCCATGTTTTATGATCGCAGATTTGCGACATGTCTCTTTTATGCTCCGTAAAACTCTTATCCTTGCTACATACACGAAGGCGTACGCGGAAGTATGGTGTAAGGGAGCCTTGTAAGTGTCCACGTAGTCGAGTCCAGCAACTCATTAGTTTATATCATAAATATAATACATTATAGCATAAATTTGTATAACGTCATCCGTATTTTTGGAATCTATTTAGGTTTTCCGCTATTATGTAAAATTTTCCTTGATGCGGAATTTCTATTTCTACCCACCAACTTCTTCTTACACGAGTAATCTAAGTCACTTGAGAATTATAACATACCTAAATAGCGTCTTTCGTCGTTCAAAGGGCCTAAATATAAGGTATGGAAAAATCGGTCTTCCTCTCTTATATATTTTTCCTGAATCACCGATTGAGAGATAATGATTTCCGGTGCGTCACGCGCGGTGAAATGCTTGATATCAACAATTCGGTTTCCTTCAGACTCACCAACGTACATTATATTGACACGGCGCTTTACGACAGAAATAAGTATCCGGAAATCGCGTACCGCTCGTGACGTATGGTGGGGAAATAGATTTGCGAACCAACGCACACATACATACAGAAACCAGTTCAAATGCAGTCTCATTCAACAGCCTTTATTTGTAAAATCGCTGAGGTAAATTGATTTGCAGTACGTACGGCTCGCTGGCTTCGACCCGTTTTACTGACATTTGCGTAGATTACCAAAGGCTGTCACAAGCCAGTCTGGACCACAAAGCGAAATTCGATTTTAACTACCAGTAACGTAATGCTCGATGTTTATCTCACTTAAGCACTTGCTAACCCTTACGGTCTGTCAAACAAATTCATAGAATATTCTTAAAGACGCTTAGCTGTACCTTTTATTTGAGAGAGGGAGGAAAACGAGCAAGCGAATGATCTGATGGTAAGCGATCACCGCCGCCCATGATAACCAGCAACCCCAAGAGTCACTAGTCCGCTGTCAGTCTATAAGGGAACAATATACTCTTTTCATGAAGGCCCCCATGTCGCTGGCATATTTAAAGAGTAGGGGGTGAGGAAGGTAGGCCACCGATCTCTCACTTACCGTACAAAATACAGAAGCAAGCTACTATTTCACGCCGACATTCAGTGCCCTAAGCACGACTTGTCGAATCCTGCGTTACGTTACGGTTATCGTATCGAGATCGAGAAATCTCATACTAAATTTTAGTTCCAAATACGCTGACGGGCGGGCGCTGTTCCAAACGTCATACAAACTCGTTATAGTTTACTATTCGATTTTACGTGACGCAGGATTCGACAAGTCGTGCTTAGGGCACTGAGGGTCGAGCACGACTTTACGAAAGCTGCGTAACGTAAAATCGAATAGTAAACGTTGTCGAGTTTGTATGACGTTTAGAATTTAGAGTTTAGAAAGTTTAGTATGAGGTTTCTCGATCTCGATACGATAGCCGTAACGTTACGCAGCTTTCGTAAAGTCGTGCTCGACCCACAGTAAGAGTGTGGTATAACCCCGGTCGAGCTTCCGATACGTACTGTAACTACAGCGTGGCTCTACCACTTTGTGTGCAATTTCTGTTCAATAGATTAGACAATGAAAAATCTGCAAATGCATTGGTGCGAAGTAATACGTCATTCAAATAGGTAGACACATTAGCAAATTGCCCTATTTCAAAATCTTCCCCACAGAATTCCCTTCGGAACCGCATTGTTTTCTACTAACCCACAAACGGCACTAATGAAAACAAATATCACATAATTTAAACAAACACATCAACAGAACTACACTTCCGGACTTTTACGCTGCCATGGATTGAGTTTGATGATAAGAAACTTTATTGAGCACTTGCGATAATTAACGATCAAGGCAATCCCATCGCAATCGCAATCGTTTTACGATACTGTTTAGATCATGTTAAGAAGTTCCGTTCACGTCTCAGCTAACCCAATCTGAATTGCACTGACACACAAAGCCATAATTTTTCCACGCGACTTCTAAACAATCTCGCGAACTTTTATACGGGTTGGGGAAAAATACAATTCACAGATAACTCGTATATTTGTACATGCGTTACGAGCACGGTAAAAGTCGGTAAACAACGTACATAACATAAATATATCAGGCGAGTAAACATTTCAGTGCGTGCTTCTAAGTAGGCGTGCGACTCTGACTTGTGTATATCTAAATAGCCATTCTAAGTTAATCGCTAAAACAAAATTACCTGCCTACGTAGTTCGTTAAACTTGCTAATCGTTGCCGGAATTAGCTCACAAACGTCCCTTGTAATGACACGCTTTAGCAGAATGATTGCCTCCGACTACATTGATTCGCTGTATTTTTGTCATGAAACAAATGACGGTCGAAATTGTACTAAACTATCCTAATTCACGGGGCGGGATTGAACGAATCAACTAAACGCCTGGAAACACGTGGTTTAAATATTAGAAAACAAGTATTTCATAATTAACTTCAACTGCCTACACACGTACCTAATTGTATCTGGTGTATGAGTACGTAGCAAGAGACCTTCCTTTTTATGCAGAAATATAACGAATTATATTTTCCTCAAAAGTTCGTTTTCAGGCTATGGCAATGGCTAACTTTTGAACAAAGCCTTGCTCAACCTGCGTATAAATTTAAAATATTTTCTGAAAAGTAAACAGCACGAAATGTACAGTGACATAATACTCGTAATTTTGGACAGTTGAAACTTTAGGACTTTTTTTGCAGCAACGACAAAACTATCAATGTAATGAAGTATTTAGGCGTAAAATTTTTGGAGTATATTCAGTATTGCAGTGTCACGTAAATTACGCCGAAATAAGCGTAATACATTGGAATGACGCCGCGGCGCGGAGAGCTCTCGCCTATTATACGAACGACTGCATTAGCGGTGTAATTGAGTGTACGCGGCCATTCCGCGGGACACTGCTGTGATTTGACACGATCACTCACTGCGCTACCACAGCCACAAAACATAGTTTTTCTTGCGCTCAACAAGTGTTCCGCCATTTGTCACTTTCTTGCGTAAATCTACAAATTTCACGAAGATAAATATTTCATCATTGTAACGGATAAGTTTTGTTTGCCTCGGCACCTGTGAATAAAGTTTGTTTCCATTTTTCGGTATGTTTTTTTTCATAAACTTTTATCTACTTATGTAAAATGTTCTGAATTCTTCGTCACAGCTCAAAGTAATAACGGGCATTAAAAGTGCAGTCCGCAAATTCGATGAATGCAAAAATATCGAATCATCAATGCATCTGCTGAATCGCGAATTGTTTATGGTAATAGGGTGCTCGGCGATACGTGAAATATTCAGGTTTTATTGGTTCAGACGCCGGTCCCCAAATGCGCTATTAACGTCAATACAACTAGCGGAATGCTCGCTGTTTGTATAACAAATCGCTACAGCTTCAATTATTTCACGAAAAATAATTACGTAATACAACAATCAAGTTCGATTTCGTGCGATTGCCATCGAAGCCGAGGCAGACCAAAAACAGATAGTGGCATGACTTGGACGCCATATGAAATAGAGTGGTATTAACGGAACCTTGGCAGAGAGGAATAGCAGAATGAAAGGAGGCATTTCCCAGAAGTGGGAAATGTCATGTTTAAACAAACTTCACGAGCAAGCGATTTCTCCCGATGTTTCATTAAACTTGACTTTCTATCACATGGAAACAGGGCCGTCGTAATGACAATAACTGGGTCAAACAGAGCTCTGACTAGCTCGAAATCCAGCCTCACTTAATACTATTTAGCAAACGTTAACGAGACGTAATGACGTAATATTGCGTAGACGAGTGCGGGCTTGGCAGTCGGGGCACGTCGCCGCCTATTTATCAACATCAGTGAACCATTACGCAGGAAGACAAGTCAACATCGCCTCACGTACAACCGAGCTGAATAAGAAAAAAACACCTACACTCATTTACCCAATGTACGAGTAATCTTTGGGCGAATTGATTCGTGAGGAGATCAAGCTTTTATTTGAGTATCGTGTTGAAAAGTACATCATTATTTAAAAAAACTATGACAGCGTTTGTATTATAGAGCTAACTTTAAGTAAGCATTCATGAATTGCCTAGATTAAGTAAGTACAGCATCCTAATGTACTTCTTAAAGGTAAGAAAACACAGTCGGCCACAACACAATCGCCACAATGGAAGCCGCAAAGAGGGTGGCAAATCGAGCTTAAAAACGAAACATTTTGCACGAAGCGGATAAAGATCTGGGCTCATAAAAAGTAAGTAAATACAGAGAAAGCGCGGCCACCTCTTGAGTGTGCAATGCATAAATTGCTCCCTATCTGGCCATCGCCTGACCCCTAATGGCCGCAAGGTGGGACAGATTGTTATCGTAAAAAAGGAAATTCCGCCGGTCAGCCACTTTGTCGATACAACGAAATTTCCTTCGCTCGTTTGCGCTGGACTAATGTCGAAAGAATGTATTTGTCGTGACTAATGATTGTATTGGACTCGTCATGTCTCAGGTATATGTAGACCTTGTAGTAATTTTAGGTCCATCATTATCACCATCATCGTAGGTCCCACTTCACATCATTGAATTGCTTCACACATTATCTTTAGGTCCATACAGGACAGGAATCTGCCAGTTTTGATTAGTTTTGAAATCAAAACAGTCAAAGGGAGTTTACAGAAGATCATAATGGTCTAATTAATTTAGGTGCTTTAGATTTAGCGGTTTTAGTAGCACGTGGCGGCACCGGGTCTCTACATGGGTCCACCACATGAAGATCGGTTTTCATCTGATTAATAGTGAATCAATATTGGGTACCTACTAGATCCGGTTCATAATTAATTACTCTAGCGATCCTTAAGCTAACCTACTTTACACTTGCACGCCAGCTTTCTAACATCCTTTAGAGACATGAACACTGTTCTAACAAGTCACGCAACAGTCTAGCACAGCTTTGGGTAGGTTATAAATCTAACTAGGACGCATAGATAAGATGATAAAGACTCTATTATAAGCCGCCGGGGCCACGTTCAATCCTGTATGCGCAAAATTAAGTAAGTAAGTAAACACGTTATTGTGCAAAAAAAACTGGAAAAGTTTCTGCAAATAGTATTTATGTAACCAAATCCAAGCTTACCTACTGTGTAACGTATAGCCATCTTGACGTAGGTACATCATGCTTACTCGTACTAATAACATCTTTCGTGTAGTCTGAGTAATAGACACAGGGAGGTTTCTTAAGTAAATATTACTAGTACTTGCCTAGTGGTCGAAATTCGACCGTACCTATTCATTAATTAATTTAGTTTCTTATTAAACGTAAATTTCACTTCTTCGATAATAAATATGTAACTATACCAAATCTTACAAGGCTCCGAACGCGCTAGATTTTTCCATGTACTGACAAACTGTGACCTTACATCGGGAAACTTGGACCTTCCGTACAAAAGTCAACGTGGAAATTCATGCTAATATAAAGGCAACTTTATAATATCGAGGGTGACAGGCGACACTATGGGCAATATTGAGAGTACTATTCGGAATCAGCAAAATGTTGTACGTTTTAGAGCCAGGTTTCATGCCAATTAGAACAACTTTTCGTCGCTTGAAGCAATTAAATTCGGATGATGTTTTTGACTACTGACTGAAACGACATAATATTTTGCTATTATTTGAACATGGTTGACTTAAGCTACCTATGTTTAAATAGTAGTTTGTAGGTAATTAGGTACTTCAACCGTTATTCCTTTTTCATCATGGAAGTCAAATGATTGTTATGACTTTTCTCATTTTCTATTTCTGAATCAAATGCTTGCATAAATCACTCAGCCTACTCCGTGATTCTTACATAGATCAATGTTGCTTACCGCAAATATCCAGCGACAGAAGTATGTGAAGCTTGGTCGCTTGAAGCAAATGCCTTTTCACAAAATTATAAAAAATACGTAGCTTCAATCAATTAGCCCGCGACGAAAATACTATTATGAGTCACATAACTCAAAAATATAGGTAATGTTTTTTGTACTTCACCACAATAAATAAATAATGTGCGTTCAAAAAATACATTAATTTTCGTATTGAAATCGAGGAACTTAATACTGAATTTTAATTCCATATACATTCACAGACGGGCGCTGTTCCAAACGTTATACAAATTTCTTGATTTTCATAATACAAAACTTTCGTCATCTTGCTCTTATTATAATTATTTTAAAACAAAATGTTTTTTAGTTGCAGAAGCTAACGTGGATTATTTTTTTTGTTGAGAAGTACCCTACACTACCTCTTTCGGGATATTTTTAATACTAAACCAGAATCTAACGTGTATAATAGTAAACTCGTGTCACAAAGGAAAACTTCATATCTACAAGAGGAAGTGGGTCACCAATATATCAAAATTATTAGTAAACTTTGCCAGACACCTGGGATACTACTCGCAGCGTATTTTACCTTTATGAACTACTAGCTTTCGCCCGCGGCTTCGCTCCCGTGGCAGAACTCTCTATCCCGTGGGACTTTCGAAAAATCCCGCCTTATCCCGGGCGTACATTATAAAAGGAACCTCTATGCCAAATTTCAGCTTTCTAGGTTTCTAGGTTTGGGCTGTGTGTTGATCTGTCAGTCAGTCACTCGTCAGTAAGTCAGGACTTGTCTTTTTATGTAGGTACATAATCCTTCAGTAGTCGTAAACGCATTCATTGTATTATTTTCTTTGCTAAATTTGAGTGACGTTTACAAATAATGGCATTACGCTTTATTGTATGTGACTATTTAATTTTAACATACAATGACAATGCAAAGAAAAATTACTTAACGTTACATACTTAACGTTAAGTATAGCTTAATTGGTGGAGCGTGGTACGGATTACCGAGGTTGCTGGTTCAAGTCCAGCTGCTTAACGAATTTTTCTTTGCATTGTCATTGTATGTTGAATTTCATTCTATGAATGTTTCATAAAAATAAAAACAAAAATAATCAATAAATCGATTATTTTTATTTAATTTTGTTTCTTAATAAAATAAAATAAAAATAAAATGAAATATTGTAACTTTGGTTTGTTGTGCCAAGACTTATAATAACAATAATAGCCATGAAAATACATTCTTGGCAACAGCTTACCTACATACACAGCGGGTGGTCTTATTTTAAACATGCAAGCGGTCATTCGCTGCCATCTGCGTCTGCGAGTCTGCACGCGCGCCCAACGACAATAGAAGAATCTCAAGAGCAAACTGGCCCGGGTCGCCGAACACCGCAACTAAGCGCTGTAAATTTAGCGAAAAATATTTCTTTCGTGAAGAAAAACAAAAGCGACTTCATCCCCCGGTTGAAATTTATGAGATGCGCCGCGGATTAAAAATGTTTGCCGTGCCCTCGGGCGCGGCCTCAGCTTCATTAGAGCGTGTTTCTAGAATATTCTGATTAATATTTACCTTACTCTTCTTGCGGATTGTAGTTCATTACCTTTGTCTTGTAATGGAGGCGCGTAACAACGAAATTAGGCGTTGCTGAATATTTAAGAATATCATAACGGCTCAATTAACACTCGACTTAGCTTTATTAAATTTTACAGCCTTGTCTTACGGCGGAGTGGAAACTAAACGTGACCCAAATTTTTATTCAAACCGCTATCACCGGGGTCGCAATTAACATAACGGGGTTGTTCTTAATGTGCTTTGTTTTTGAGAATAAAAGAAAACATGAGTTGTTCTAATTTATTACGGGCTTCTTGGTAAGCGCTCCTTCTTGTTGTTTTAATCCAACGCTTTAGTACGAGTACGTACACATTTACAACTCGTTGCTGAATAGGAAATGAAGCAAAACGAACTCTAAGGAGACTTCATATATAAAGTAAAACCTATTGCGAATACATTTATAGTGCAATAGAAGGATCACTCACGTATAGGTATAAGTAGAGTATAGCCCTACACATGATTCGGATTAATTTGTAGTATTTCTCGTACGAGCGAGTGAGTACGAGGAGCGCACATTGCATTCCAAGGCTCTGCTCGCAGGCGCAGCTGACAGTGGCGCACAACCCTCCTTCCTTTCATCGTTATGTTTGTTTCAGTTGGCAGATGTTTGTATGATGAATACGAATGTTTGTTCTCGGGTCTTGGATGTTTATTATGTATATAAGTATATATTTATCTATATAATTATGTTTATCCGTTGTCTAGTACCCATATTACAGGCTTTGCCTAGTTTGGGACTAGGTCAATTGGTGTCAATTTGTCCCATGATATTTATTATTATTTATTATTTTATTTTACACAAACCTTGGATTAATACTGCCATTTTGAGTAAGCCAGTCTGTAAAGTAGATTAGTCAACAGCTGGGTGCAGTTTAAAAGCCAGGAACTAAGAAACTTAAGCTCGTGCATGTAATAGCGTAATAGTTGGGTAGGTATTCTAAGGAATCTCAACGCGACACCAAAAATGTGAGTCGCATGCACCCGAGAATGCATACGAACCAAGTTTCCAGTACGTTTGTTCTCTCACCCACAGCAGACACTTGGCTCGACGAAATTAACGGAACAACTTACCCCGGTAATAGTAGTTATAGTAGAACCTTACCTCAGTGTTGCTACTGCTCGGTAGTTCCCAACTTATACGAGTTATCTGCAAGTTAAACTGAACAGTCAGGTTGTGTTACAGAATAATTAATCTCTGTTCGTGTTACTACATCCGGGGTCTTGGAGTGACACACATTTTAATTAAAAGGCGAACGAGTTCAATAATTCACACGGAGTCATTAATTTCCTTTGTTTTACAAACGCCTTTCAGAATAACAAAGGGGTTTATAACATTTCGCTTACGTGTCATTGAGGGGCTATCTCAAGTCAAAAATCATGCGAAAATCCGATGTCTATCTGTCAATTTCCACCGATCATTGGCCAGTAGCTTGTCTCTCATTGGTGGAAAATGTCAGATAGTCCTCGTTGTCATTTTCGTTACCCCGAATTTAAATTTATAAAAACTAAAAAACCGGCCAAGAGCGCATCAGACAGGGTTCCGTAGCCGTTACGAAAAAGTCTTTGCTTAACTATCGAATGTTTTTGTTAAGATAAGTATTTTTTTGTTACGGAATCCATATTCAAATAAAAATTTACTTTGCGTGTATACATGTCAAAAGAAAATCTGTCATTTTATTTTTAAATAAGTAGGTATAATTCGACAGTAATGTTGTTACTAAGACAAATCATGAAGATCATCTGAAATTATATTATTCTATATCTCTCGGTCAACACCAATGGTGAAAATTGTATTATTGTCCATTTCTACGCCGCAGTACGGCCGTCTCTCCCATATTCTTGCCGCGCAATGCAATTATTTGCAGTGAATCTAACTCGGTGGAATTCAGTTCTCACGTATTTAAATATTGCGTTGCGTTGCGGCGGAAACGCAGTTTAGAACTCAATTTATTTTTATTCGTGGTATTCATTCTTTGAAATAAAATAAATTTTAAATGAAATAGTAAACATTTCGTATTTAATTCTATTGACAGTACCTACCTATCTTGTTAGGCAGTTCAAGGTTAATTATTTCATTTATAAGGATTAAAGTTTTTTGTCTATTTAATTGCATATGATTTTAACACAGCCACAACGAAATCGAATCGGATAACGCATACCCTACTATAACGTACCTCATTGACGCCACGGCTGGGGTCGTTGAAATATGCTATGCGGGCTACGGAAGGAGCCTTCGGCTAAGAAAGCGATCCTCGCCAAAAGGACTTCTCTACCATCATTAAATAACTTACACGTCCGCGGACCAGTCTGCTCTGCAAGACAGGGTGGTAGGTACTGGGTGCAAACCCACCGTCTCTGCATGATCCCCGATCTCCAGGGGAGACTGGTAGCTGGTGGTGGTGGAATTAGCATGCCCCTTCAATGAGGGCTACCGCGAGTCAAAAATCCGCTTGTAGTTACGATTTGTAACCCCCCGACGCAAAAAGAGATCTACTACAGCCACTTCTACTGGGGGGGAGGGGACACAAGGGGAACAGCTATGTGCCTATTCGGACCAGGTGGGCGAGCGTGCCTAATGAGGGCCATCGCGAGTCAAAACTCCGCTAGGATCGCTAGTGTCGATGTTCAGTGAGGTCTATCTGTAATTTTCCACCAATGAGAGACAAGCTACTGGCTTATGATTGGTGGAAATTGACAGATAGATCACACTGGACACCGACACTAGTAGTCCTAGCGGATTTTTGATTCGCGATGGCCCTCATTAGGCACGCTTGCCCACCTGGTGTGGACAGGCACATTCATAGCTGTTCCCTCTAATGTACGTCGAGAGTTACAAATCGAGCAAAGCACTACTGCTACTAATAGGTACGTTCAAGCCACACGCCTAAGACACGAGTTTGATTACTCTACACATAAAGATAATAGTGTTTATTTTCGAGAAGTTACGGCCAACAAGATAATGTGCACGCGAGCCCGCACGGAACGCCACAATCGCTATCCGTCAGCCGAGATATGCTAATTATGTTATTTGACCAAAAAACATCACATTTTTAAAGCCCCGACGTGTAGGGGTAGGATTAATCTTCGCTTTAGCTATTGTAGTTGCTTCACGCGGATTTAAACTGAAGATAATCCTACCCTTAGGTGCTCGCTGGGGCTTTAAAAATGTAACGCCTTGGTCAAATAACATAATTTTGTGGTACTTAATATGGATCACCATTCAACCATTTTTTAACCGACTTCAAAAAAAGAGAAGGTTCCGTACCCTAACGTTTTTCAGATTTTTCCTTGACTTGTGCTTGTGTTGTATGTTGAGCTTTATAAGCCTTGCTTTGCTCCAAATTTCACAATAAATTATACAATTAATTATTTGCGAGACGTATGCTATTGTAGAGACATTTGCAGCGAAATGGTTCTACGGTCTTTGACTGTACAGCCAATATTAAAAGTACGTATAGTTGGGGAACGAAATGAAATAACCCCGTCAAAGTCACTATAGGTGCCACGTATCATTTTACTTTGGCCTAGCGATCTAACGCATCAGCAATCACGAACTTTGCCCTATACATTTGCATAAACCCAGATATACTTTTAAAAAAAACACGATTGTCTTATTCAATTGAACAACATTATAAACATAGCAACAGTGAACGCATTTGGCATAATAATGTAGTATAGCCAATAATAGATATAGGTATGAACTCGTATATCTTATTTGCGTTCACTGCATAGCAAGAAAAAACAGAATTACGAGATTATTTTAAATGCACACAATATTATATATACGATCGTATTGTTCACTAAATTTCACGATTTACCGACGTGTAGTGATTGCACAGAGGGTCGAGCACGACTTTACGAATGCTGCGTAACGTTACGGTTATCGTATCGAGATCGAGAAACCTCATACTAAATTTTAGTTCCAAATTTATACGCTTACGGGCGGGCGCTGTTCCAAACGTCATACAAACTCGACAACGTTTACTATTCGACTTTACGTGACGCAGCATTCGTAAAGTCGTGTTCGACCCTTTGGACAGGGATTTAAAGCAACTCCAATAAAAATAATGTATGAAAAATTATTATGAAATATAACAATATACCATTTGAAATACGTTTTTAATCAAACAAACATTCCTACAGCAAAAGTTACAGAGTCGTCTAGTCTTATACTTAATTTTTGATTAAAGCCGTGTTGTTTACGCAAATATTTGCTTTCGTATCCCTCGTCTAATTTAAATTAATTTCTATAACGAATATTGCATTTCAAATTCAAACACCAGCTGAATTAAGATAATAAACTGAATGACAATAATTTGCATTGAGACTGTTATTATTAATACGTATTTATTCTATTATTTACATTATGCAGTTATAGTAGATATAGCTGTTGCCCACGACTTCGTCCGCGTGGAATTTGTTTATTGCTACAACATCTCGGAAACTAAGTATAAGAGCTCTATAAGGAATCTAAGTAACAAAATATGTCCGTTATCTCAGGCATGATGATGTTTGAATCTTTTTACTATGAGGAACCATTCTTGAGCTTAGAGCCCCCCCCCCCCTCTTTACTTGCTGATGCAACGTAGTAGTTCGCTTCTAAATCATTATCTTAGAGAAAAAAGTTGTAGTTGAGTAGATTTCATGGCTGTGCCGAGACCGAGCCCCACCTGAGACTTCCTTCTTTCTTGTCTTACTGCAGCGTAGTGGTTCGCTACATATCAATGTCTTGGAGGAAAGAGTTGTATTTGTATGATTTTACGGCATGGAGCTGCGACCCCCGAACCCCCTTCTTTGCTTGCTGCAGCGTAGTAGTTCGCTACTTAGAAATGTCTCGCAAGAAAGAGTTATGTTCATATGATTTTATGGCGGGGGGCTGAGCCCCCCGAGCCCCTTTTCTTACTTCCTAGGCGCAGCGTAGTGGTTTGCTACTTGGAAACGTCTCGGAGGAAAGACTTGAATTTGTGTGGTTTTAGGGAGGGGGGCTGCGCCCCCCGAGCCCCCCCTTCTTTGCTTCCTACACGCAGCGTAGTGGCTCGCTACTTAGAAATGTCTTGGAAAAAAGACTTCAGTTCGTGTAATTTTATGACGGGGTGCTGCGCCCCCCTAGCCCCCCTTCTTTGCTTGCTGCACGCAGCGCAGTGGTTCGCTACTTAGAAATGTCTCGGGGGAAACAATTGTGCTTGTAGCAAGCATGCAAGCCAGCAAGCGTTCAAGCAAGCATGCAAGCAAGCGTGTAAGCAAACAATTCCGGTGTCACCATTACAGTTCAAAATACCCTGTGACAGACGGAAAAATATCCTATGTGTTAATCCAGGTAATAAGCTAGGTACCTACATGCCTTTCATTCCAATATACCTAATATTAGTTGGTAGAACTATCCATTTTTTATTTAGATTATGTTACTATAAGTTTTAAATCATCATTTAAGAGACTAATTAACCATTAACAGATAAACAAAAAATAATTCTAATAATCGTCGTTATCGGTCCTATTGCGCTAATAAAGAGCCCAAGTAACAGTTTTTCTAAAATATCTTCAATGTACAGACACGGACTTGTTACAGATTTATTATATGTATAGATAGATGATTAAATCGATTATTACATGTTACAGGCAGAAAGGGCTTGGTTGGACGCACATCACACGAACTAAGATAATCGTGTAACAAATAGGTTAACATTATCTAGAATTGACATTTCCATAGATCGGTGGCAATTTAAGTCGCTAAAGATAATAATAATTATGGATACGCAATGATTTGTACATGTACATGTTTACTCGCAAATACCCTACTGACTGAACAAGAGGAACGTAGGTATAAGAGATCGGACGAACAAGACGACCGGAAAGCCCAGTGGTTAGAGACCCTGACTATATAATATGAAGCTTGAGGTCCCGGGTTCGATTCCCGGTCGGGGCAGATGTTTGTATGATGAGTACGAATGTTTGTTCTCGGGTCTTGGATGCTTGATATGTATAAGTATTCATCTATATAAGTAAGTTTAGTGTTTAATCCGCTGTCTAGTACCCATAGTACAAGCTTTGCTTAGTTTACTAGGCCCCTAGTTTAATAAAAAAATTAAATTTTTCCATGATATTTATTTTTTATTAAATAAAATGAAATAGCATTTTGCCGCAGAACAACGCCAAAGCTAAGTGATGATGTGCACTAGGAAACACTTACGACTCTGCGTTATCAAGTGCCGGTACTAAAATATGAGGGACGCTGCCAACGCTGCCTCTGCAGTAGTAAAGCTGCGTTCATACTTGCCGCTCCAAATAAATGTAGTGTGTAGTGAAATAATCGGATCACTCAAGTATGTCAGTCGAGTACAGCCCGACATGTTCCCCGCGATATGCTCGGCGACGTGTTGTGGATGTGTGTGATCCGTTTATTTTACTATGATTGAGTCTCACGTTGGTTTCAGGTTATGTGTGTGAATCAGGGATCAATACAATGAAATACAACACAAATATTCTTTATTGAAAACCATAAAACAGTACAAGGAGATTACAGAAAAACAGGTATGGTAGACAATAGGCGGTCTTATCGCATAAAAGCAACCAAATAAGTAAGTATAAGTTACCAAATAACCCGTAAACATAACGCTACCATAATATGCAGACATTTTTTTGCGTTAACGGTAGATTGTGAAATCATCAAATGAAGAAGTGAAGTTGGGAACAAAATGTTTTACGTTCCAATTCATAATGTTACGTCTTGTCAGTCTCTTTCTTACATCGACTGTTGAGGGAAGAGGGGCAACGTCACTTTGTTTTGATGTAGAGTATCGTTACCAAGGTATCGGTATTTATTTCGGTATCGTTATTGACGTTACTTTTCAAAATACCTATAAAACTACGACAAATACCGGTACTTTTTCGGCACCTAGCGTCATCAGTCCTTGGTGTGAATGTGTTTATTTTATTTTAATTCAAGCCTATATCTTACCAATGCCAGAGGAAGGATTACGTATTAGTCCGAAACATATTATGTATATCGGGCTAAACTCGACTTATGTCCCTGAGAGATCTATTTATTTCACTACAACATGAAATTTGCATGAAAAATCAAATAGCCGCTCCGTTCCTTTAATTGTTCTCTTCCTTCCATACTTTAATGGGTGCAGTGCATAAGGAAGCGAGGCATGCTAGCGAGCCCCAACTGACAAGTGCAATTGCCGCGAGATAGTAGATAGCGCAGGCACGCCCCGCTGTTAACACTTCCCCAACACGCCAGGGGGCGACGACCTAAGATACGTATAACGAATGTTGCTTTTTTTTTTAATTGTTAGTAGACTTTTAGCCAGCAATGAGACGTGGTGAAGAACTAAAGTCACCGACATTGCTCAAAGAATTAGTTCGTTGAAATGGCGTTGGGCTGGCCACGTGTGTTGTAGGAACGATGAACGGTGGAGCAAACGAGTCCTCGAATGGAGACCACGAACGGGGAAACGTAGTGTGGGGCGTCCTGAAGCACGATGGACGGACGACCTCAAGAGGGTTGCTGGCGGCAGATGGATGCGAGAGGCCGAAGACAGAGTGTTGTGGCGCGCCATGGAAGAGGCCTATGTCCAGCAGTGAACTGCTGTGGGCTGATGATAATGATGATGATGAAACGTGGTGTGGCTGGAAAAAAATTGACCTATGTCAAAAGCAATCATACACTATTCCTCCCCACCACTCAAAGGTTGGCTGATAGAGATCCCTTAAAGGGATAAGTCCGCCTTTGCAATCAAATTTCATTGATGTAACTTGTGTTTTTTTTGTACAATAAAGTGTTTACTTACTTACTTTTGTGTGTCTACATAAAATAACTTGCCCGTTTACAGTTCCACTAAATGTAACTTCTTCATCATTTTCCAAATGACGCTGGACTTTACGACACATGACTAACAACTTAGTCAGATTAATTGACATGACCCTTATTTTTGCTATGAAGATGTTGCCCTGTTTAATGAAAAAAAAAAAATCAGAAGATTGCGATGTCCTTGTTTACGACTCTCCTAGATGAGAACATGTCTGGCGTTCCGTCTCATTTTCGTTTTAAAAATTCATAATTTTGTTTCATAAGAGCTTTAGTTTATACCCACGGCTTTGCCCTCGTGGAGGAATAAAAAAGCAGTTCCCGATCCCGTGGGAATGTTCGAAAATGCCTACCTAGTGTACCTATATGATAGTCAAGGACAGGCCAAGGTTCTAGCTTCAGTGGTCTAGGCTGTGCATTTTCTGTAAGTCAGTCACGATGCTATTTCATAGAGGTTAGAGTTTAATAATAAAAGTATTTCAGTAATTTCGATAACATTAAATTAGTTCGTATAAACCGTTTAAACACATCGAAACTATTTCATAGTCAGAACGTTCCGACGATTTAAATTAGTTTACAAGTTTTAATAGAACATTCAATTTAATGTAGCAGCGCTGCAACGTTTATATTTTGATTTACATACCTACTATGACACAGTAACGTCATGTTGTTAAGACATAAATATTATAGATATAATCTAAAAAGCAACGCGATTATTAATATTGTACCCCGTCAATTAAAGGAAAAAAAAAACAGTTTTGCCCAATCAAAATAGTTAATCCATTTTAAAACTTATGTTCGTGTTGAATATTTTTCAAAGCTAAATAATGTACAATCCACATCGTCAGCAGGCATGTCACGTTGAACTGAAAACAATAAAATAAATGAAAAACATTTTAGTTTGCAAAAAATGGAATGAAGCCTGTTCCACGTTCGGACGACGAGTGCATACGCAGCGAGGGATAATCCCGTGGTAAAATTAGGCGGAGTTCACTAAAATAGACGTGCGGATTCATGAAATGGAATTGCGGATTTAACAATGTATGTACTTACGTAAGTACTACGAACAAGGGGCAACTTTTATCCTCGCTAATATCAATATTTTGGTCCCGAAATCCTGATTTAGTTCGCTCTACTAGGTTTCCTCTGCTTCGCGCACAATGTAAAACGCCCCACGGTATTTGCTATGAACGAACCTACAAGGAAAATCTTCACATTACACTCCGATGACTCAAGTCTTTTAATAAAACATGTAGCCCTTTTCAAAAGAAAACGCTTCTCAGAAGGTGCTAAAACACCCATTTGAACGAAGTGATATGTTAATATAATGCTTTTAGCGAAACATTTCATGTCAAGGTTGCTAAATAAGTAATTACCTTGTCCCATACCTCGATAAAGTCAGTCCAATTTAACGTAAATTCAGTTTATCGTCTAGTAAAATGTGTTCCTGGATTTGAATAGGACTTTCGAGTTTTAATAGCTCGGGGGTGGACAGAGTTTATGAAATTCCATAAATGACTGTAAAAACAACAATTTGGCTCCGAGCATAAATTTATTATTCATATTACCTACTATACGTTGTGAACTATAAAATATTAACAATGTATACATTCTAGAGCAAGTGCAATATTTTATTGTATTATAACCCTCGTTATGAGAACTAGAACCGTTGCAACAACAAGCGATTATTTCTTGGAATTAATAAAAGCATCTTAAACGTACCCACCTACAATACAGTGCATTGAATCGTAGGTACCGAAAATAGTTGACATAGCGAAATAAACGGATCACTCACGTACGTCAGTCGAGTATAGCTCGACATGCTTCGGACTAATCCGTAGTCCTTCCTCTGGGAGCACACGCCACGCCGGTGGCGAGACGTAAACTGCGTACCGCGGCTCTGCTCGCACGGCTACTCGGCGCAACTGACGGCGGCTCACAACTACCCTCATTTTCATCGTCATTTTTATTATTGTCAAAAGTAGGGTAGCACACTACACTGATCACATCACTTTGTAAAGGCTCGTTCACACTAGCTGTTGACGCAGTATTCAATACAGCTTTCCAACTCGGGGGCACTGACCATCCACTATCACGATTGAAATTGGGATGACGACTAATTTCAATGGCTTCACGTACTTTCCGCGGAATGAAATTTTTTTCTCTCGCCAGTACCGACACCTTATCAAAACGAATGTAGTGCGTCGAATCAGAGTTTATTGAATGTTCGGCCACAGTCCAGTTCAGTTGCGCCGAGTAGCCGTGCGAGCAGAGCCGCGGCGAGCAGTTTACGTCTCGCCACCAGCGTGGCGTGTGCTCCCAGAGGAAGGACTACGGATTAGTCCGAAACATGTCAAGCTATACTCGACTGACATACGTGAGTGATCCGTTTATTTCACTATGATTGAGTCTCACGGTAGTTTCATGTTAAAAATAGTTGACATTATGATTGTCTATCTAAATCGTTCTTGTGAGGGTCGAGCACGGCTTTACGAATGCTGCGTCTGCCTCATTTGCAGCAGTCAGCCTTTGCAGCGATGCCACTAAGATGGGACAGCGGCAAAGTATCTGCACATGTCCCGTCCGAAGGAAGTGGCCGGCCCCATCTTCCATGGCACGAGGGTTATGCCGTCGGGTCTTTTGCCATCGTCGCGGGCAAGGCCGGTCGGTTTTATGACATTATAAATTATACTGCTTCATCATCATCATCACCAGCCTTTATACTTCCCACTGCTGGGCACAGGCCTCCTCTCCGAATGAGAGGGTTTGGGCTGTGCGGATTGAGAACTTCACACACATCATTGAATTATAGAATGTATTGCTTACAAATTATAATTACCACTAGAATTTAACATAAAACTACCGTGATACTCAATCATAGTGAAATAAACGGATCACTCACGTATGTCAGTCGAGTATAGCTCGACATGTTTCGGACTAATGCGTAGTCCTTCCTCTGGGAGCACACGCCACGCCGGTGGCGAGACGTAAACTGCGCCAAGTTGGAAAACTGTGTTGAATACTGCATCAACAGCTAGTGTGAACGAGCCTTTACAAAGTGATGTGATTAGTGGAGTGTGCTACCCCACTTTTGACAATAATAAAAATGACGATGAAAACGAGGGTGGTTGTGAGCCGCCGTCAGCTGCGCCGAGCAGCCGCGCGAGCAAAGCCGCGGCGCGCAGTTTACGTCTCGCCACCGGCGTGGCGTGTGCTCCCACAGGAAGGACTACGGATTAGTCCGAAACATGTCGAGCTATACTCGACTGACATACGTGAGTGATCCGTTTATTTCACTACCACTAGAATTTACTCGATTTTAATGACCCTTTTCGATTAATCTGACAAAGCAGACTTGTGTTTTAAATCCACTTGATGCTATAAAAAGGACGGAATGTAAAATTCAATATTTAAATTCAGACAGGTTGAACGAAAACGAAGAACCTTTTGAAATTGTGCAAATAAGCGTATTAATGTCCATTTCCAATGTAAATTTCGCCATTATCGCCTTAAACTGCATTTCGTTGTACTTATCGGTGAGTAATTGGATTCGATGCCGTATTTAGTGTTTTTTGGGTTCCGTACCTCAAAAGGAAAGAAAAGGAACCCTTATAAGATTACTTCGTTATCCGTCTGTCTGTCTATCTATCCTTCTGTCTGTTAATTCCCAGTCAGTTAAAATCTATTGGGTATTTCCCATTGACCTTGAATCATGAAATTTTATTTTTTTACGAAGCAAGGTCTCACAACGCAAATCAATGGAAAATCCGGAAAACGTTAGACGCGTAACCCTTTGATGTGCAAGTCCCGGTCACTTTTGACTTTTTTTTTTCAATTTCAATCTAAAGGCTAGGAGTATTTACTCAATGAGCAATAGGTAGATTGTTAAAGTTGTTAGGATTTACAAGGCCTATTTATATTTATTCTATTACTTTTAAATACGAAACTATTTTTTTAACGTCGGTTTAAAGTACCTGCTTGAGTTCAAAATCACCTGTATACTTTCATTTCATTACCGCAAAATAAAAACACACCGCTTTATCCGAAAGTCCATCAACGAACGTTAGACAGAGCAATTAATAGTTTGTGGCCACTTTTATGAACAAACTTTTTCGGATTGTTCAGAACACTAATTACAGAGTTAGCTCGCACTCGATCGTAAGTTGCACGAAACCGCCCAATAAAACGATACCTACCATTCAGCAGAAAAGGCTGTGTTATATGATTATGGGGATTAATGAAGTGAAACTAACTACCTTGAGTCGAGTTTGCGCTGTACAACTTTAGGAATGCGAGGACGTGGTTCGAAGGCAACGGCAAACCATTATCACGCGTCACAGTTGTAAATAAACTCACAAATAAAAATCGTTACTCGCTAATCCTCCCGCTGAGCAGCAGTGCTTGCACTGCTGTGTTCCGGTGTGGAGAGTAAGACAGCCGGGCACAAGAGGAATTTCATCTTAGCCTAGAGAGCTACGCACGCTTGGCAACGCATCTGCAAACCCTCCGGGATTGCTGTCTATGGGCAGTGATGATCACTTACCATCAGGTGACTCACTTGCTCGTTTGCCTTCCTCGTCGTATAAAAAAATAGATGTTATCGACTTCATTTACAACTCCTTAGAAGCAGTCATTGCAAGTGTGACAGGGATCATCTTTGTGCGATGTTAGTTGAGCGAAGCGAGTGAAACGCCTCTCCCTGTCAGCTTGGGTAAAAATGCTTTCTTAAGTCTGTCCGGCTGTTCTCTTAGTTCTCAACCGATTCTATAGTAATTTTTTTGAGAAGGTTCGATAGTGAAAGTTTCTTTGTCGATTGAGTTTTGGCAATTAAAAAAAAACGAACTGTGGTCAAAAATGAGCTTGCGAGATTAACAGCTCACAAAGCCACTAGTTTTTTTAATGTTCGCATGTAATATGTCTTTAAAACTTTCAAACCCTTTTTAATAACTTCTAGTGGTATAGGATTGACTTGTTTGACAAGAATATAAAAATTAGAAAGATATGGTTTACAATAGAAGAGAAGATAGTGTCTTGCAGTGTAGGTCTTTTTCAATAGCAACATAAGGCACTTGATGGTTTAATCACTTTTAATATGCTGTCAACTGCGAACGCCTATTTACGGTGTCACGGAGACCTGCGCTCCTAAAAGAAAAACTACGAAATAGTTAAACTCGGCTTATATACGTAAGTGATCCGTTTAATTCACTATTGCCTTGGTTTTGTATTTATAAGTGACTTTTGGAGTCCCTCTGCAGCGTAGTTACATAACTAATTTTGATATAGTTTCAAGAAAGAGTCGTAAGTAAGCTTCTTCATAATTTATGCCAAGGCTAGAGATTTTAAAACAACA
The DNA here is from genome assembly GCA_963691665.1 of Clepsis dumicolana. Taxonomy (NCBI): domain Eukaryota; kingdom Metazoa; phylum Arthropoda; class Insecta; order Lepidoptera; family Tortricidae; genus Clepsis; species Clepsis dumicolana. The sequence goes on from OY829521.1 coordinate 8,138,170, forward strand.
TTAAACAGCAGCGTTCAACAGATGCTGCAGGTGCACACTACAACACCGAAAGCTATAAGCGCTCGCTTTGCAAAATTACGCTCCAGACCAAAAACGATTTCATAGTTCCATTTAAGCGGTCGTGTGAAAGTAAACGGAGGAACACTCCGGCCATTCGCGAGCAAATGAGATGTAAAACACAAAACACGGTCCTCTTGTTATAAGGCACTCTCGGAGTTCGTTGACGCAAACAAACAAATTGCTTGAAAAGCCGGCGGCCGGCGCCGTGGAGTGTTAGCCACATCGAAGTCATAAAGGGTATTTGCTTTGCTGTCATAACACCAAGTGCATGTTGGGTTGTTGAGAGAAGCTGTCGTAACAAATGGTTGTGTCATGAGAAGCGTGACTTTTGAGGTGCAATAAATTGATGATTAGTCTTGCAAAAGAGCAAACTACCTACCTGATGGTAACAGATTACCGCCACCCATGAGAACCAGCAACCTCAAGAGAGTCACTAGTCCGTTGCCGGCCTTTAAGGAGTCTGAGAGGAGGCGAAGAGAAGTTTGTTTAAATGTTCTGTTTTTTTGTCCTCTTCTGTCAAGCTTATTTTTATTAAGCTCGTTTATTTCAGTATCTAGAATTGTAAACCCTTACATATAATTATTTATAAGTATAACAACTTAAATTTTGTAAGTTAATGTCTAATGTTTGTCAAATCTTCAGATATGTTTCTTGAGTTTAATGGAGTTATTGGACCCTGGATACAACTGAACATAACTTGCAAAAAAAAAAAAACATGACCGCATCGTTTAACTACGGCATCGGGTCGAATATATCCGATGTAGAACTTTCCTCCGGTGCGGGGAAGAAATTGCTGTTCCGAACGCTGGTACGGGACAGATATCGTTGGATTTTGCATGAGTACAAAAGGGACAGTTAGTGTTTTGTCAATGTTTAGTCGAATATAGATGATTTACACAAAAAACACTCAAAGGTTATTTTCGACCCCATGCCGACCAGTGCAAAAGTTTTGTTCATCTAGTGCGTTTATCGGGTCTATGAGATCCGATGCCCGGTGACCCGATAGCCGCACTAAATGAAAGCTTAGTTGAGCTAGTGCACTCGAAGTGTGTGGTTATTGTTAATTGAAGTGAAAGATATCGTGAATTATTGATCATGAAGCGGTCGAAGAAAATGTTGTTTACGTGTGAAAAAATTAAAACGTACGTAAAACTGTTAAGAAGAAAAAAATCGACGTACCTGCCAGAAAAATTATAACTGGTAAGCGAAACGTTACAAACAATAATATTTCAACAGTTCGTCTTAATAACGTTAAAATTAATTAAAAATATGAAGTCCTGATCGTAAAGGAAGCATAGTGTTTTTTTTCTTTTTATAATATTGAATTTAATAAGTTTCGATATCGGTATTTTTATTTCTACCCACAAGACTAAAAAAATATCGACAATGTAAACGCTCAGTGCGGATATCGGGTCTCGACGATCCGGTGGATTGTTCTTTGATTTGCAATCAAACCATAAAGTCAATCTACCTGCGATTTGAAGGTTGACTAGGTGGACTATTTAAGAATATATTGTTTTAAAAACATAATAATATGCATGAATCATCAAACTGATAAAGATAATGGCAATTAAACAAGAGCATGTCTACCGGATCTTGTCGACCCGCTGATGCACTAGAATATAGTTATGCTTCGGATCTAAAAGACCCCATGTCGTACCCTGGGGGTAAAGTCACTGAAATTCTTTGCCGTAGTGAACGTGTTAAGTCGAACTGAAAAGTATTTTTCTTCCTATCCTTTGCGGGGGTCCGCTTGTCTACATCGAGTAATTTTATGAAACTTGACCTAGCCTATGTTACTCGGGCTGGCATAAGGAATTAATGATATCCTAACCCTCAAAATCGGTTGACCCGTTAAATAAAGAAACTCACTTAATTACATAGGTACTTACATGCATACTTACCCCTGAAAACCCTGAAAACAATACACTTTTTCCTTAAGGCAGTCGTGTAAAAATTATTCCCCGATCCTCACTAATGATAAAACAAATAAGTGTATATCAAAGTTACAGTACTGGAATGACATTCACTTTCCAAATATTCCCAATAATCGCAAGCAAAACAAAACCAAGAGCTCATTACTTTGATTGGAACCAGTCAGGATAAACCAAGCAAACATTTAGGCGTTTACATTGGGAAATCTTTAAAGTGAATATCAATATCCAATAAAATATTCCGATAACCCATCAATGTTTAGTAAATACAGACATTGTTCTAATCCAATTATTTTATGCAAACAGAGATCCCAATATATATTCAGTCAGCTTTGAAAAAAGCTTTTAAACTGATCGAAATGTGTTTTGGCAATTTCTGCCGTTTTGTTCCTTCAATTAAAAAAAACAGACAAGCCAATTATATTTTAACTGAGCAAATTTTATGTTAATTTTGTGTTAATTCTATTGTTATTTATTTTTATTTATTGTGATTCACTGTTTTTACTGTTTGTTCGAGTTCGTTCTTGCCAAATGAGGGTAGATGATATTTTTTCCCACTAATTTGATGGTGCCTGTCACTGGAACGGTGACGGTAATCTTGCGCTGGAGAGGCTACCGTGCGGACGTTCCGTATTTGAGTGCCTGGTGTGAGTCTCCGGAAGACTTCTGATTTGTCTTTTCTTTACCAACGGACAGCCGTGCTGTGTAATTGTGTCGAGCTCGTAGCTCCAGAACATTTAAAAGGTGCAAACCCCGAGGATTCCTACGCCCTGCCAATCGCCGAGTGTCCCGCTTGCTGGACTGGTGCTGGAGCCTGAAGGTTAGTGGGATATTTTCATGTGCTCAAATTTGGCAAGGGTTTGTACTCCGCTCCCCGAAAGATTGCATCTCATTAATTAAAGTACAAAGGTTGCATTTGCAACACTGTTACTTACGGCTAAGTAGCCGTAAGGTATAATTGTTACTAACTCGTTATGGATTCTCATGTCCGATATAAATAAATAGGTAATAATAATAATAATGTCCGACTCTGGAGCCGGATATCGCATGGCGTTTACACACAAGATGTTGAAAAATGCACAGATAAAATTACTCTTAAAAACCTACTACTTTGCACTTTAAAACCTAATCATCACGTACATTACCTATCCGCAGTAGTTTTCCCTTTTGAATCCCATTATATTCTTTCAAATTACCGACCGAATAAAGCCGTTCGTGTCGTGGTACGTGCCGTTTCAGAAATAACTTTCTGCGGTAGACAAAGAACCCGCACACGTCGGGCACGTTAAACGCAAAACTCTTGCGAAAATCGCCGAACACCCTTTTCTTTATCCGTTTGCTTCTCATTTTAATTCAATTTACTGGATGAGGGAGAAAAAGTAATCTCCAGGGCTGGGTCGGGACACGGTACAGAGAGATTGGAAGTCATCGGCACAGTATTGGGACGAACTCATATACTTTTATGACGGCGAAAGTTTTTTTATTCACGGCAAAAGAAAAAAAGATTCGCGATTCAGTAACCGCTCACATATGGGCCGCTTCGTGAATGCCTAAAATATCTGTAAGGTCTATATACAATTTCCTTCTAGCTTCCGACGATGTTGTCGTTGGCACGTTAGTAAATTTCCAAAAATAATTCGGCACACAAACTTTCTTGTAATAAATATAATTCGCCACATAAATTTCATAAGGGAAACAAAATATCTAGGCAAGCTTTTTGGTATTTTTATATTGAAATGTACGTTGGAGGATGAAATAAATAACCCTCAGCTAAGCTTCTCACTACGCGTACACGATATCCACGTAAGACTACGGCAATATACAACACAGTAGTTGTAAATACTAGGTCGATTGGGTTTGAAGTCCCTAATTAGTACGAACCGGAAGGTCTTCAAATTCTCAAAATAACGATCCAAACCCACTGAAGAAGGTCTGATACAACCAAATCACGTCGCGTCACAGAATTGAAAATTATAAAATCAGGCTTTACACCCTAGGTATCTACATATGAATGACGAATTCATATCAGCAACACGTATGTAATTGAAACTTACTATGTAATCTGATTAGTAACTATTTTAACGTAGTAAATCATTTCGAAAGACAACAGTCTTCATTGAAATAAAACACAATTTTTTAATCAAAAACAGACTGATGCCAGGTAAGCAGTCAAAACTAACGTAAACATTTATGACAAAAGAATAACAGCATGTGCGTAATAATTGTAAGGTTAGGTACACCGTTAGGTTAATATGTCGCATAAAACGTAGTGCAAAAAAAACTGCCTAACTTTTCTAGAAAAAAAGCAATTCTAAGCACACAGATTAAGGAACGGGGGCCATATACTCGTAAGTTGTGTTACCGGCCACAGTTATTCCTGGGGGCTTTCCGCATTTTCTTATATTTCCGTCGCTTGAGAAAATTTATTTGGCCCCCAGAAAGGGAGAATAATACTAGACCGGACCCGAATAGCGAATGTGCGACACGCCGCACCTAATATATCACGGGCCACGACTTTAATCTTACCGTTTTACCCCCAAGTATTGCGTAGTGCGTGCATGACACAAGTAATGTTGAGGATGAGAGCGTGTGATGCAAGTCAGAAGGTAATGTTTAAGGAACCGTATTCATAGGTATGTCCATATTTTGTTTTAACTCGGGGTATTTTTTACCAGCGTTTTCTTAACTTTTTTTTTATATATAAGAAGGGAAAACGAGCAGGCGGGTCACCTGATGTAAAGCAATCACCACCGCCCATGGACACCTGGAACACGAGAGGAATCACAGATGCATTGCCAGCCCTTTAAGAAATAGGTAGGCTTGTTTTTTAAAGATTCCTAAGAATGTTTAGGTATGTTTGTGTACTTCCAGTGGTTGGATTGACTTGAAATCCTGTATGGATATGTAAATTGCATGACAATACAAGTACAGTTATGCTATTTGAATGTCGAGCTATTGTATCGCATGAGGACCTTAGACCAATAATGCCTGCTTTGCCGACTCTTGGCCGCTAATTATTCCGCTCTGTCAAGTGTCTTAAGATAATAGCTTATAATTATACATAATCTAAGATTAAATAAGACCCAAATCCTTGATAAGAAATTAATATTTATCTGCCCAAAGAATAAAGTCCGTAGTTATATCAATATAATACGTACATTACGCGACAATATCGTGCTCAAGCTAATAAAATTTCTATGTCGCGACTAAATCTACAGTCATAATAATGTTGACGAAGCAGTAACGTTCGAGCTCTTTCATCTTATTTCATCACATATCGTATCGATTATAATATCACGATGTTCCGTCGTATTACTCGTTTTGTGCGTAGAACAACGCAAATACTGAATACGTGCTTCTTACGACCTGAAAAAATGATAAAGACGATGAAAGCATGATAGAAAAAATCCAAAATCTAACCATGTTCAGCACTCATACTGCTAAATCAAAGTAAATTATATCAATTCATTTCATTTCTAAACATTGTTAAAGCAACGAATTAAATCGTGAAAATTAATGGGGTAGGTGCAGCCGTAATGTTATCTATGTAACAATAACCCAAATATTCTAATTATTTATCATCCAGATGGAAACCAACACTGTGTATTTCCAAATTACTAAGTATTTCTATCGTTTCAAACTTTAGTCTGAGAAAAAATAATTTATACAACTGCTACATAAGGACTAATTATGTGGAGTTGCATACATTACTTTATCTACACACATATTATAAGTACTCTAAGATGAGTTCAGAAGCCGAAGGCATATCATACCCATACCTGTCACAAATTTGACTGTTTTTTTTTATTATAAATTATCGCATTATTATTTATACATGTCGGACTGAACTCGACTTATATACGTGAGTGATCCGTTTTATTTCACTACGATTGTGAATTACGTTGGTTTTCAAATTTGAAACTCTTAACGACATCGAATTACGACATCGAATTCGATGTCGTCGTAATGACTATATTACTTTGCTGCTTCGGCGGCTGGTGGCCGCTGTCGGTAATTTTCTACGGTTTCTGAACGCATTATAGAGGACTTATGATATTATGTGTGTAGATAAAAACATTTGATCTGGTAGCGGTATTAACATACCGAGCTGACGTTTCGTAGACTGTTTTTTTTTATTGTAAATTATCGCATTATTATTTATACATGTCGGACTGAACTCGACTTATATACGTGAGTGATCCGTTTTATTTCACTACGATTGTAAATTACGTTGGTTTTCAAATTTGAAACTCTTAACGACATCGAATTACGACATCGAATTCGATGTCGTCGTAATGACTATATTACTTTGCTGCTTCGGCGGCTGGTGGCCGCTGTCGGTAATTTTCTACGGTTTCTGAACGCATTATAGAGGACTTATGATATTATGTGTGTAGATAAAAACATTTGATCTGGTAGCGGGTGAGCAAATTAATTGTTTTGAGTTCTCGAATATCTCCGCAAAGTAACGCCTGGTTCAATAAAAAAAATAAAATCGTACGGTTAAAAATGTCCCATAGGTGAGCTGTAGCATTTTGAACGCCATCATGACGAGGGGGCGCTGTGCGCTTGCGCAAGCCATGAGGACCAGTCGGCGCAGGTCGCGGCGCATCGGGCACGCGTGCCAGCCGCAGTAAAAGATAGAGTCAGAGAGGAGAGACGCCTGTAACAGAAAATTGCTGTGATGCGATACACACTTTGTAAGGAACGTTTCAAAAATTTTCCTGTACTAAGGGGCGCCCTTGGGAATAATAGTCCTTTCATACTGAGAGGAGGCCCAACAGTGGGACGGAATTTACAGATAATGAGTAGGTACAGTGTACCCCGAGCACGAGTTTTCAACAGAGGGTCAAGCATGACTTGTCGATTCCTGCGTAACGTTACGGTTATCGTATCGCACTAAATTTTAGTATCAAATACGCTCACGGGGGCGCTGTTCTAAACGTCATACAAATTCCGTCGTCGGGTACTTTTAGATTTTTTTTAATGTACGATACGCCACAACCCTTGAGAGTTTGCAGATGCGTTGCCTACCTAGAGAGCTAACACGAAATGCCTCTTGTGCTCGTAATTACACCAGCTGTCTTACTCTCCACACCGGAACACAACACTGCAAGCACTGCTGCTTAACGGCAGGATTAGCGAGTAAGATGGTGGTAGCGATCCGGATGGATCTCGCACAAGGTCCTACCACCCGCAAAGGTGACTTTGTACAGTCAGCAGCAGAAGTAGCTAAGCAACCGAAGCGGTCACAATGATATAAGCACGGCTCTATTGTTATAGACATAAGAGCTTGCTTGTGTAGATCATTGTGACCGCGTCGGATGCTTAGCTACTTCTGCTGCTGACTGTACTGACTAGCCCTTGTCCGCTGCATTGCGAGTCAGGGATTCTAGGCGCGGGAGACCAATTATAGATTCGAGTTCCAGTTATGAATAATCCATTTAATTAAACCTTTCATGATAATTTATAACATTAAACATTCCGCTTACTGAAGCACTATACGCACTATAAGCACTATAAGCACTATAAGCATGTCGCAGTAAACTACAAAGTCACCGGTAAACACATGAAGTTGTCGAGACATGTA